>CM067513.1:160543-201276 GCA_034509495.1 Acestrorhynchus altus
CGGACCTGCCACAGCCGCAGGGGGGCCGACTGCAGCGGCCGCGGGCGTGGCGGCTCCCGGTTCCCCTGCTCCGCTGCTCTCAGTGGTCTCGGGCCTTTTCTCAGGGCAGGCGCGGACGAGATGACCTGTCTGTCCGCAGCCGAAACACCTCATCTCCGAGTCCGAGGAGACGAACACGGCATAGTCGAACCCGTCTATTTTCATCTTCATCACCAGGTTCAGGTCATCTGCTCCGTCCTTCAGGATCATGTACACGATCCTGCGGAACGATATCAGGTGCTTCATCCTCCCAGACCTGCACCCGACATGGATCTTGGACGTTCTCATCCCCGACCACATCCCCCGCCGCCAGGCAGCACACCTCCACGCTGGTCTGGGCACTAACTTTGACCCCGTGGTGGTGGGACAGAGATTCATACAGTCTGTTATATGGATCTGCCATGGCTCCAGCAGATCCGCTGGGGGTCCGAGACCCCGTAGCACCACTGAGCCACACTCACACTCGACTCACGAGTTAATTCAGTCCGTAGGTGTTCAAACGGAAACAAATAACAACAAAGAAAACACAAAAAGAAAGTTTCGGCAAGACGCCAAAAACTGCTCTCACGCTCACGCGTCCGCTCACTCACTTCCGCGCATGCGCACAGAGAGAGAGAGAGAGAGAGAGAGAAACAGAAACAAAGAGAGAGAGAAAAACAGAGAGAGAGAAACAGAGAGAGAGAAACAGAGAGAGAGAGAGAGAGAGAGAAACAGAAACAGAGAGAGAAAAACAGAGAGAGAGAGAGAGAAACAGAGAGAGAAACAGAGAGAGAGAGAGAGAGAGAGAGAGAGAGAAACAGAAACAGAGAGAGAAAAACAGAGAGAGAGAGAGAGAAACAGAGAGAGAAACAGAGAGAGAGAGAGAGAGAGAGAGAGAGAGAAACAGAAACAGAGAGAGAAAAACAGAGAGAGAGAGAGAGAAACAGAGAGAGAGAGAGAAAAACAGAGAGAGAGAGAGAGAGAGAGAGAGAGAGAGAGAGAGAGAGAGAGAGAGACAGACAGACAGACAGAGAGAGAGATTTGAGATTTAACAAAACTTTATTGAGTCTTATTCAGGCAAGTCTCTCAATGTTGAATATAAAAATGAATAAATAATCATAATATTAAAAACACCAAGAACCATACATATAAAAACTACCCCTCACTGCTCAGAGGAGTTCAGGTGCAAATAAAAGTGTGTCCTCCACTACAGAACACACTGCCTCCTCCTGACACCACACCAGTTTAAAACGCTCCAGGTCGGCCATGTTCTTATAGAAATTAAAATCCAAGGTGATATGAGACCTGACCTGCCTGGAGAATATTAGGGTGGCATCACAGTCCGAGTCAGAATCAATTTTATTTTTCCTGCTGACGTAAAGTGCCAGCTTTGCCTGACCAATTATGTAATTGATCAGCTGGCACTTGAAACGTCGACTCTGGACATATTTAAAACCAAGGATAAGAACCTGGGGAGTAAAATGAGCAGCGAGGTTTGTAAAAACATTCTGTAAAACCAAAAACAAGGGGCGTAATCTAAAACAATGCATAAAAGCATGAAAGACCGTCTCTCTCAGCCCACAGAACGGACAAGCGTGTGAAACCTCAGGGTTTAAAACAGTCACAAACGAATTGACAGACACAATACCGTGGAGTATCCGCCACTGCAGATCTGCCACTTTTTTGGTCAACGGCGGTTTGTATAGAGCCCTCCATTCCGGCCGTACCCCATCACCCAGGCCCAGCTCTCCCCGCCACGGAGTATCAGTTCTCCCAAACAGTTTCTTTTTATTCAAGATTAAGACGCAGTGTCTGTAAAACATCTGCCCACTGGCTGAGCTCAGGTCCATACCGACCCTGCCTCCACACTCCAGCAGCAGCCCCCCGCAATCTGCCATGTCCGAGGTCAGAGTGCACTTGGGGAACGGGTCACTCTCATTAGGTTCCACCACTCCTGCATTGAAGTCCTGAAGAAGGCAACTCTCTTCATCAGTGAGTGCCAACCTCCACCCCTGCAGGAGTCGTAGCACCACCCGCCTCGACCTTACACCCAAATGCCCCGCCAGCCGCTCCGCATCACTGAGGTTCGGCCCTACAACGTCCACTAGCTGTCGGAACGTTGTGATGCCAGTCGAGGCCAGGACCCCGGACAGGAGTTGGGAGGTTTGGGTCGGTATGTCCAGTCGGGCCCCACACACTATGGGTTCCTCTAACATCCAGTGCAATGAGGAACAGCCATCCCTGGATAGATCAAACAGTCCCCAGACTTTAAAAATGCCCTTATAAAACAATGGGAGGCCAGTAAGGTTCAGTGTACGTGTGTTAGTTAAAAACAAGGCTCTATCCAGGCCTAAGCCCCCCACAGTCTGTAAAACCTTTTGCACCACTGGTCTCCACACCACATCGTTAGGGCCTGTGAGAAGGCGCTGGACAAACTGAAGCCGAAAGGCGGCAGCCCTGCTGGGCAGATGGATTAGGCCCTGACCCCCATAGTCCCTCTGCAAATACAGCACTGCCTGTGGGAGCCAGTGTAGCCGATCCCAGAAGAAGTCGACCAGGGCCACCTGAATGCCAGCCAGCATATTAGGGGGCGGGTCGACACAGGCCAGTTTGTGCCAAAGGGAGGATGCAGCCAAGTTGTTTAAAACGAGTACCCGCCCCCTATAGGACATTTTTGGAAGTAACCACTTCCATTTTGCCAGCCGTCCTCTCACTTTCTCTAGTGATCCCTCCCAGTTCTTAAGCATAAAATCATCATCTCCAATATAAATCCCCAAGTATTTAAAACCACCCACTTTCCAGTTAAGCCCCTCTGGAAGCGTGGGTTGTGTTCCCGTCCATTCCCCCACCAAAATGGCTTCACTCTTACGCCAATTTACTATAGCAGACGACAAGGTCCTAAAATCATCTAAAACTGCAAGTAAATTGCGCACATCATCCTGAGTGTTAATAAAAACCACCAAATCATCAGCATATGCTGAGAGGTAAAGTGCATCGTCAGAGTTGGGGATTCTAAAACCAGCGAGAAATTCATGCAGTTTGCACAACAGGGGCTCAATCGCGATCGAGTATAAAAATCCTGACAAGGAGCAGCCTTGTCTGATGCCCCTGGTAACCTTAAAAGGGGCACACAAACCGCCGTTCACCTTCAGTACACTCTCAATGTCACAGTACAAACTTTGATCATGGCTATATAGACAGAGTCGAATTGAACCCCATGCTACTCAAAACCTTCCACAAGTAGTCATGTTCAACTCTGTCAAAAGCCTTTTCCTGGTCCAGGAATAGCAAACCAGTCTTCAAGCCCAAAAGCTTAGAGAGGTCCAAAATTCCCCGAATCAAATGCACATTGTCAAAGATCGACCTGCCAGGCACACAGTACGTCTGGTCCCTGTGTATGACTTGCCCCATCACCTCTTTCAGTCTTGCAGCTAATGTTTTTGAGAGCAACTTGTAATCAGTGCAGAGCAGGGACACAGGACGCCAGTTTTTCAGCACCGTAAGGTCTCCCGTCTTGGGCAAGAGAGTGAGGACGGCCCTCCTGCAGCTCAGGGGGAGCATCCCCTCCACTAAGCTGCATTTCAGGACATCTAGCACAGCTGACGGAGAAACCTTCTCTGCACCTCCTCTGACTCCGACTGTTCGCTCTGAAACAACTTCGAGAAGAAGCCAACTGTTTGCTCACGAACATCAGAGGGCTCAGTGACGAGGGCTCCTGATTCTGTTCACACAGCATGCATGAACCTTTTCTGTCCATTCTTCTGCTCAAGACTGAAGAAGAACTTATTGGGGGCATCCATTTCAGTCACACATCTAAAGCGCGAGCAAACCAGCGCCCCTTGTACTGTAACTCCCAGCAGGTCGTCCGAGTGGCCTTTTTACGTCTGAGAGCTTCAATATGCTCTCGATTTACAGTGGCATCACCTAAGCTTTGGATCTCCACTATTTCACTCTCTAAAGCTGCAAGAGATCTAGTTATGTCTTTGGTGACATTGAGAGTGTACTGCTGGCAAAAAACCTTGATCTGTGTTTTAGCCACATCCCACCACTGTTGTAGGCTTAAAATGTTCCAATAATAAATAAAGGAATCTCTAAAATTGGCATCATCTAAAAGTGCAGAATTAAAATGCCAATAGGCACTATTGGGGGTTTCACACACTCTTTGTTGATCTTACCCATAACCATAAAATGATCAGTAAAACCAACAGGGACAATATTACACAGAGTAAAAACGTTCAACTGGTGTTTAAAAGTATAAAAGTGGTCCAGTCTTGCCAGGGAGAGCATATTGTCATGAGTATGTGTCCAGGTGTATTGTCTTTGCGTGCCATGAAAGGACCTCCATACCTCACAGAGTTCACAATTTTCAATCAGTTCACGGAGGCGCCTGCATGACGCAAAGTGCGGCTCCACATGGTCCCCAGTAGTGCAATTGAAATCGCCCCCTATTATTAAAAAATCATTAGGCAAACATCTTGCAAGGGTTTCACACAGAATGTCTAGAAAAGCCAGTCTATCCATCCCACCAGTTGGAGCATACTGTAACGCTCACGGACACAGGTAGTTTCCACAACATCACAACAAAGACCGACAAGGACTAACAAAAGACAAGGGACTTATATATACAGTCACATTGGACAAGGCTGGGACATGATGACGATGGGGCAGGGTTACGAATGGAACACAGCTGGGAATGGGTGGAGACATGACATGTGCTAAAAAGCACATGGGACTGAAAACAACAACAAACAAGACACAAACTGGACTCTATACGTGACACATACACACAGCCTTCACTTTTAAAAGCCTTCCGTGCACTACTTCCTCCACCTCATAAGAGTGAGGGATAAAACTCTGTTTAAAAAGGAGACCGACCCCAGCACTTACGGAGTTCTGGTGACTTAAAATAGCTAGCCCTGTCCATTCACTGGTCCAGTCCACATTGTTCATCACGTCACTGTGAGTTTCTTGTAAAAACATGACATCAACTCCTTTTTTTGCAATAAAATTAAACAATTTAGCCCTCTTAAAACGGTCTCATGCCCCATTTATATTCAAAGTGGCTATTGTAAAACCTGGCATAGTAAAATATTTATGAGAGAGACAGTCTTCAGATAAAACCTCCATAAAAACAGGTTAAACCACCACATGTGCAGCACCATTTCCCTCCCTCTTCAGCTTGGTCAGTATCTTCTTAAGTCGAAACAGTTCTAATTTAGTAAAAACCCCTTGTCTCCTATAGTGTTGGACATCACAAATGAATTGCTCTTTGTCTGCAAAAAAGGTGGTGAACTGGACATTCCTCATGCCTTTTGTGTGCTGTAAAAAACCTTTTATGTCACTGCTTGAGTGCACAGGTGGGGTGATGTCTTCCTGAAATTCTACTGACCAAGCTGAATCGGAGAGACCCCCCTCACTGTCAGACACATCAGTGGAACCGTGTTCTCTGGAATTGATGGAGCTCCATACAGAACTATTGGGACAAGGTGGGGACGAGGTGGGGTAGTGATCATTGGTTTTGTCCCTGAATACAATCAAATCCTCACAACAATTGTGACGGCCTAACTGCATCGTCAGTATCTCCGTTTGACCTCAGCGTGGTGAGGTTTGACCCGAGACCCAAGATGAAACTAGGTGGGAAAGGTGGACAGAAGCAGGATGTCTTGCTGTCCCCTCTGGCCTTATTGATCCTGCAGGTACACACAGATAATCCCTTTTCGACTGCATGCGGTTCTCCCGCTCTGTGTTCCCCCAACACACACACACACACACACACACACATTAATACACTGCATAAAAATGTATTTTAAATGAAATAAAATGACATCCTGTGATCATATAGAGTTGAATTCTGGAGTCAGACAGGGTGAGTTCAAAGGTAATCGAATATGATGAAGATAATTGAATTAGGATTGAAAATGACTGTATTTTCTAAAATGTAGAATTTAGTTGAAAGAACTGCTCTGCTGGAGTCCAGGTTAGACCGCAGCTCCAGACGCTGGACGTAGCTCAGGTTTGAGCGAGTCGTGCCGAGTCCAGTGTAGCGTCTACTTCTGTGTTTTATACGTAAACCTTTCAAAGACGATTCGGTTCTACTTAAATACTGGTTGTTGGACCAGCAGTAAAACATGGTACAAAGATACTGACAGAACAGTACCACGACAAACAGCACAAAAATAGAAATAAACATGAGGACACACCTGCTCATACACACAGACAACAACCCCGTCAGTGTTCCGGTATTCACTAGAACACAGAGAGGATCTAGAACATTTTCATGAATGTGTCTCAGAAGGACATATATCCCCTTTAAATCCCACTGATTGACAGAGCTTTCCTGCTCTGCACTGCATGTCCTGTCCCCTGGAGGACAGGGAGGGACAACTCCATGCGGCTGCAGAGCAGGATCAGAGAATTATAGTCTCAAATAGAAATGAATGAAATTATGAACCTGCGCTATTATCTCTTATCCTCCAACAGGGAGACCAAACATTACCAAACCAAACCCATTTTATTGGGCTTTTTCTACCAAAAATAATCATTTTGTAAGAATTTGTTAATATCTTGTTTTATATGATTCTATGATTTAGTAGAATCTAGTAGAAAGTCTTCTCTGGACAGTAGGCAGTTACTGCACAAGAAACAATGAGAAGGTGTCCCAATACTTTTGTCCACATGGTGTAGTTTTTCTTAGACAGCACTTCAGCTTATCTGTGACTCCTGAAGGTCTCCTCAGCAGTTTCATGAGGAAACACCTGAGAGGCTTTTCCTACAGGCCTGAAGATACGATGGCTCCCTCTTGTGGCCAGGTGTAGTACTGCACAGGGCCGTGTATAAAAGGGGGTTGATTTTGGACTGGCTACAACACTGCCACTCCTCTCTAAGCTCCGCCCCTCACCTGAGTCTGATCTGGAGCTACACCTGGCTGCAGTGGAGCTCAGCTCTGCTGTGAGGTCACACTGTGAACCGGTTCCATGAGTTGGGCCAAATGGGCCTGATGTAAGCAGATCTGTCTCTGAGCTCAGAGCTCTCAGCACTGCGGTTCTGATCCGGTTCCGTAATGACATGATCTGACTGTCTGATGAGTCATTTATTCAAACTAAATTCATTATTTCAATAATCAGAGATATTAAAATATTTCACTTTATTTGTAATGAACATAAAATATAACAGATTTTGAATTAAAAATCAACACAGATGCATTTTTCATAATGTCGTCATTTTTCGAGATGCACATGCAGACTGATGATGTGACAGAAATGTGATGTTTACATGCAGTAATAATCAGATCACTGCAGAAATGTGATGTTTACATGCAGTAATAATCAGATCAATACAGAAATGTGATGATCAGTAAACTCAGTGTTTCATTAAAAGGAAGCATAGAATAATAAATCATCTGCTGTTTAAAGTGTCCAGGAGTTTCACAGCCTTTCATAAACCATTTTAATTCCTTTAGAATTTTAGATTAATTCTGTGGTTTCATGGTTTGACTGATACTTTTATTCACCAGAAGAGTTTGGATCAAAACATTTAAAAACATATCGCTACATCCTGCAGAATGACTTTGAGCTGAAAATATAAATATTAAATTATATTTAATCTAAATATTAAAGAATTTAATAAAATGAAAAATAACCGGAATGTCCTTTATTATTTTTGTTATCAATGTTATCCCGTCTCAGGACTTTTATTCTGAAATTTGAACACTGTGAGGAAAGAAGAAGAGCAAACAGCCCCTCCTTCTCATTTGTTCTCCTATAAAGACGTTTATAATGTTTTGGTGAATAAAAGTACATCAAACTACGAAAACGTCCCACACGAGTCTAAAGTTCTAAAGTTCTACCTGCTGAATGATTGAATTCCACTTTCAGGATGGAATGTTCCCCAGCGGACATTGTTCCCTGAATAACGAACGCTTCATCAGAGTATGTTACGCTGCTCCCGTTACCAGCAGCTCTGACGAACGAACCATTGTTAGAGTACATGTCATTGTACAGATTCACATCACATGGAACATCTGGTTTAAAGATACCCACAGCGAACATGTTCTCATACAGGTTGTAGTCATAAGGTACAGAGAACATTATGGCCAGTTCTCCGATGCACTGCTGATCATCAGTGATCTGGTAGGTCAGAACCCCAACAGCCCCGCAGGCGGCGTGTGCAGTTTTGGAGAAGCTGCACGCTTCCTTCGTGAGCGTTCTGATGGTCGGCTGTGGAGGATGGTGACAGTATCCACTGTAGCTGTAGGTCCTGAAAGAGAGATTATGGACGTGAACCATTATTCTCTGAATAATATTCCATTATTATTGAACATAGAACATATTTAGAATGTCCTGACCAAAATATTCCACTGTCTCTTTTATTTATGATCAGTGTTTCATATCTGAGGGTAAAAGTATGTGACCCCCTGCTTTCAGTATCTGCTGTGTCTCCTCTTGTTCAGCAAGAACTGTATCTAAACGTTTCCGTAACGGTTGATCAGTCCTGCACTAATCTGAGTTCATTCCTCCACAAACCAGCTTCAGCTCTGTGATGTTGGTGGTTTCCTCCATCAACTGCTGCTTCAGCTCCTTCACAACATCTCTACTGGATTAAGATCAGGACTCTGACTGGACCAGTCCAGAACATTACCTTCATTCTTCTTTAAACGTTCTTTAGTAGAACCACTTGTGTGATTAGGGTCATTGTCTTTCTGCATGACCCACAATCTGTTGAGATTCAGCTCACAGACAGATACCCTGATATTTTCCTTCAGAATTTGTTGGTATAATTCAGAATTCACTGATCCCTTTCTCCAAACATGACACTTCTCCTTTAAACCAAAAAACATTGTTCCTGGCTTCTGGTTTCACACACTTTTACCCTCACAGAGATGTAATGAAATGATTCTTCTACTGTAGAACCCTTTAGTTCTGCTGACAGTTCTGACTGTATTTGAGTCGGGCTGATGATGATGAAGATGATGATCATCATCTGATCATCAGAATGAGCTGCTCATATTGATCTCTGCTCACCTGGGTTTTGATAAAGTGTATTTTCCACTGTAGTTTGTGATTTCGATGGTGACGTTCCTGCTTGTGTTTATACTCTGGGAGATCTGTGCAATGGAGGTGGAGGCCAGGGACGTCCCAGCAATGACAGCTGATGCCAAAAGAGCCATTCCTGTAGACAATAACCTCTCATATCTCATCAACAAGCATTTTTCTACTACGACCAAGAAATGACTCTGAATCAACGTTTTACTCAATTACAATCGATAAGACATGAAACAGTGAGAGGTACAGTCGGATGTGACCCCCTGTAAACACTGATTTGGAGGTTTTGCAGGCCACCTAGTGGTGACTGTAGACCATTTCACCAAGTTCATTCCATATTCAGTATATTCAGTCCTGAAGAGACCAAGTCTGTGGTGCTGCAGGCCAGGGCACAAATGAGTCAGTGGGTGGGGCATCTGCCAATCATTTTCGGCTGCAGCCAATCACTAACCGGAGCTACTGTCTATCATTTTCTACTGCATCTCCTCACCTTAGCAGTTTCTGGTCCTGCTGAACTATTGATTAAGAGCAAATCAGTTGATAAGAGAACATCAGCAGCAGAACACAGAGTCTGTATCTGTAAAAATCTGTAACATCAGCCTAAACAAATTCCTGCATTCATTACTTACTACTTTCTGAGGAGGCTTCGGTCCGTCAACATCTACAGGAAACTCCTGTGTGTGTTTTATCAGTCCGTGGTCACCAGTGTCCTGTTCTACACTGTGGTGTGCTGGGGGGACAGCATATCCAAGAAGGACACACACAGGCTGGACAAACTGATCAGGCGGGCTGGCTCAAAGCTGGACTCTTTGGTGTCGGTGGCAGAGAAGAGGACTCTATGGACATTATGGACAATGCCAGTCATCCTCTACACACTGTCATCAGACACCAGAGGAGCCTGTTCAGTGAGAGACTGTCCTTCCCAAGTGCAGGACCAACAGACATAAAAACTCTTTTGTCCCGCACGCCATCAGACTGTACACCTCCTCTCTAGGGGGGGAGGAGTGATAACAGGAGGATGGAGGATGGGGACCAGTAACCCGCAACCCTCAACTACAGCACAACTGGTGCAATAAACAGTTCAAAAGTGCTATAATAATAATAATAATAATAATAATAATAATAATGTGCAACACCGCCTCCTACAGGACTCTTTTATTCAGGCACTATTTATATATATAGTATTTTGTAATACAGTCTCTATATTATATATTCTTTATATTTATATAGTGTTTTCTTACTAAATTATTATCTCTTTCTACCTTTTCTGTACTGATGATGCTGCTGGAACCTTAATTTCCCTGAGGGAACCCTCCCAAGGGATCAATAACGTTCTATCTTATACTGTATATAAACCAACTGGAGGAAGCGTCCTCATCTAAAATACAATTTAACATCATTACATTGCAACAATTAACTCATATCTACAGTAACAACACAAGTTTCGGAATTATATTTTTATAGTAGCAGTGCTGCTGGAGTGTTTAAACCCTGCGTCCACTCACTGTCCACTCTATTATACACTCCAACCGAGTGTCTCCACCTTGTAGATGTAAAGTCAGAGACAGAAGCTCATCTGTTTCTGCACAGTTTGTGTTGGTCGTCCTCTAGTCCTTCATCAGTGCCCACAGGACGCTGCCCACAGGACGCTGTCGGCTGGACGTTTCTGGTCGGTGGACTGTTCTCGGTCCAGCAGTGACACTGAGGGGTTTAAACATTCCAGCAGCACTGCTGCGTCTGATCCACTCGTACCAGCAACTCACACTAACACACCACCACCATGTCAGTGTGACTGCAGTGCTGAGAATGACCCACCACCCACATAATATCTGCTCTGTGGTGGTCCTGTGGGGTCCTGATCATTGAAGATCAGGGTGAAAGGAGGAGAATAAAGTGTGCAGAGAAACAGATGAACTACAGTCTGGAATTATAGAACCACTAAGAGCTGCTGTGTGATCAAAGGAGCTGACAGAGTGGACAGAGAGTCAATGAGACAGTGAGTTTGGGTGGATTTTATATATATACTGTATATAAAACAGATGAAGAGAGGAGACGTACCTGGAGATGGATGAAAGGCTGAGCTCTTCTGTTAGTCAGTGTCAGTGTCCCAGTTTATTGTCTGACCAGTCCTGAGGGGCAGGTCTTCTTGGTATGTGGGGAAATTGTCACCCTTTTCTAACAAAGTAAAAGCAAAACTCAAACTAAAATGGAAGATTATAAGTTCAGTTACGGTCAACATACTGGTCCACAGACAGTAAGTCCCCCGGTGCTCTGGTTTCAGGATTATTGTCAGGTTGCTCTCACTTCTCTGCTCTCAGGAAAATGAGAAGCGACAACTACCTTCTTTCTGTTTTAGCATGTCTGTCTGTCCATCCAACTTAAATATAATAACACATCTTTAGTTTCTCTTTTATCGTGACTTTTATTTCTCTCCGTTTTTATATGCAGTGTGTTCAAAAAGTATTTAACCTTTATTCATTAAATATAGTCTCCTTCAAAATAGTCCCGTTGGGCTGCCAGACATCTCCTGACTATTCTGCCACTGTTGGAAGCAGCGCTGGAGCACCTCTTTGAAGATGGCCCTCTGGACTGAAATCTGCTGGATGGATGGTTCATTATCAGTTCATCAGTTTGTCTGATGTTTCTGTCCCAAAAACAAATCCAGTGGTGCTCACTTACACTTTCTCATCCAGTCTCTGGTGGTGACTGACAACTGACCACAATATTGAAGCATACACATCAGGATCACTTACAATAGAATAGAATAGAAGAATAGAATAGAATAGAATAGCCTCCCTAGCTTCATTTGTTTACACACAAGAAAATGATGGTTGGATATTTTTGGAGAGAGGTCTGTAATTTTCATCATAGCTTCACTTCAACTATAAGACACAAAATGAGAAGAAATAATCCAGGAATCACATTGTAGGATTTTTAAAGGATTTATTTGTAAATTATGGTGGAAAATAAGTGTTTGGTCCCACCATCAACCATGATTTCTGTCTCTCACTGAGCTGTAACTTCTTCTGTAAGAATCTCTTCTGTCCTCCACTCATTACCTGTATTAATGGAACCTGTTTAAAGGCCACCCGTCCACAACCTCAGTCAGACTCCAAACTCAACCACGGCCAAGACCAAAGAGCTGTCGACGGACACCAGGACGAAGACTGTAGACCTGCACCAGGCTGAAGAGTCAGTCTACGATAGCCAAGCAGGTTGGTGTGAATAAATCAACTGTGGGAGCAACTGTAAATGGAAGACATACAAGACCACTGATGATGTCCCTCAATCTGGGGCCTCACAAAAGATCTCATCCCATAGAGTCAAAAGATCATAAGATCATAAGAATGGTGAGCAAAAATCCCAGAACTACACGGACGAACCTGATGAATGACCTGCAGAGAGCTGGAACCAAAGTAACAAAGGCTACCATCAGTAACACACTACACCGAGAGGGACTCAAATCTTGCAATGCCAGGCGTGTCCCCCTGCTTAAGCCAGTACATGTCTGGGCCCTTCTGAAGTTTGCCAGAAAGCATGTGGATGGACTAGAGGAGGACTGGGAGAATATCATGTGTTCAGATGAAACCAAAATAGAACTTTTCTGTAAAAACTCAACTTGTGTTTGGAGAAAGAAGAATGCTAAGTTACATTCCAAGAACAACATACCTTCTGTGAAGCACGGGCGTGGAAGCATCATACTTTGGGACTGTTTTTCTGCAAAGGGGACAGGACGACTGATCCATGTTAAGGGAAGAATGAAAAGGGCCATGTATCCTGAGATTTTAAGCCAAAACTTCTTTCCATCAGTGAGAGCATTGAAGACATGGCTGGGTCTTCCAGCATGACAATGATCCTAAACACACCGCTCAGGCAATGAAGGAGAGGCTCCGTAAAAAGCATTTCAAGGTCCTGGAGATACCAAGCAAGTCTCCAGACCTCAACCCCATAGAAAATCAGGGGAGGCAGCTGAAAGGGCGTGTTGCCCACTAGAGGAGATCTGCATGGAGGAACGGGCCAAAATACCATTTACAAATAAATTCTTTAAAAATCCTACAGATTTCTTCTCATTTTGTCTCTCATCGTTGAAGTGAACCTATGATGAAAATTACAGACCTCTCTCATCTTCATAAGTAGGAGAACTTGCATAATCAGTGTCTGACTAAATACTTTTTTCCCAAATGTATGTATATATATTTAGGTTGGTTTAAATGGACTTAATTCCTCGTCTGGATGGACAGAGACATGCTAAAATTGAATGAATGAGGTAGTGGGGGAAGGGGTTCTGGTTCTTGTCACTTCCCATTTTCTGGGAAAACAGCAGGAAATGCCCTTCTGTCCAGATACACTGTCCCACTGAGAGCAGAGAAGTGAAAGCAGACTCACAACAATCCTGTAACCAGAGCATATCCTTCACACACAGCCTTACTGGGGGAGTCTGTGGACCAGTATGTTGACCATAACTGAACATTATAAAGACCACTGTCTATTGTTTACAATGTTCACTTTCACTTTCAGTTTTGTTTTTGCCTTGTTAGACCGGGGTGACATTTTCCTCACGTACCAAGACGATCTGCCCCTCAGGACTGGTCAGAGAGTAAACCGCAATAAACCCAAACTGAGACACTGACACTGGGACTCAGCAGGAGCACAGTTCCTCTCCACAAACAGAAGAGCTCAGCATTTCCTCCTTCTCCGGGTATGTCTCCTCTATTAATTTGTTCTCCAGCCCTGCAGGACAAAACAGTCTGGTCAGCTTACACTGCTTACACACGGGGATGGTGAACTTGGGACTTTTAACCCAGACCAGTTAACTCAGAATGGTTTACTCAGGCTGGTTAAATTGGGACAGGTAACTCAGATTTGTGGTGTGATGTTTGATTGTATGGTAAGGGTTTGGTAAGTGCAATAGTTCACATGCTAAAGGTGTCCAAAATAAAGTCACCAAAACACCCAAAGGAATGCACTGAAATGTGTCCAGAAACTTTTGTCCAAAAATCTTCTCAACATATCACATTTTTCAAGCTACAAACAAGCAATTTGGCAAAGCTGCCACAAGAAGCCTTATGAAAAAGAGAACAGGCTGTGTTCTTTTCAGTCATCTTATCCCAGCAAACTTACCCACGAAGGGCTCACATGGGTGCAACATGGGCTAAGTGGGTTCCAGGTGGGCATGGGCTCATTGTGGATTTGGGCTGCCAAAGCTGGGCTTCCCAAATGGTCCTTGTTTTTACAGCCCACCTTAATCTCACATAGGTCCCATCTAGACCCTATATGCAGTGTACAACCCAGATGGGGCACATGTTTGTCCCCTCCTGTCCCATCAGAGACCCTAGTGGGCATCCATATGTAGGACCAACACGGAACACGAGGACAACTTTCATGTACCCAGTTGAACTACATGTGGACGTGTATTTGTGTGTTGAGCCTCGAACCTGGATTTCTGTAAAGCTGCTTTGTGACGCGTCCTATAAATAAATTCACACAGCAAACACACATGACTGACCATGAAAGATTCGTTCAATCATAACATTATTTCTAGTTGAAAATGCTTGTTTACTGGATGTTTGCTTTCTTCAGGGAACGGAATCTGTGAAATCAGCTGGGGCATCGCTGGTCACCGTCTCCACTCCGCAGATTGGACACATTATGGACACTGACAGAAACATAACGATCGAAATCATTAACTACAGTGACCACTACACCTTAGCAAACCCCAGGTGAGAAGGGATGAATCTCATGACCAGTACATTGTGGGAGGAGCTTAAACAGACTGCTTTAAGTAAATGTAGGGTCTCTTATTTAAATATTAGAAATGTTTTCTTATTTACCTGAAAAACCCTGACCGTTAAACAATACTGATCTGCACCCAGAATCAATCCACCAAATACCATGGTGGCAGCCATGACGGGGTTCTTTGGCTGGGTGGGGGGTGACTGGTTGGTGGTGATGATGGGTGGGGTGATCAGTGTACTGGTGGGGGGTTTCATACAGTATGTAACTGAGCACGTTTTCATTAAAGTCATGAAACTGACTGAATTCCCTTTTTTGGTTCCACCTGGCATTCAGAAGGGATTTTCACCTCCACATTAATAAAGTGGCTCAAAATGCTTTTGTATGACGTCTTATTGCTTCGTAATTGACCGATAATGTCCATCTCTCTGTCTATCAGGACCTACATCCACAGTGGATACTGTCAGAATCCTCCACAGCCAACCATCAGACAACAGACTAAAGGAGTGTGCTCCTTCTCCAAACCCACACACACTGCCAGCGGTGTTGCTGGGGTTCTGACCTACCAGATCATCAAAGCACATCACTGTAACGGAGAACTGGTTGTAATGTTCTCCGTGCCTTACGACTACAACATCAATGAGAACACGTTTGCTGTGGGTATCTTTAACACAATTGTTCCATGTAATGAGAATCTGTACAATCGGATGTGTCATGAAACGGGTTCTTTCACCAGGGGCACGGGTACCGGGAGTGTGGTATCATACTCTGAGCTCTGTAAAGGTGTTATTAGTGGAACAATGTCTGCTGCAGGCCAGGCGGTCGTGAAGGCAGAGTTTGACCAGCAATTCAAATTTTAAACAGACTTCATTAAGCAGACAGTCCAGGCTTCAGCACTCACCGGTCATACAATCAATCACAGCTCCGTGGAACTGCCCTGCTTTCTTTACATTCCATGTTTGCATTACATAACATTTATCCATGTGTCTTGTTGCTCCGCCCTCTTCTCCGAGTGTTCCTTGATATATGCCCCTCCCCACTTGTTACCTTTGTCAGGTGTTAGTCTTTTGCCTTTGTTACTGAGTACCTGAGTTACATTCAGTAGTTTAGTAATACAATAAATAAAGATATAATATAATATAATGAGGTATATAAATTACTAACACATTTAAATACCAACGGAGCTTCCAGTGCATGTTTACTGCTCTGTCCACGTGAACATGATCAACCTGCATACAGACTCTGACTGATCAGAGAGAGGGGGCGGGGCTGATGATCAACCTGCATACAGACTCTGACTGATCAGAGAGAGAGGGCGGGGCTGATGATCAACCTGCATACAGACTCTGACTGATCAGAGAGAGGGGGCGGGGCTGATGATCAACCTGCATACAGACTCTGACAGATCAGAAAGAGGGGGCGGGGCTGATGATCAACCTGCATACAGACTCTGACTGATCAGAGAAAGGGGGCGGGGCTGATGACATCACTGATCCAGATATTATGTTATAGAAGAAAACAAGCAGTGTTTAGAAATATCTAAATTCTGTTAATATTTACATCTCAGAGGAAGGTAAATTAGAGTACTCTACAATCTCCTGAAAATAACAGTATCTGGACTGTGTGTCTCCTATAAGTACTTCTATAATGTTTTGGTGAATTAAAATGTGTCATGTTAATCTATTATCATTAAAATCATAAATAAATTCCCAATTTTCAGATCATACAGGTTTCTCTATTCTGTACACACACACACACACACACACACAATAAGCCATAACATTAACATCACAACCAGGTGAAATAACACTGATAATGTGGTTCAGGTGTAGACAAGCCAGGTCCTGGAGATCCTGCACAGTTTTGTGCTTTTCCTACTCAAGCTCACCTGGTGAAACTATGCAGGAACCTGGCTTTCCAGGACCACGGTTACCTACCCCTGCTCTTGTTCCAGTGTCTCCTGTGGAGGTGTGGAGACAGTTACTCCAACAAAGGCAGAATAAACTATTTTAATCTCTTTGATTTCAGAAGAAACAGTGAATGAGCAGGTGTCCCAATACTTTTGTGTTCCCAATACTTATGTCCATGTAGTGTATCTTTCCCACTGCTGAGAAAATGCAATTTGTGGCATGTCCAGCTCTTGAACTAGCCTCAATGTTGACCATAAAGGTGAATTATGAGTAAGAGAACAGGTAGAGATGAGGTGTGACATGGTCACACCTTCTCTTTAGGAATGCTGAAGGTCAAGGTCAAGGCTTTCTTATTGTCATTACATCTGAGTACAGGTACACAGTGCAATGAAATTACGTTCCTCCAGAACCAAGGTGCAACATGGAACAACAATATGAACATAAAGGGCAAACACTACAATAAATACCATAAATACAGCAAACAAGAGACAGTTTAACAGACAGGACAGGACAGTGCAGTACCGAACGGTACGATGAAGTGAGATGTTCGTGGTGAGAAGAAGATGCGGAGATACGTGACATACAGTAACATAGATAACGTACATGATAACAGCAGTTACTGAGGTAGAGTTTATAATTCTGAGTGAGCAGCAAATATTGCTGATAAGGATGATCCAGTCTCTGAGTGCTGAGAGTGTGTGTGTGTGTGTGTGTGTGTGTGTTGAGTGCTGGGTGGGTACAGTCCAGTCTTTGTGTTTGATACGGTCTTTGTGAGGAGTGGTGTGGGGTTCAGACCCTTTTCCAGAGCGACTTACAAAAGTGCTTTGCTGTTTACTTAGAACATCCTTATCTAGTAGACGAGGCTGGAATCTAGAGATTCCATGATCTAGACCATGTTGAAACAAAAGTCTTTATGGAACACATTCAAACATAGCAGTCTTTGTTGTCCAGGTGGATGAGAGCCAGGTGGAGTGCATTTTAGATGGCATCGTTTGTTGATCTATTTGGATGATACGCAAACTGCAGTTGGTCCAGTGAGGAGGGGAGCTGGTTTTTGATGTGCCTCACGACCAGCCTCTCAAAGCACTTCATGATGATGAGAGTAAGTGCAATGTGATGGTAGTCATTGAGGCAGGACACCTGAGACTTCTTCGGCACAGGAACGATTGTGGATGCCTTGAAGCACGTTGGCACGACGGCAGTGCCCAGAGAAATGTTGAAGATGTCCATGAGAACATCTGCGAGCTGTTCTGCACATCCACTGAGCACTCTGCCAGGTATGCTGTCCGGTCCAGGGGCTTTCCGTGGGTTGACTGAGTAGAGTTCTCCGCACATCAGCTGAGGACAGGCGCAGTACCTGGTCATTTGGAGGAGGAGTGCGTAGAAGGTGTTCAGCGCGTCTGGAAGGGAGGCATCACTATTACAAGCAGGAGAAGGGGGCTTGTAGTTGGTGATGGTCTGGATGCCCTGCCACATGCGCCGCGTGTCAGCAGTGTTCTGGAAGTGGTTGTGGATCTTCTCTGCGTGGGTGCGCTTTGCCTCTCTGACGCCCCGGGAGAGCTTGGCTCTAGCTGTTCTGAGGTTCGCCTCGTCCCCTGACTTGAAGGCCTTGTCCCGGGTTCTCAGCAGCTCATGCACCTCTGCAGTCGTCCACGGCTTCTGGTTGGGGCATGTTGTGATGGTTCTGGAGACAGTAACATCATCAATGCACTTGCTGATGTAGCCAGTCTCTGATTCTGTGTACTCCTCCAGGTTGATGGAGTCATCAGATGTAGCAGCTACTCTGAACATGTCCCAGTCAGTGTGCTCAAAACAGTCCTGAAGAGCAGAGATGGCTCCTGGAGGCCAGGTTGTCACTTGCTTATGTTCTGATTTGGCTCGTCTGATGAGAGGTCTGTATGCAGGGATGAGCATAACAGAGATGTGGTCCGAGTAGCCGTAGTGGGGTGAAGGCTCTGCTCTGTACAGGGAATGTTTGTGTAAACAAGATCCAGCACATTAGCCCCCCGGGTTGGAAAATCCACATACTGATGAAAGCTGGGCAGCAGAGACTTCAGGTTACTGTGGTTGAAGCCTCCAGCAACAATGAACAGTCCATCAGGGTGAGACTTCTGGAGTTTACTGACAGGACTGTAGTTCACAGAGCGCGTTAGCATTAGCATTAGCATTAGCGCTAGGTGCTACATACACTGCTACGGTGCTGAATCCAGCACTGCCTTTCTGTTTATCTGCTCTAAGCCCATATGAGCATCTTTTGGACTTTCCAGAACCATCACCACTCTGTTATTGGTAATACATACTGGATAAAACGTCCCACTGGTGGTCCTGATTGCTCCAGTGTGTAGGCACTGGAAAGCTGCCTCCAGTCAGTCTTATGGGGACAGGAAATATCGGTGACGTAAGATCAGAACCTTTAGGGTGAAGATCACGAAACACAGTAGAACTCAGTCTGCCGGTCAGTATAAAGTCCAGACGAACGGTTCGTCCACTCTGGGGATCAGGTCAGCTCCTCTTTACAGTCTGTTATTTATTATTTATCGTTTACATTTATGCGTAAATAAAGCTGGATTTGTTTGAAGTTTGTTTGAAGTACTTGAACTGCTGGAGTTCGTCCAAAGTGACCAAAAAGGTATGAAAACTGCAGGTTTTCTGAGATGATGAGAAGGTCACTGTTGAATTTAAGGTGAGGAAACACTGAAAACCCACCGGATTATGTTATGGAATCTGTGTGTGTTTGGAAACACTTCATTTCCTCAAAGATCATACACTGCAGATCACTGTAGAGTGTAGATCATACACTCTCTGACAAACTCAGATACCAAGAAACCAAGAAAGCGTTGCTGGAATGGATCTTCCTGTTTCTGCTCTCTGTCCACTCTATCAGCTCCTCTGATCACACAGGAGCTCTTTGTGGTTCTATAATCCAGACTGTAGTTCATCTGTTTCTCTGATACTTTATTCTCCTCCTTTCACCCTGATCTTCAATGATCAGGACCCCACAGGACCACCACAGAGCAGGTATTATGTGGGTGGTGGCTCATTCTCATTAGTTTGTGTTGTGCTGGTACAAGTGCATCAGGACCACACATGATGCCAGGCGGTCACTGGATCCTGTGGAACCCTGAGCAGGTAACGTGGATAAGAGCATGTATGAATAACTGATCAGCGTCACTGGATTCTGATCTCTGCAGTCAGAATGGCAAATGCAGCGATTGCAGTTGGAAGATCCCTCATGAACACCTGCATTGAGGAAATATCCAAGCAAATACGCTCCGACAGGAACATCTCAATCCAGCTCAGCAACTTCAGCCATAAGTACATCTTAACAAACCCCAGGTAACATCAAAACCCATCTGCACGGATGCTTTTCAATTCACTGGCCACTTTATTAGAAACACCTACTGTATCTTATAGCTGTACAGACCAGAGCTTCACCTCCTGCTGCTGTTACCCCCCCTGTTGTCCAGGTATTATTGGGGTGGTGGTCTGGTCTCCAGACCAATGACGAAGAGCAGGGGAGGGTTTCTGATAAAGTGGCCGGGCCGATATGATAAAGGGTGTGTAAATGTTTATGCTGGATGTTTTATTCCTCTCTTTCTGTTTATAAGGATCTACACCAAGAGTGGATATGCACACAACCCCCCGCAGCCTACGGTACAGAAGGGCTCAATGGAGGCCTGCTACTTCACCAAGACCTCAGGAACAGCATGTGGAGCCGTCGGAGTCCTGACCTACGAGATCTGCAGACATGAACAGAGAAGCTGGGTTGGAGACCTGATCATAATGTTCTCCGTGCCGTACGACCGCAACCTGTACCAGAACTGGTTCGCTCTGGGCATTTCTAAAGATCGTGTTTCGTGCAATGAGCAGCTGTTCAGCCAGATGTATTACTATAGCGGCTCCTTCACCAGAGCCAAATCCACAGGCAACGAGATCAAGTTCTGTGGGAAACATGCTTATGTGAAGGGGACAATGTCTCCTGCAGGCAGGTCCATTATGAAGGTGGAGCTGTGGGATTTGGACACAAACCAGAATTATCCATAAGATCCAAAATCCTGGAAGACCCCTTGGTGGTAGAAGATGGAACTGCAGAAAGTGACGCAGTGTATGTTGTATATTATTTGTAATAACAATATAAACGAGTGTGTAAAAAACAGATACAACAATCTTACACTAATCTCCTATAAAGTAGTCCCAACGGTCTGTCTCTATTGGAAGCAGTCCTGGAATGACTCTTTAAAGGTGGCCTGCAGCTGGTCATTCACATTCTGCATGATGTCCTCACATCGCTGCTGACCGGCATCCAGACACCATGTTTGCTGCATCTTGCCACGGCTACGATTACTAGACTACTAATGATCAATCCAACCCTGAGAAGAAAGATCACCAGCTTACCTGCTGGTCCCACAGATCAGTAGTGTGGTGTCTTTCTCCGTGTCCTAAAGGACAGTTTGTCTTCATCTTCAGGTTAATATGAGACACTAAGGCTGTGTCTGAAACATAAGAAATACTGCCTTCTTATACAGGATCCTGAGGCAGGAGGACACCGAGTCACGTCTGAATCGAACGTCAGGAGTCGAATCTTCCGTGTCATTGGGTGAAAATGGTTGATGATTACAGCCAAACACTCACGTCTATCAGGGACGTCAATGTCTCAGCAACACCAGGATGTATTTGTTTGTGTTTACAGAAAGTATTCAATGTGTTCAGGATCTTAAAGTTGTCTTTTCATCTTCACTTCGGTTTTACTGCAGAACAGCTCGTCTCTGCTGCTCTCTGGTGGGTCGAGTACTGTCTTCTGCCCCCTGCTCACACCAGTTCACTGTGATTATATAGGACAGGGACGTGTGTCTCTTGGGTTTTCATTATAATATATATTGTAATAAAGATGTCTGTTTCTGCTGGCTTTTGGGAACAACTCCTTACATTCAAAATAAAATGACCTTTCTAACCTGCAGTCCGTCCAGTTTGATCTACAGTGCATCCCAAAAGTCTTCAGACCCTTTCACTTTTTCACATTTTATTCTAGATTTTTGCTAAAACAATAAAATTCCAATTTATTAAATGAGGAATACAGAAGTATTCGGACCTTTTAAACTCTTTTGACGCTTTTGAACTTTAGCTCTTGGCAGTTCTGTTTCTCTTGATCATATTTCAGATGTTTCTACCCCACCTGGATCCACCTGATTGGATGTGGTTTGGAAAGACCCTGTCCTATCTATATAAGATCTCACCACTAACTCTCCAGATCAGAAGCGAGCCATGAGGAGGACAGAGCTGCCTGTAGATGTTGGAGACAGGACTGTGTGGAGCACAGATGCGGAGAAGTCTACAAAATGTTCTGCTGCTGTGAAGGTTTCTGGTAGGGTAGCAGCTCTAAGTAACGAGGGTGAAAGAGGTGAAGAATGGACTTCATTAGACCTGTTTGTGCAGATCATTTGTTTGAATCATCAGACGTTTCTCTGATTTATTGTCTTATCCAGCTGTACTATCTGTGAGTAATGAAGAAAGCTACAGGACGCTGCTTGTGCCATGTGGTGAATTTGATTCTAATGGTCTCAGACTAGATGTAGACTAATAAACATTACATCACATTGCTCATATCACTGCTTGATCTGTAGCTCTTGTTAGTGGACAGTAGATGGACAGTAGATCTTTCATATATAATCTGAATCTGATCCAAACTTTGACGTCTCTTTAAAGAAACCTGCAGCTGTGAGGGAATTTCTCCAGATAGTTCTTCATCAAAACAACCATGAGTTTCATGATGCTGAGCTCCAAAGATCCCATGTGCACGTAAAGGAAACTCCCAGAAGGTCAAACATCACTGCAGCTCTCCATCAGTCTGGACTTTATGGTTTCATTAAGCAGTAAGTCACAGTCTGAGTCTTTTAGGTGCTTTTTTATCTTCATGTGTATTTTACTGAGGAGAGGCTTCTGACCGACCACTCTGCCATAAAGCCCAGATTGGTGGATCTCGGAGGCTCTGCCAGGGTGACCTTTGGGTCCTGGAGGCGACTGAGGCCGTCCTCATGATCTGAATTACTTTACGAGGTGCCTCAACCATCTCTGCTGCTTTCTCAACGACTTGACTTTGACCCTCCTTTGCAAAACAGAGCTCAACACTCTGTGACAAACCACGAGTCCAGCTTCAGCCGCCATCTCAACATGGACTTCAACAGAAGTGGTCACTCAGAATTGAAAACCAGATGTGAAATCATGGAAATCACGTTTAAATTTCTTTAAACTTCAAACTGTTTGGAAATATTGCCTACATTTATCTGGACTGCAAAATAAATACATCAGTCCATAAAATAAAATTAAATAAAATAAAAAATAAAACATTTGAACATTGTATTTGTTCTAAAAAGTGCCATAAATTTCTAACGGAGCTAAAATTCCTCTAAAAATGAAACAGCCGTCCCTCTGAATTTTATACATATAATCTGAAACCAGTAAGAGGACACTCTTGCGACACCTGCTGATAGACAAGAGAATTGTAGTCTTGAAAAGCAGGAACAGGAGCAAAACACACCTAGAATCCAGTACAAACAACAACAAACCAATATACATAACCAGTATATACATCCAGAGTGCAATACATAAACCAACATTATATACCAACAAGCCAACATTTAACCAAAATAAAGTCAAACGTTTGTGTTTAGGGACTTTAATATCCAATTCATAACCACCATGATTATATATTTACAAATCTATAAGCCAAATTAAACCATTAAAACCAGTTTAAAACCAGTGTGTCATTAAACCACGTTTCTCATTAAATAATACAGAAGCATTATGTCCTGAACAGCCTGTTTCCCCACATTTATTAAAATAAATATGTTAATTAATGCATTTATTAAAAGTCCTTAGAAAAACAAGACCCGACTTCATACAGGGACGGCTTTTCCTAACGCAGTGTTTCCTGTCTGAGGGTCTAATCCATCCTTTCCCAATTCCCTTCTTTAATCATTGTAGGAAATGCAGTTTTGTCTTTCAGTCTTCAGATTCAAAGTCCTCAAATCAAAGCACCGTTTGGAAGTGAAGATGAAAAGCAGCTCATCATGATTGGAGCTGATTCTTCTCCGGATTCCAGAATTCCACCCTGATCCACTGTTATCTGAGCTTCCTTTAGAAAGAGCAGGTTCTCCAGTATCAGTGTAAGACTGTGTGAATTCTGCACGACGGTGTGCTGAAATATGAAACAGGACTGGACTGGCCTGCTTGTGCTGAAGCTGTTTATGGTGCTAGAATTGCTCATTTGAATGGAGATGTTTCTCCATGTCTTTATGGGCTGTTTGCTCAGAAGAGCAATTAAAGCCGATGATGGAGCTGCGGTGGCTTCAGGATCCATTTACACACCAAACATGAACCTGCACATCTCCAGTTATTTAATGACACTTCATTCTGTTCTGTTTGTGGAGATCTGCTGGAGTCACAGTAATGTTCACATTCTCTGATCTCCATAAATATCAACACCAAACTAATCACATCTCTGTACTGAGTCAATGATGACCCACCGGCCTGGGCTGAGTTCCTCAGCCACCCATTCACAGACTGACCTCAGGCTCACCTGACACCCATCTAAGATGGACCTCGAGCTGCCCTCATACCCCTTCTCATTGGCTGCCCAACCTCCAGTTGCTGGACTTTTTCACAGACCCTATAATCCAATACTCTTACTATTATGACCATTAAACTATCATTACTTCAGTCCATCAGTGTATTAGAAGAGACGTGTGGGGTCCAATGTCCCCTAAAGAACTGTGTATGAGTAGTTGGACCAGAGGAGGAGGAGGGGGGGGTCCCTCCTCATGAGCCTGGTTCCTCCTCAAGTTTCGTCCTCCAGCTCTGAGGGAGTTTTTCCTGCACTGGCGCCCTTTGTCTCAGCGGGGGTTTCTGTCTTTATCCTTCATGTTTCATATTGACAGTTTTATTTTGATTTCTGTGAAGCTGAGAAACCAAAGGGGACCTTTACAGGGAAATAACTGTAAAAATGAAGGCCTGAATGATCAGAGAGGAACCGACTGGTATTATAATCATGTGATCAGGATTTTAGAACTGATTTTACCTCATTTACCATCTAGAGAAATAAGAATCTCCCAAATTCAGCATTTTAATTATTCGTTTACATTACACTGATAATTCTGCAGTTCTAGAATAAACCACTGTTTATATATATTTTTACTTTTTAGGAAATTCTGGAAAACGTACTTTAAATTTTACTGAAGTACGGGACACAAGTGCTTCTGCCACATCTGCAGAAACATCTGTAACAGACAGACACTTTTCAGCTTTTAAGACAAACCCTGCTATAAAAAGATAGTTTTATTAACTTTACAAACTCATATTGATCCACTATCAGGCTGATATTAAAATGATCAGGACTGGCCTGCTTGTACTGAAGCTGTTTATGGTGCTGGAATTGCTCATTTGAATGGAGATGCTTCTCCATGTCTTTATGGGCTGTTTGCTCAGAAGAGCAATTAAAGCCGATGATGGAGCTGCGGTGGCTTCAGGATCCATTTACACACCAAACATGACCAACATGGACCTGCACACCAGTTATTTAATGACACTTCATTCTCTTCTCTTTGTGGAGATCTGACTTTAATGACCCTTTATTAACGGACTTCTCTCTAATGTACTGACCAGCACTGGACACTTCATTGCTCAGAATCTCTACACTTTACATCTTCATTTCTATCGTTGCACTTTTTAATCTCCAAATTATGAGATTAACCTGTTAAATGTGATGAATCACACAGAAATCTATGATCTTAACATCCATCCATTTAGACTGTTCATCACATTTTACATTATTAAAAAAGTAGAAAGAAAGAAAGAAAGAAAGAAAGAAAGAAAGAAAGAATGAAAGAAAGAAAGGATGAAAGTAAGATCTGTGATTGGTTACAGAGAAAGCTTGATCAAATATGGAATTCTTCACATAGTACATGTCCAGGATGTTTGCTTAAGGTTTAATTTGGCACCTAATTTTCTTAACATCTAAAAGAAAGACGTCACACTTTGCGTGCAAAGAGTGAGTTCCATATTTGGTAAAGCTTTAATCAGCAACCAATCAGATACTCAATAGACTCTCTTCTATCTGGTATTTATAGATCTTCACCAGCCTGAACTCTCTGAAATCATCAGGTAGCGTCCATCTCACCTGCTGATCAGGTATGTCCTTTATCCCTTCATACATTATCTGTTTCCATTATGACCATTAAACCAGCTTTGGCCAAAGGAGCCTGGGTTTCTTCCTCCAGCTCTGCAGGACTTTGGTGCAGAACAATCCAAACTCCATATCAGAAGCTTAATAGCTCTTCTATCTGTTATTCATAGATCTTCACCTGCAGACCTTCTCACCGGCTGATCAGGTATGTCCTGTAACCCTTTATACATTTAAATAGAATTTATAAATATGTAACAGGAGGATTTTGGGTGACACAGGGAAAACCATTTGAACTGTGGATGGTGCAGGTAGTGCATGTGTCACACAGCTCCAGGGGCCTGGGGTTGTGGGTTTGATTCCCGCTCAGGTCACTGTGAGGAGATCTGTGTGTTCTTGCTGTTTCATGGGCACTCCGGGTTCCTCCCGTCTCCCAAAACTGCACATGAGGTGATAAATAGTCCCAGAGTGTGAGTGTGTGCTGCCCTGTCCAAGGGGTTTCCCTGCATTGCACCCCATGACTCCAGATGGACTCTGGGTCAACTGTCACCCTATTCAGGAAGACGTGGGTAAGATACTGCATAACTGACTGTAAGGTAGCTGAAGATCTCCAGATGAAGATGTACCTTCGAGATACTTTATAGATACTTTAGCAAATGTAGGTTTTTTCAAACTCACTCATCCCCCACTACAGACCGGTTTTCCATTATGGAACGAGTGGTTTTGCTACAGCACCAGTCAAAGAACCCACCTCAGTAAAATGATAGAATTTGAAATGTAAGAAGCAGAAATTCTGAGACTGTCCGTGGCTGATCAGTACACCAGACATGACCTTTACAAGTACAGTATTAAAGAGTAAAATCTGATCAACAACAGAGAAGAGAGAACAATGGAATGACATCATTAGAGGAGCTTCATTGGTTTGTGTCTTTTTTACCAGGCAATGGCAGAGATAGCAGCCATCGCTACAGCTGTTATTGCTGGGACGTCTCTGATCGGCACCACTGCTGAGCAGATATCTCGGGCCATAAACACATGGAGAAATGTCACCATTCAGATCTCCAATTACAGCAAGAAGTACACCTTAGAACACCCACGGCAAGTCCTGGTCTTTCTAATTACATTCATTCATATCCTCATCCTTTATCAGGTTCTCAGAAGGCTTCTGGGTGGACGTTCAGGCCACAGTGGTGGATAATTCACACCGGACTGAACATGAAACACGTTCTATGTCTTTAATCCAGAAAACAGCTCCTGGTGACCTGCTACAGATGTATGTTCTAGTTTATGGATCATGATCATTTCTCTGTGTGTTGATCAGGGTCTACACCTACAGTGGATACACTCACGATCCTCCACAGCCCACCATCGGGAAAAACATCAAAGAAGTCTGCTCCTTCTCCAAAACCCCAAGCACTGTCTATGGGGCTATTGGAGTCCTGACCTACCAAATTCTCACCGATGAAAAGAAAAGTGTTGGGGAACTGGCCGTAATGTTCTCTGTGCCTTATAACTATAACCTGTATGAGAACACGTTCTCTCTGGGTATCTTTCTACCAGGTGTTCCATGCGATGAAGAGCTGTACAATCAGATGTACGAGAAAGAGGGTCCGTTCACCAGAGCAGCTGGTACAGGGAGCATCCTAACCTACTCCGGTCAAACTGCCCACACTTGTGATTTCAGCACCAACCCTGTTCTGAAGGGAACAATGTCTCCTCAGGGCCAGTCCATTATAAAGCTGGAATTCTATGATAAGTAGGGAAAAGGATTGATTCAGTTTACGATCCACTGGCTTTCACTTCTTTTCAAACTCTATTTAGTGCTTCAAGCTTCTTTAAGTAAGATTTACTTTTCATTTAGATTCAAACGACACTTCTAGATTAAAAATGATTTTCTTAATAAAAGTTCATTTCTTTTTTTTGATCTAAGCTTAAGTTAAACCAAATTCTATTATAGGAAAATTGAGTAATAATTCAGCCTATTCTGTGTTTTCTATCTGCATGTTTAACCAGATACTGTAGAACACACGTAATAAAACACAGCAGTGAGATTTCTATGGTTGTTTAATGGTGTGTTTTTCATGTATAAAGCATTAAAGCCGAGTATAATAAATAAAGAGCTTTGATTGGGTCACTGCAGTCCAGCCTCTTCACTCTTCCTGTTATCAGTTTATGAGGCCAAGCAATAGAAAATAACATCAATCAATTTCAATCAACCTTTATTCAATTATTCATTGAATACATTAAAGATGATCCACGTTTGCAATAAAGGTATAAACAGCTTTCATGTAAAAAAATATGTCTATAAGAGCCATAATTGTGTGAGCTACTATTGATGATAGCATTTATTACTAAATAATTCAATTATTTATTGTGTAAATGTAATGAAATGTGTGCATTTGCACATCTGAGTCAGCAGTGGGTGGAGCTTAAAGCAGCTGGAAGTGTTTATTAGAAAGGGTGTCCAATAGAATAGTAGTTTGTAGTTTGACGTACGTCTTTTTCACTAAAACACTTTAAAAGTATAAGACACACAATGGTTATTTAGGGTCGGTCTGAAGTTTGTTATGTGTCTCGTCTCTGTAGGTTACTTTGAAGCTTTGGAAACGCAGTCCTGAAATGTGGAGGTGCTGCTGCCCCCTCAGAGTTCCATACCCCTGGTACATGATGTTCTGTTTTCTGAATTCTGCTCAGTGGTTCTGTTGTCCATCAGGAGAACATTAGACATGGTGCTTCTGTTTCTGATAAATACTGTATGAATGTGTGAGCTGAGGTCACTCAGTTCAGATCAGTGGGACACGTCTGGACCATTTTCCAGAAAGAGAAAGTAAAAGTGAGAAAGTGAAAGTGGGAAAACCCCAAACAGACCCTCATCCTCACCCTTTCCCAGACCTCTCGATAAAAGTCCTTCAGTTTCAGGAACACAGCTGAGCCCTGCGGACCCCACTGCAGGACCTCCTCACACAGGTACGTCTGTAACTCCTGCATTAGGACAGGAATAGAGCTGATGAAGATAATGATGATGATGATGGTGATGATGATGATGAAGATGATGATGATGAAGAAGATGATGATGATGAAGATGATGATGATGCTGATGATGATGATGATGAAAATGATGATGATGATGATGATGATGAAAATGATGATGATGATGATGATGATGGTGTGTGAGATGTGCTTTTCTGATGCAGTGCTGATCACTGCTGATCAAAGAAGACCCAAGAAAAGTGTTCCATCTCAGAACTCCACATGCTGCTCAAGATTCTGTCGTGGTCCTGACCTATCAGACCATCACAGATGAACAGATCTGCCGGCTGTATTGTTCTCTCTACAAACCAGAATAGAAAGCATTTTAAACCAGGCTCTGAATGTGACTGAAACTACGCCAGACTACAGTGTGTACAACCATAAGAGTCCATTCACCAGTGGAGGAGCCACGGGGAACATTATGACTGTTATCAAAGGAACAATGTCTTCTGATGACCAATCGCTGAGGTATGTAGAATTCCACCGCAGCAGTGTAGTGAGGGAACAACCGAGGAGCAAACCTCACCTCTACAGTGATAAGAGAACTCAGACTGATCAGACTCACACAAGCTGCTGTTCTAGATTCTTCTGGTGTCCAATGGTACTGTTTTAAAGATGAAAATGATGATGTAGTCAATCAGTCATCAGATAAAGCCCTACAGTGAAGATGATTCCTCCTAAACCTGCAAGGGAATCTAAAACATACATTATAGATCAAGAAGATCAGAAATCCAGAATCTCAAATGATTCGAATATTCTATAAGCTCCATATGAGGTTTAATGCCTCCTAAACCGTCACAGACCTCAAACATCTTGGATTGTGTCTCTCCACTCTTCCTCCAGACTCTAGGAGCTTGAGTCGACACTCTCAGACTCTTGATTTCCAAATGAGACTTTGGAGCGCTGATCAACAATCCAGTTCTTTTCTCCTCAGTCCAAGGTAGACACTTCTGACGCCGTCTCTGCTTCAGGAGGGGCTTGATATTAGGAACGCTGCAGTCGGACCCAGTTTCCTGGAGACGTCTGTCTGTGAGGGCTCTTATTGCACTGATCCCAGCCTCTGTCCACTGCGGGTGACATTCTCCCGAGTTCTTGAATCCACTTTTCTGGACATTCCTCTCCAGGCTGTGGTCATTGCCATCGCATTTCCCCTTCCAGTCAACTTTCCATTAATATGCTTTGATACAGCACTCTGAGGATTTCCTTCTTTGTGGAGGGGGACAATGATTGTCTTCTGGACAACTGTCAGGTCAGCAGTCATGCACATAATTAGACAATTGACTTGACACTAATGGCAATGCACTAGAACGTTGTTTGGATGAACATTGAGAGCTTGTGAAACATCTTCCATGACCGGTTCCTGCTGGTTCACCACCCGGTGATGTTTATCAATGTGTCCATATATGAAATGTTATATTTCTGTTTATCCAACATTATGTCCCTTATATTTTCATACAGTCAACCTGTGAAATGAAATGTGAATGAACGTTGCATTTGTTTATAAATATTATATGTAAATAATGATTTGATCAGGACCTGCTGCAGTGTGTTCATCTGTTTTCTTCTCTGTCTGTTTATTATGAATATGTGTCCACCTCAGAGGTCCTTAATGGACTCTTAATGGCAAGATCGGAGACATTTGTTTTACTTTATAAGATTAAATAAAAACAGCTGAAGATTCTATTGTAACATAGAGTGATGTGAAAAAGTTAGGACACCCCATGATCACCTTTGAATTTAACATATTTAAACATGTTGACGTTTGTTCTGCTTTGTAACTATATTGATAGAACTAAACATAAAACATAATTAATAGAAATTTTATTGTGTGGAAAAAGTTATATATACCCCGTATACCCCCGTATACCCCCGTATACCCTATATACCCCCGTATACCCTATATACCCTGTATACCTCCATATACCCCCGTATACCCCCGCATACCCCCGTATACCCCATATACCCTAATAACTGGTATCTCCTCCTTTGGCTGAAATAAAGTCAGTTAAATGTTTCCCATCTCTGACATTGATCTTCCATGTCCTCCATGAGGAATTCTTTCTGCAGTATCAAATGAAAACCTAAAAAGTCCCAAATATTTCAGTGTCCAGCCAAACCTGGACAACGGTGCTAAACCAGGTTCAGTACAAACTGAATGAACATGTATCAAGTTCCCTGGCATGGAAAGCACACCAGCCTACACCAATAAGAGTCTTTGGGTAAGATTCCTAACTCAGCGTTCTTCTGTCTGTATGACAGATTTCACGTTTAAGACAATGTGATATGAGTTCTATATGTCCAGTACCAGGAGAGCCTGGGGAACTGATCAACACCCACTTTAATGCTTCAAAATAAAAATAGAAATGATTTATGAAAACAATATAGAAAGGACAACAGACAGTGAAAGAGGTCACCCACAGAGAAACCTTACAGTCCACTAAAACAAAGCGTCACTCTCTCGCACTATGTGAATATATCCGTCTCACACACAGTCACTGACTCACTGTCTCTCCGTCTCCTGCTCACTTTAGAACACAGTTGATTTTTGGGATATTGTATATCATTTGTGGACATCAAGGATTATCAGGTACATCAGCTGCTAATGATCAGCCCATCGCTAGAGAGGACTTTTAGAGGACACTGTCTTATTTAAACCTCAGACATTAGTGTGGTTTGGTCTTGATTGTTGAAGTGAGTGGGATCACCATGATCAGATCCAAAGAGCTCTCTGAGGCCTTCGGAAAGAAGGTTGGGATTCAAAAAGATCTCAGAACAATTAGAACAAGTTGGAATTGGAACAAGTGGAGAACATTTAGAACAACTGCCCACATGACCAGATCAGACCATCGCAGGAAGTTCAGCCCAAGAGCAGAACCATGAGATGGGTAAAGAAGATCTAACAATCCTAAAATGTTCATCACAGACCTACAGGTAGGTCTCACCACAGTGGAAGTCATGCATGGCATGCGTGAGAAAGTCTTTGCAGAGGGGACAGTGAGCACTGCGTACGACGCGCTGAACTTCCTGTGTGGTTACAGACTCTGTGTAACCAGAGCACGGCACACACATGGTGGGTTCAGAGGTACCCACGCTCTTTTCTTCTGGGGATGCAGCTCCATATTTGGTAAAGCTTTAACCTGTAAAGCTCACGTTCACACACTAAACCAAGTGGCTTTGTTCTGATTTCAGATCTTCAACAGCTGGAGCTCAGAAAACAACACAGCTGTTCTGTGAAACCCACCTGCAGAACTTCTCACCTGTTGATCTTTATCAGTCATTTCCCACAACGCCTCGCCTCGCAGGTACGTCCTTCATTCCTTTATACATTCGGTAACACTTTATATTAATAAACAATACTTATAACAGTAATAAGACAGTAATATCACAGAAGAACCACTGCTGGTTCTACATTTCTAATGGAAAAGAGTGAAGCTTTTAAAGAACCTTTACACCAGGCAAACGTTCTTTTAAAAGGTCTAAAGGACTTTCACTTGATCTAAAGGTCCTTCAAGATTTCAAGGTTCTTCACACTTTTAGAATAAACATGGTTCTGGGTCTTTATGGAACCAAAAGTTCTTCTATGGCATCATTTCAATTTTTAAGAATGTAATATTTAACATACACTACATGTCCTAAAGTTTGTGGACAGCCCTTCTAATTCAGCATTCGGCTACTTTAAGCTGCATCCATTGCTGACACAGATGTGCAAATGCACACACAGCGTGTCTAGTCCCTGTAGAGAAGTACTGCCAATAGAATAGGACTCTCTGGAGCAGATAAACACGCATGAGTATCGTCTCCATGTCTAATAGCAGGTGTGGACTAGAGGGTATAAAGACCCCCAGCACTGAGCTGTGGAGCAGTGAACTGTGTTCTGGAATGACGGAGCTCCACACAGTATGACTAGGATGAGCTTAGGATTTGAGAAAGAGGTGGGATGGAGATCATCCAACATCCTGACCAAATGGTACGGGAGGTTCACCCAGGGCAGGGTGACACACCGTATCAGGGCACGATCACTAATTCACACACCAGGACAGTCTTTAGAGTAAACAATGAATGAGGGGGTGTCCCAATACTTTTGTCCATATAGTGTGGACGCTGAGATGCATACAGACTGAATATAAATATAATATTTGCAGAAATGTGAGGCGTGTATTTCAAGTGGAAGCTGATATAAATAAAAGAAGAAACACATTCAGTAATTAAAGGTGTGCAGGTTCATGTTATTGTGTATTAATGTGTAAACGTTGTTGTTTAGAGGGCAATGAATCCGATATCATCGACTGCTGTTTTTAACGGACTGTCACTGTTTGACAAAATAACTCCCTTCATGAACCCCGCCAGAGATGTCACCATTACAATCATCAATTCCAGCAGTTGGTACACCTTAAATCACCCAAGGCAAGTACAGATCATTTTTCAGAACCAAGTTAATGACCTTCTTTATCCTGTTCTGGGAGGATTATGGTTCTCATCTGAGTCTCATCTGCAGTACCGAACGGAGCCATCAGGTGTCTGAAACGACCAGTCACGTTCTGGTAGTGAGGGAAAGCGTTTATTATTTTAATTAAAGTGTTTCACAAACCAAAAAACATAAATTAATTAACGTAGATTTACCATAAGAGCCTTAGTCGTAATAGAGATGTGGGTTCATTTGAATAACCTTTAAAGCAGTAACCGTTATGGACCGTCGGCTCCAGGGCTCAGCTGAGAAGACACCGAAGTGTGATTGAAAGGGACAGAAGCCTGTAGACTAATATCACAGGATATAGACCAATAGAACCCGGGTTACGCAGTTTACACAGTTCCAGTGAGCAGCTGGTGGTGTTCATGGTGTAATTTATGGATTATAATGATCTCTGTCTCTGTTAATCAGGACCTACAGCTACAGAGGATACTGTCACAGTCCCCCTCAGCCGACCATCAGGAAGAAATCCCAGGCATCGTGCTCCTTCAGCAAAACTGCATTCTCTGTCTGTGGTGCTGTTGGAGTCCTGACCTACCAAATTCTCACCGATTTAAAGTCCAGTGTTGGAGAACTGGCCATAATGTACTCGGTGCCGTACAGGTGTTATGAGAACTGGTTCGCTCTGGGCATTTTTGAACCAGACGTTCCATGTGATGGAAGTCTGTACACTAAGATGTACTATGAAGAAGGTCCATTCACCAGAATGACCGGTACAGGGAACTACATAACGTACTCCAGAAAAGGGGTTCATCTGGAAGGAACGATGTCGGCTCAGGGTCAGTCAGCTCTGAAAGTTGAATTAAGTGATGTGTATTTCAACAAGATTCTATCAGACACAGATGCACCGTTTAGCCTCTAGTATCCTGCAGACGTCTTAGACCAGAGGTGTCCACCCGGGTCAGAACCGGGCCAGCATGGCTGCAGGATTTCATTCTAAACAACCAGCATCACTCGTTTCTGACCTGGTTTGACACCCCTGTCTCACACCATCTAAGTCTGTGATCTGTAATAGTGAATCTGTAAGCTTGAACTGAATCAATTCTAATAATGATTCATTGGTTTTTCATTTCTTTTACATTCAAACTTTGATTTGATTCATTCAATTCATTTTGTTCAATTCAGCTCAATTCAGTGCTTCAAACATCTTTATAATCAATAATAATTCCTGCTCTCTGCACATTTAAGTGTATATGTAGGTAAACATACAGCATTATTTCCAGTATTTGTCCTTTATAGATCCTGTAGCTCTTTCTGCAGCACAGCATTCTCAGCCCCTCACCGTCAGACTCACACTCTCAGTTCTTTACAGCTACGCCTCTAGTGGTTCATTTCAGAATTGCAGCCACAGTTTTCTGCCCTTCTGAGACTTTTATCTTTATTAATAAATTGATTTATTTAGTGGATTTATTCTAGTGTGGGTTTCTGAGTAGATGAACGCTGATTGGCCAGATAAACACAACTATTCACAGCTAAATACACAACAATAAGAGGTAACACATGAACACTGCTGAACTGTGTGATTTATCAGTGTACTCAGGCTCACGCTCAAGTAGGTATAACCTTTAAACCCATTCTCATCCACCTCGGCTTTACCTATTTTGGCCTTTTCTGTGTGATGTAGCTCATTCCTGATTCCTCTCAGATGCAACGTTTTATTTTGATGATGAGTGTTTTTCAGAAGACGTCATGTTACCTATCATGTTTAATCAATATTCAAACTGGGTCTCATGGGTTAACTAAGACTAATTCTATATATGACAGAAAATGTAATTTCGTTTTCCCTTTTTCCCTATTTTCCCTTTTTCTGTTCAATATTGGTTTTATTGTATCTCCATGTTTTATGTTTTGAAATAAAATAATTATGTTGAATCTGGCAGTTGTTCATTTGTGGCAGCAGCACCCCCACATTTCAGGACTAAATAATTATTAATTATTACTAAATAATTATCAAAATTATTTATTGTCTGTCTGATTGTTTACACAAGGCAGGCTGGGTCAAATTTCACTCTTCTGGTCCCACGGTGTCCCAAAGGAGTGACTTTTAACTGTTTTCTGATCTGAAGATGAGATGAGACCACTGTTATATAGGGTGGGTCTGTAGTTTGTTATGTGTCTCGTCTCTGTAGGTTACTTTGATCTTGAGTTATGAAGCTTTGGAAACGCAGTCCTGAAATGTGGAGGTGCTGCTGCCCCCTCAGAGTTCCATACCCCTGGTACATGATGTTCTGTTTTCTGAATTCTGCTCGGTGGTTCTGTTGTCCATCAGGAGAACATTAGACATGGTGCTTCTGTTTCTGATAAATACTGTATGAATGTGTGAGCTGAGGTCACTCAGTTCAGATCAGTGGGACACGTCTGGACCGTTTTCCAGAAAGGGAAAGTGAAAGTGAGAAAGTGAAAGTGGGAAAACCCCAAACAGACCCTCCTCACTCTTTCCCAGACCTCTCGATAAAAGTCCTTCAGTTTCAGGAGCACAGCTGAGCCCTGAGGACCCCACTGCAGGACCTCCTCACACAGGTACGTCTGTAACTCCTGCATTAGGACAGGAATAGAGCTGATGAAGATGATGATGATGATGGTGTGTGAGATGTGCTTTTCTGATTCAGTGCTGATTACTGCTGTATTGTGTGGTCTGTTCTCCTCCTTTCACCCTGATCTTCAATGATCAGGACCCCACAGGACCACCACAGAGCAGATATTAGGTGGGTGGTGGGTCATTCTCAGCACTGCGGTCACACTGACATGGTGGTGGTGTGTTAGTGTGTGTTGCTGGTTCGAGTAGATCAGACACAGCAGTGCTGCTGGAGTGCTCAATGGATATTAATACTTACTTATTTCATAAGTATTTCATAAATATTCATAATTCAATAAGTCCAACGTACATTTATTCACCAACAATTGCTTGTCACTTTGTTTTGGTCTGTCAAATAAAATCCCAGTCAAATACATTTAGGTTTGTGAGGAAACAAGACAAAATGTGGAAAAGTTCAAGGCACTGTGTGTGTGTTCACTGCAGGGATGGGTTTCAAGACGTTTATGAGTGATATGTGTTTTTGTTTAAGGCAATGATGGCAACTTCAGCTGCAGCTGCAGCTATTTTTGCTGGGGTGTCTCTGTTCGGCACCTCAGTCGAACAAATGTCTCGGGCCATAAACACATGCAGAAATGTCACCATTCAGATCTCCAACCACAGCAAGAAGTTCACCTTAGCAGATCCGAGGCAAGTCCTGAATATTTTCATAATAAACTGGTTATATAACTCTGATTACTCATTTCAGTACTTTATCATTGGTTCTCTTTGTTGAAGAATGTTTCTCAGGAGGTGTCTGGTGGTAGTTCAGGTCAGATTTGCAAATGATTAGATCATCAATAGAAAGGTATAAATAAAATAAAGCTCTCCAGAGAACATCGAGACAAATGGGGGTGTCGTGTGTGATGGGTTGGGGCTGCTTTGCTGCAGCAGGGTCTGGAGATCTCTCCATCATAGAAACCACTCTTTGGTTATTCTATGGACCAGTTGTGTTAGTTCTGCCTCAGAGGCAGCGCTGCCTCCTGATCTCTTATGAGTAGTGATTTTGCACACAAGACACCTGCTGCAGATATACGTTCATAGATGATCCTGATCTCTCTGATTTCTGTTTATCAGGACCTACACTTACAGCGGATACTGTCACAGTCCTCCACAGCCGACCATCGGAAAACATATCCACGAAGCATGCTCCTTCACCAAAACCGCTAACACTGCCAGGGGTTCTGTTGGAGTTCTGACCTACCAGATCCGCACCGATGAAATGAAAAGTGTCGGTGAACTGGCCATAATGTTCAGTGTGCCTTTCGACTATAACCTGTATGAGAACATGTTCTCTCTGGGCATTTTTCAACCAGAATATCGGTGTGATGAGAAGCTGTACAACCAGATGTACTATAATGATGGTCCGTTTAGCAGAGCTACAGGCACAGGCAGTGTTGTAACATACTGTAATGAAACTGCTTGTGTGAAGGGAACAATGTCTCCTCAGGGCAAGTCCATTATGAAGCTGGAATTCTGGGATAAATAGGGATAAGATTTCAATTCATGATTCATTGTTTTTTTTACCTTTTTTTACTGTTAAACATTAGACTAAGAGTGGATCAGGGTTCTTTAAGGATCAGGGTTCTTTAGGTATCAGGGTTCTTTAGGGATCAGGGTTCTTTAGGGAACAATATAATGCATTATAAAACATATTTTGACGGTGGTCCAAATCAAAATAAAAATCAACCTGAGTATCCTTTATTATTTACATATCAGTATTATCCCTTCTCACCACATTTAGCCCCTCCCTTCTCATTTTCCTTTTTAACCCAATATCTGGGTCAGTTGAGCATCTGCCCCGCCCCCTCTCTCTGATCAGTCAGAGTCTGTGTGCAGGTTGATCATCAGCCCCGCCCCCTCTCTCTGATCAGTCAGAGTATGTATGCAGGTAAAGCATCAGCCCCGCCCCCTCTCTCTGATCAGTCAGAGTCTGTATGCAGGTTGAGCATCAGCCCCGCCCCCTCTCTCTGATCAGTCAGAGTCTGTATGCAGGTTGAGGATCAGCCCCGCCCCTCTCTCTGATCAGTCAGAGTCTGTATGCAGGTTGAGGATCAGCCCCGCCCCCTCTCTCTGATCAGTCAGAGTCTGTATGCAGGTTGAGGATCAGCCCCGCCCCCTCTCTCTGATCAGTCAGAGTCTGTATGCAGGTTGAGGATCAGCCCCGCCCCCTCTCTCTGATCAGTCAGAGTCTGTATGCAGGTTGAGGATCAGCCCCGCCCCCTCTCTCTGATCAGTCAAAGTCTGTATGCAGGTTGATCATCAGCCCCGCCCCCTCTCTCTGATCAGTCAGAGACAAAGACAAGGACCCTAAGCACACATGTTGTTCTACCAAAGAATGATTAAAGAAGAACAAAGGTTTGTTCTCCAAATCTACTTTTAGAAACTCTGTTGCTCAAATTCATGCAGAAATGTAAAAATATATAAAGCACTTTTTTCAAATACAGTCGATTTTCAATTCATACTTTACAACATTCTGTTTATTTTCTACTTCACTTTCATTCTTATATTCAGAAACGTTCTCCTTCAGGAAAAGTAGAGAAACATCAATTATGATTCTGTTTGTAAACACATTCTGAGGTAATGCTGAGGGGCGGGGCTTAGGATTAACAGCATGACTGATCTCTGATAACCATCTGCTTAGATCTCTGCCACTGTCTCACACAGAACCTGCAGAACATGAAGAACATCATCAGCATCAGGGGGATCGGCACTGATTACAGAATCAGAAACCTGCAGCTGGTGTTAATGACACACCTGTTACTGTAGTTAAGAGTGACTGAACTGCCCCGATATCCACCGTTTACGTATGTACTGAAATATGTTATGGTTGTAAGACTTTCTATGTAATTTCTGTTTAATTTCAACTGTATTTCAACATAATTTCAATGTCATTTTAATGTCACTCCAATATCATTTAAACATCCTTTTCATAATCATATATATCATTTATAATCATATTATATCATTATATCATCATTTTCTAAATATTCATTGATTTATGAGCATTTTGTTTTGCTTTTCAGAAACATTAAATATTGCTTCAATGTTTTTCCAACATCAGACATCATTTCACCCACATTTCAGTATTAACGATGGTCATATACCAGCTGTGTATTCTTACATTTATATACAATAAATAATAATCAAAAACACATTTGAAATGCAGTCTGGATTCAGAAGAATTTCACTTGCTGAGGTTTAACTCTTTAATTTACAGGATTTAGGATTAGTTTTAGGGGAAAAGTAACGTTCTAGAATGAAAAGATATCAAATATCAAAGTTCTGTATTTCACTTTTCTTTCTTCTGGAATTTACTGAACTAATATCTTAATTATATTATAATTATATTTTATTTAATTCATGTAGAAATAAGTTCAAATGAAGCTTCTGTATTTCTATAATTCTGTAACTCACCCACTCTACTCTACGCACCGTTAGACCAGTGGGTAGCTGGCGGCTGTGGCGATACCACACTGATTATCCTTGTTCCTGGACATCTGGATGTAGCCTTTAGTTCCCCAGTCCAGACCCCAGCTGCAAAACATCATTCGGTTAAAGTCTAGAACGGTTTCCTTTATCCACATAACCCTGCTTTCAGAAAGGGCAGAGAACCCCACACTGGTGATTAGAAACAGCTGGAGTAGAAGAAGAACAGAGTCACCTCTAGAACTCCTGCTAGAACTTGATTTTTATAGATCATTTTCTTTTGGATGTTAGTTTACCTGTTCTTGACCAGCCAGTAGTCCTGTCCATTGTCAGTGCCATATCCTACAGCCAGGACACCGTGGTCCAGCTCAGTGCTGCTGCAGTCAGGCTCATTGTAGATTCCTGTAATTAAGAATTTAGTCAGTCAATCAGTTGATCAATGAATCAATCAATCAACCAATCAGCCAGACAATCAGTTAACCTGCCAACCAAATTACGAACCACCAAACCAATATACTAATTAGCCAATCAGTTAACCAGCTGACCAATTAAGCAGCTGACCAATTAACCTACCAACCAACCAATTAATTAACTAATCAATTAGCCTACCAACCAACCAATTAACCAGCTGACCAATTAACCAGCTGACCAATTAACCAGCTGACCAATTAACCTACCAACCAATAATTTAACCAGCTGACCAATTAACCTTCCAACCAACCAATTAATCAACTAATCAATTAACCTACCAACCAACCAATTAACCAGCTGACCAATTAACCTACCAACCAACCAATTAATCAGCCAACCAAGCAACCAGTTAACCAGCTGACCAATTAACCAGCTGACCAATTAACCTACCAACCAACCAATTAACCAGCTGACCAATTAACCTACCAACCAACCAATTAATCAATAAATCAATCAATCACTCACATAAGCAGCCAACTCTATAATTAACCAACCAACCAATTAAGCAAATGGTCAGTCAATTAAACAACTGATCTAGGAATCAATTAAAAACTATTGTTTTCACTACACAAGAATCAGATTCACAAGTTTAGATTTAAAATGTGTTCAGTTTTGATTTTGACTATAAAGGTATAAATGGAATCATGAGACTTTCTTCTGGAGAAAACATGACTAGAACGTCACTGGTGGGTGATCTTCACCTGACTCATAGAGCTGGAAGGAATCGTGTCCAGCATCTATGCCCACAGAAACAGGACCGATGGTGGCCACAGCTTCTTGTAGAGCCTTCTCGTCTCCACTGGGGATGTCCACATAACCAGTGCAGGTGGCTCCCACATTGTCTGCTTTGAACCTGCAGTCTCCATCCTGCAAGGTGGTGAAAGGT
>CM067513.1:201776-239141 GCA_034509495.1 Acestrorhynchus altus
CACACACACACACACACACACACACACACACACACACACACACAGTTTTATTTCATTTACTATTTATCTCACCTTCTCTTTTGATCACTACAATCCTGTAAATAGTGTAAATGTTTTATTGTAATCTATTTTATTCATGTTTCTAATCTTTTTTATTTATTTAATATTTATCTAATTATGTTCTATAATTTCTCTCCTATATGTATTTTATTAATTGCTTTGGCCAAAGTGTATATAATTACATTCCTGCCAATAAAGCATCGCTGAACTGAAAGAAAGTGAGAAAGTGAAAGTGAGAGAATGGAGTGAGGGTGAGAGTGATGAGTGGCTGTGCGTGTGTGTGTGTGTGTGTGTGTGTGTGTGTGTGTGTGTGTGTGTGTGTGTCTGTCTGTGAGAGTGAGTTTTCTATTGTGACATCTTGTGACGGTTAGTGAATCTCAGGATGTTTATATTTTGTTCAGGAGATTTTTCCTCTTTCAGTGTAAATGTAATTAAAACAGTCTTATCCACTTCAGAATTCCGCAGCTCAACAATTCATTAATCATTATTTAATGGATTAATGACCAGCTGCTGCACGCTCTGTGTGTGTGTGTGTGTGTGTGTGTGTGTGTGTGTGTTCTCCTTGCAGGCCTTCATCTATGAGGATGAAGAGGAGGCAGCATCTTTGCCCCCAAATCCCTTCAGCCAATCAGAGACTGACTTACAGGAGTACACCCAGATCATAGAGAACAAACTCAACCAGTCAGGTACACACACACACACACACACACACACACACACACCGAGGGAATGTGTGTGTGAGTGGGTTGATTTATGTGTTTATTTTTCAGAAGCTGATGATTTCACTGATTTTGATGAAACAACAACAACATACGGTTCAACCGTCTCTCTCTCCTTCTCCCCCCTGAAGAGTCCAGAGAGAACAGGTCACTTCACCTCTAACCCCCATTTCTCCCTCTCTCTGCCTGTCTGTCTCTCTCTTTCTGTATTATTGTATGTCTGTGCTCCCCTTTCTCTCTCACTCTCTCTCTCACTCACTCACTCACTCACTCACTCACTTTCTCTCTCACTCTCTCTCTCTCTCTCACTCACTCACTCACTCACTCACTCACTCTCTCTCTCTCTCACTCTCTCTCACTCACTCTCTCTCTCTTTCTCTCTCACTCTCTCTCACTCTCTCTCTCACTCACTCTCTCTCTCTTTCTCTCTCACTCTCTCTCTCACTCACTCTCTCTCTCTGTCTCTCTCACTCACTCTCTCTCTGTCTCTCTCTCTCTCACTCACTCTCTCTCTGTCTCTCTCTCTCTCTCACTCACTCACTCTCTCTCTCTTTCTCTCTCACTCTCTCTCTCACTCTCTCTCTCACTCACTCTCTCTCTCTCTCTCTCTCTCTCTGTTGGGAGTGCTGGGAGTTGAGTCGAGTGTGGGTTGACTGTTGTTAATTTGAGTAGAGGCAACTACCCAACAGTACTTGACAACAGTGTTATGATGCAGGATTTTCTCCACAGTGTAGGAAAACAGATCGATCATGACATCACATCTGCATCTCGTATGAATAAAGCTGTGATGGTCTTCTTAGTGACCCCCATTGTGTGAGCAAGCTGATTGAACGTGCCATTGTTATAAATGAGGTGCAGGTCTCACTACTGTCTTTTCTGTTTATGAGAATCACTGTTTCTAATGTACTGCTGTTCATACCGACTGAGGGGCTGGAGAACACGTGAGCGGTTCTGTTTATGATGTTCTCTCTCATGTCTCTGTCGTGTCCTTTAGGACGCAGATGTCCCTGATCACACTCTTTCTCCTTTCGTATGAAGCATGATAGGAAGAGCTATATGGTGTACAGGAGTAAGGAAGCCTGCGCTGCTTTGAGTGTGGTGAAATTGGGTACCATCGGTTGGCATGTCCACACAGGAGAGCAAGTGCTGAAGCTGGTCATGGGAGGCTGCTAGGCCTCTTCAGGAGGGGCGTGCTGAACTGGAGCTGCCTGGTGTGTCTGAGCGTGTGAGTGCACCTATTGTAGCGCCCAGTACAAATAGTGGTGTACAGTTGGACAGAACAGTCTTGTGTTTGTTTCTGATAGTCTGAATGAGGACGACTCCAGGCTGTACAAGTCACATTATATGAAAGTGTCGTGAAATGATCCACTCATCAGTGATAAATTGATCACGCATCTTTTAGTATTACTGCTCTTTCTCTTTGTTCTTTCTCATGAAGCTGGATTAGGTGGTGGAACACAAATACAAAAAGCCCTGTCCCCTCCCCAACACAACACATGCATCCCACACAAAACAATCTACATACATTACTGCTTTGCACATGCATCCAGTGTATGAGTAGCTTCAGTTAACATACAGAGTACAGTCTTACCTCATGCAACAGGCTTGTTCTTCTTTCAAACTCATCCATAAGGTCAGCTCTATAAGAAGCTCTGACTCAACGACTCGCAGTGAAATCATGTTGAGTTGAGGTTTGAGACAGGAAGGGTCAGGAAAAGACTGTAGACATTTGAGAATGCTGACTGAAGTCCATAACTCAGCATCATTGTCAACAGCCAGTTCATTCTTAATAAATGATCTGAACTGAATGAATTGATCAGCTAAGCTTCTGTCCAGATCTGAAGGTAAGACAGGTGAGAGAGTTCTGATTCTTTTGATAACATCACTGTTAAGCTTTCTGTCACTCATTAGTTCCTCTTTGTCACTTTCCTTGTTTTACAAAGCTTTCATATAAAAGACTAGAAAATGTTGCTATTAAAAAGACAATTCGTTAAAAGTGCAAAAAAATGGGGTTCAGTTCATAATGGAAAATGTCAAATGACATCAGAATTTTCTGTTTTTTGAACTGAAAATGTCATAAATATGAATTATAAGTAATCATTTTCATACTTTTTAAAAATATTTAAAACACCAAAAGCTTTTATACATTCTGTGAATGTAATTCTTCGTTTTCTCCTGGTGTTGTCTATCTCTATTATTTCGTGGTTATATTCTCGTACTTTAACTAGAGTTTGATTGTCAGGGTCTCTTAAATGATATACTCCATATGAGTTGGCTGAGAGTGTGGCTGGAGATAGAGGCTAGTGCAGGCAGATGTTCGGGTTCTCTCTGCCTTGTTCATCCAGATCAATAAACGATTCCCGGTTTGGTACCAGCATTGGAGGTCACCAGGTCACCAGTATTTCCTCAACTACACAACACAGAGTAACAGCGGCTGGGCTTTTCCTTTCATATCAGTCCGCACATGAATCGGACTTGCCACACTTGGGCAAGACTGTAATGCTGATATTCCCCTCACCTGCTACGCATAACTCTGTCTATGTGTAAAGCATGGATCTCATTCCAATGAAGGACTGCTGCATTATCTGCCTTGTAGGGACATGGATGTTGGCAGAGATCCTTAACAAAGCCATCAAGCCAGCTGTGTTCTTTCTGCACCACACAGACAGAACAAAAGAGCTCTCAGAGAAGAGTAAAGGAAGAGGTGTATGTTTTCTGTTCAACAATGCATGTTGTGTTTGTAGTCTTTCTGCTCCCCAGACCTGGAATATCTGATCATTTCATGCAGACCAGCCAGCACAGAGATGTCGGGAGTCATTGCTGTCATTGTGTACACGAAACCAAAGGCTGACACAGACCAGCCACTTGGTAAACTGCATTAGGTAATGCTGGACCATTGCTACACTACTGGGAGGAATACACTGCCCTTCCCTGGTCGGAAGGGAAGCAACCACTCTCAAAATGTCAGCAAGACCAAGGAGCTGATAATGGAGTTCAAGAAGTGGGAGAGAGAGCACTCCCCTGTGGAGAGGGTCAGCAGCATCAAGTTCGTTGATGTTTATATCACTGAGGAGCTTACATGGTCAGAACACACGGGGGTGAACTGTGGCTTAATCCCAGCATCCTGAGGATGTTCTACACCTGCACTATGGAGAGCATCCTGATTGCCTGGAATGGAAAGTGCACCATTCTCCAGAGGAAAACTCTGCAGAGGGTAGTGTGCACCACCCAGCACATCACCAGGCTTCAGCTCCCAAACCTTCTGGATTTAGACACCAGCCTCTGTCTGAGGAAGACCAGGAGAATTATAATGGACTCCACACACCAAAGGCACTGCCCAGTGGTAGGAGGTACAGAAGCATGAGGAACAGAACCAGTCGACTCCAAGACAGCTTCTTCCCTCAGGCCATCAGGCTGCTAACAGTCAGTAACACAGTGTTCCAGTCCACAGCCAGTCACAGCCCATCTCACCTACCTGATCGCACCATCAAACCTTCGCCACATAAACTCTTTCTGCTGCACATGCACTTTACTCACTACTGGAGCAGCAGCTAGCTGCTCAGTTACATTACAACCACCAAAGTCCCTCCCACTGCACCCACTGAAGATTGTCTCCCACTTACCTTCTCACTCTACAGCTACATTTAATTCTATAACATGTGCAGATGTAAATAGAATGCAAAGATTCTTTTATAGTTAATATATGCACAGTACGTCTACAGTGCAATAATGTATGTATAGTGTAAGTATATGAGTAAATCCTCTATTACTTGTATGTTTATTCATTATTTTTATTCTTATTTATTTTATATTTATTTTGTGAGGGACTTTTTCACTCACTCTTACACCTGCATAAAGTGGTGTGACAAACTGTCAAGTTGACTGGGAAATGTTCAGTGAGACTGGTCAATGTGTTAGTCCTGGTTTCCAAAAAATATCTTACTTACTACAGAAAGGATGCTTCTCTGGCTTCTCAAGTTTTCTTCTGCCTCTTAAGTGGGTCTGCGGTTCTCCATGAATGTTTTTTATTAATCACCATCAGCTTCAACGTGAAGTGAATATTCTTTGAGAATGAGAATGCCTCATCTGCCAAAGTAAACTGGGATAAAAGTGAGGCTTCATTGGTAGGCTGTTTCATCTGCCTGCATGACTGAGGTAGACAGGGAAAGATTGAAAGATTTGGGGGTCTTCTTGGGAACAGATGACTCCCAGAAACAGAACTGGGAGGGTGTAGTGGAGAGAGTGTGCTCCAAATTGTCTTGGTGGAAATGTTTGCTACCCCAGCTGTCCAACAGGAGAAGAGTGTTGGCAGCTAATAATTTGGTCATGTCTACCTTGTGGCATAAGTTCAGTGTTCTGGAGCCATACTGGATACACATCGGAGTGTTGAGGAGAGTAGCCGCTTCTCCACCGGTTTGCCCGATGTACCCGGCTTGGCAATGTTTTCTTCCTGCTAATGGCTTTCTCCTTTGAGTTGTTTATATTTGGGCTGAAACACTGTTGGGATGAAACGTGTTGCTGAACTCTATCAGGCACAGCAAAGCTAGCCATTTAGAAGCCGAGGGAGAACCAGATGTCAGGTCAGGGGTCAGTGGATGTGGTGGCCATGATTTGGGGGTCTCATAGTTGAAGATAAAACATCTGTAGCACAATCTGGTGGGGAATCTCTAGGACATCACAAGGATGCAAGGAATAAAATTATGTCCAACTCACTGTTGATAAAGTAGAAAATATGGTTCTGACTTTCTGACCATTAGTGGCCACCATAAAATGTTCCTTATATTGTCTAAATAAACCAGTTCTCTGTCTCTGTCCAGCTGCCTCTGTCTGTCTGTTTGTCTGTCTCTCTCTCTCACTGACTCTGTCTCTGACTTTCTCTTTGTAAATTCATTTTGTTACATTTAGTTTTTTTCATTAATTAATGACACCCACTTCTCCCCCTCCACAGATGATCTGTCCACTCTACTGCGGAGTGAGCAGGATGATGATGATGACACTCTGCAGGTCACAGAGGTCAGCATCACTAAAGAAATGGAGGTTTCCATAACAACCACAATTGGTGACAACATCCCCGATACAGAGCCAACTGATAGTCAAACAAAGAGCCCAAAAAAAAAAAAAAATAAATTCCGCACTCCTTCCTTTCTGAAAATGAGCAAAAAGAAAGAGAAGGAAAAAAAAGAAAGAGAGAGACATAAAGAGAGAGAGACAGATAAAGAGAGAGAGAGAGATCAAGAGAAAACAGCAGAAATAGAAGAAGAAAAAGAGAGTAATTAAGATGGTTGTTATTGGCTGGGCAGAGAAGCAGGTGGTGGGGCAGATTTGGTAATGAGGCAGAGGGTGAGGCAGACTGGGTGATGTAGCAGAGGGAGAAACATGTGATTAAACAGGTTGGGTGACGGAACAGGGGGAGAGACAGGTTGGGTGATGGAACAGGGGCAGAGACAGGTTGGGTGACGGAACAGGGGGAGAGACAGGTTGGGTGACGGAACAGGGGGAGAGACAGGTTGGGTGATGGAACAGGGGGAGAGACAGGTTGGGTGATGGAACAGGGGAGAGACAGGTTGGGTGATGGAACAGGGGGAGAGACAGGTTGGGTGATGGAACAGGGGAGAGACAGGCTGGGTGATGGAACAGGGGGAGAGACAGGTTGGGTGATAGAACAGGGGGAGAGACAGGTTGGGTGATGGAACAGGGGGAGAGACAGGTTGAGTGATGAAGCAGAGGGTGGGGCAGACTAATGAGAGAGACAGATTGGTTGATGAAACGGTGGTGAAGCAGAGCTGGTAGAATGTGAGAAGGGAAATTTAAAAGGCTGAAGGGTGGAGAGGGGGATTATGGACAATGTTTGTAGGCCTAAATATAAAATACTCTAATGTCTGTTCAGTGACAGTGCAGTATTGTGTAGTTCAACTCTCTTTACCAGGCTGTGTGCATTTGTGGTATTTTGGTTGTTTTTGGTAGTTGGTATTTTGGGGTAATTTGAGTATTTAAGATATTTTTAATATTTACAGTATTTGGTGTATTTGGATATTTGAGGTGTTTAATGTATTTAGGATAATTGGGGTATTGAGAATGTTTGGGGTTTTAGGGTATTTTGGGGTATGGAATATATTTAGGGTATTTGGTGTGTTTGGGGTATTTTGGATATTTATAGTTTTGGGGTATTCAGGTTATTTGGGGTATTGGGTGTGTTTGGTGTATTCAGGGTATTGAGTGTATTTGAGGGTATGTAGGGAGTTTGGTGTATTGAGGGTATTTGGAGTATTTGGGGGTATTGAAGGTATTTATGATGTTTGGGGTATTCAGGATATTGAGGGTGTTTGGGGTATTTAAGGTATTTGGATTATTTGGGGTATTGAGGGGTATTTGTGGTGTTTGAGGTATTGAGGGTATTTAGGGTCTTTCGAAGTATTTATGGTGTTTGAGGTATTCGGGCTATTTTTATTGTTTGGGGTACTGAAGGTGTTTGAAGTGTTGAGGGTATTTAGGGTGTTTGGGGGTATTGAGGGTATTTGGAGTATTTAATATATTTAGGGTGTTTGGGATATTCAGGGTATTGAGTGTACTTGGAGTATTTGGGATATTGAGGATATTTAGGGTATTTGGTGGTATTGAGGGTGTTTGGGGTATTTAGGGTGTCTGTGGTATTGAGGGTATTTTGGGGTATTGAACACAGTAAATGATGAGTGTTCATCCCCTCGCTGTTGTATCGTCTGTTTGGAAGGATGGCCTTATTGAGTACAGAAGGACTTTCACTAGAGCTTGGATTATTTGTCCTCACTGATTGAGAAAAACAAAACAATGTCAGAGTGCGCTTCAGTGTGATCTCTAAACTCACTAACAATCAGGCCAATACTGAACCCTAGACTCTAATTTCTATCTAAAATCTAATGGACTCCCAGTGTATGATGGCACTTAAGACCAAGTGGGCGGAGCCTTTCCTCTGTAATTACATTCTCTTTGTGTTCAATAATAAATACTGTCAAACACCAATATACTTTCTGACTCATTAAATATGTATGTGTGTGTGTGTGTGTGTGTGTGTGTGTGTGTGTGTGTGTGTGTGTGTGAGAGAGAGAGAGAGAGAGAGAGAGAGAGAGATACAATGTGTAACTGGACTGAACACACTGCTGTAATCACACTCTGCATTTGGTTCTGACCCTGGGAATGAACATAGATAACTTAAGTATTCTTTCAGACCATTGCTTCATTTCTAATGTGATACAGTTCAGAGATACAATTCAGCCTAAATATACTATAATATTACCTTCACTATTGTATGAAGAGTTCAGTTAGATTATCTACAGCCCAGCAAATTATTGAAATTTATTGACCCCAAATTACTGTTCATCAGATCCAACAGAGATTCATATTACTGTCTTTCAGATCCAGTAGAGCCTTATTTTACTGTCTTTTTCTGATCCAGTAGTTTCAGTTTGCTGTTAATCAGATCCAGCAGAGTTTCAGATTACTGCACATCAAATCCAGCAGAGTTTCAGATTACTGCCCATCAGATCCAGCAGAGTTTCAGATTACTGCCCATCAAATCCAGCAGACTTTCAGATTACTGCCCATCAAATCCAGCAGAGTTTCAGATTACTGCCCATCAAATCCAGCAGAGTTTCAGATTACTGCACATCAGATCCAGCAGAGTTTCAGATTACTGCACATCAGATCCAGCAGAGTTTCAGATTACTGCCCATCAAATCCAGCAGAGTTTCAGATTACTGCCCATCAAATCCAGCAGAGTTTCAGATTACTGCACATCAGTTCCAGTAGAGTTTCAGATTACTGCACATCAGTTCCAGTAGAGTTTCAGATTACTGCACATCAGATCCAATAGAGTTTCAGATTACTGCACATCAGATCCAATAGAGTTTCAGATTACTGCCCATCAGATCCAATAGAGTTTCACATTGCTGTCAATGAGACCCAGTAGAGTTTCAGATTACTGCCCATCAGATCCAATAGAGTTTCACATTGCTGTCAATGAGACCCAGTAGAGTTTCAGATTACTGTTTATCTGACTGTCAGATTACTGCCCACCACACACCTGCCACATCAGAGACAACAGAACTGTTTATGCAAACACAGAGAAGGCATATAACTCTTCATTGCTCCCTCCGCTTGGAAGATCTGATCAGAATCTCATTCATCCTCTGCTTGTGTACAAACTCCTTGAACATAGAGAACCAGCAATGACTGGTATGGTCAAGAAATGGTCTAAGGAGACTGAAGAGGCTCTGCAGGACTGTTTTGAAACCACAGTATGGGAAGAATTGGGTGATCCTAATGGGGAGGATACTGACAGTCTCATTCATTGTACTATAGACTGTCAACTATTGTGTGGAGAACACTGTCCCCACTAAAACCATTTTATGTTCCTCCAACAACAAGCCATGGATGAAACCTGACATGAAGGATCTCCTTAAAGAGAAGAGGGCCTTTATGTCAGGTAACAAGGATAAGAGGAAAGCTGTGGAGAGGGTGCAACTACAGGAGGAAGCTGGAGGAACAGTTACAGCATGAAAATGTCAGCAGAGTTTGGAAAGACCTTAACAACGTCTCTGACCACAAGAAGCCCGACTCCCGGGTGGTGGGAGACTAGAAATGGGTGAACAACCTCAGTCTATTTTTAAGTAGATTTGATCACTCACCTGCCACAGACATCCCTGCTGAGCCCTCACTCTTGGACACTACCTGCATGCTGCACTCCCCCCTTCTCAACAACTCTCAGCTCACTGCCTCCCTCCACTGGCTCATTGGTGAGCAATACACTCCAGCACTCACCCCCTGCTCCAGTCTGTTTTTTTCTTATACACTGACCCAGGTAAGGAATGAGCTGAGGAAAATGAAGACAAGCAAAGCTAGCTCAAGTCAGGCTCAAGAACTGTGCAGATCAGCTCTTTGGGTTGGTTGAGCACATGTTCAACATGAGCCTGAAGCTGGGAAGAGTACCACAACTATGGAAAATATCTTGTGTTTTGCAGTACACAATGGACCTCAACAGCTACAGGCCGGTGATATCCATGGACCCTCTTCAGTTTGCCTACCAGCCTGACATAGGGGCGGATGATCCTGTCATCTCTCTTCTACACAGAGATCTTTCTCACCTGGGTTCACTGTGAGAATTACCTGTTTTGACTTTTCCTGTGCTTTTAACACTATACAGCCAGTGGTGACATCTACCATCTTTCATGTGGTATGTTCTGCTGGGGCAGCAGTATTTAAATGGCAGACAGGAAGAGACTGAACAAACTCAATAAGCAGGCTAGTTCTGTCCTGGGAAGGTCAAAGAGTTTAGGTGGTGGTAGACAGAAGGATGTTAGCCAAGCTGGCATGCATGCTGGAGAACAACCCCCACCCCATGCATGAGACTCTGGCAGCCTTGTGCAACATTGTGAATTTCCCCACTACAGGACTAACAAAGGATTATTTTATCTTGTCAAGTAAGGCAAGTGTGTGTCGATCTTCATAAAGAAAACAGCCACTGACCTGCATATGGCCTTATATGTGAAAGTACAAAGGTGTGATGGTGTGAAAGTGTGAAGGTGTGAGAGTGATTGTGACAATGTGTGATGATGTATAGATGTGATGGTGTGAACATGTGATAATGTATAGGTGTGATGTCTGAGTATGATGGTGGGAAGGTGTGATTGTGTATATTTGTGATGGTGTGAAGGTGTGATGGTGTATAGGTGTGATTATGTGAATGTGTGATTGTATACATTTGTGATGGTGTGAAGGTGTGATGGTGGGAATGTGTGATTGTGTATATTTGTGATGGTGTATAGGTGTGATGGTGTATATTTGTGATGGTGTACATGTGTGATGGTGTGAATGTGTGATGGTGTATAGGTGTGATGGTGTGAATGTGTGATGTGTATAGGTGTGATGGTGTGAATGTGTGATGTGTATAGGTGTGATGGTGGGAATGTGTGATTGTGTATATTTGTGATGGTGTATAGGTGTGATGGTGTGAATGTGTGATGGTGTATATGTGTGATGGTGTGAATGTGTGATGGTGTATAGGTGTGATGGTGTGAATGTGTGATGGTGTATAGGCGTGATGGTGTGAATGTGTAATGGTATGATCAAATCAAATCAAAATGTATTTGTAAAATTAACACACCACCACCATGTCAGTGTGACTGCAGTGCTGAGAATGACCCACCACCCACAAAATATAGGTGGTCCTGTGGGGTCCTGATCATTGAAGATCAGGGTGAAAGGAGGAAAATAAAGTCTGCAGAGAAACAGTCTGTAATTATAGAAGTACACAGTGCTCCTGTATGATGAGAGGAGCTGATAGGATAGACAGAGGAGAAATAAGGAAGAGGTAATAATGTTAATGCTGATTGGTGCATATTTGTGTATGCAGTAATATTTTCTAGCGCTATTAATAATCATGTAGTCAATTATTTACCTTTATTCAGTTTGTTAGTTTATGTGTTTATATATTTAAATAATTTTATTGCTGTGTTTTTCCGGCCCGTTTTACCGCGAGAGTAGCGCAGTCTCGCGGTGTTAAACGTCACATCCGGTCCCGCGCGCTCTTCCGGTTTGTTTCAGCGCTACAGGAAAACAAACCTGATTAGAAACACGGTCAGAACATTAGAACCTCCGAACCTCCGGTGTGTGTCTGCCAGAAAACAAACCAGATCAGCAACCCGGAGAAACACGGTCAGAACCTTAGAACAGCCCCTCTCTCTCTTTCTCTCTCTCTCTCTCTCTCTCTCTCTCTCTCTCTCTCTCTCTCTCTCTGTCTGTCCGCTCTCTCTCTGTTTCTCTGTTTGTCTCTCTCTGTCTTTCTCTCTCTGTCTCGCTCTCTCTCTCTCTGTCTCGCTCTCTCTCTCTCTGTCTCGCTCTCTCTCTCTCTCTCTCTCTCTGTCTGTCTGCTCTCTCCCTCCGTCTGTATGTGTATGTCTGTCTCTCTGTCTCTGTCAGTTTTTGCAGTTTCAGTTTAAGTTGGCTTTATTGTTATGACTGTTTCTTTAACAATGTTGCCAAAGAACAGAAACATTACAGCAGAACTTATTGTTAATTTCAACTAAAATAATAATACCATAAAATTAAAGTAAAAGGAGATAATGATGAAATAAGTAATTAAAGATTTCAATAACACACATATATATATATACATACATAGTGTGTGTGTGTGTGTATATATATATATATATATATATATATATATATATATATATATATATATAAAAAACACATACACACTATACATATACATACACCCACATAACAATACAAACAAGTATTTACATTTTTATTACAGTGGTTTAGGGTGGCTGTGGTCAGTAGGGCGTAGATGGAGTGGTCAGGAGGGTGTAGGTAGAGTGGTCAGTAGGATGTAGGTGGTGTGTATATTATGAGCGTTACTCGCTGTCCTTCAGGCAGTGACATGTTGCCACGTGTTCTAGATAGTCCGATTTGATCCGTTTGATCATTTGATGGACTCTGATTGGACTGTGCTCAGCAGTGCTGGTCTGAGGCTGTGGTGTGTTAGGGGTTAGTGGTTTAATTAGTGTCAGAACCAGCTGACAGAGGGGACTGGGTTTAGGGCTGAGGTCTTGGGTTCTCAGTGCTTTATTCTGCAGAGTTTCTTCAGCACTATATTTTAGATGGAACCAGAATTTTACGGCTCGTTTTTGGACGGGAATGATCAGAGGAATCAGATCCTCTGTAGTTGTTGGGGTCAAATTTGTCTCCACTCTTGTAGATCGGGGAAATAAGCCCCCTGTTCCAGGACTCAGGAAAGCAGCCAGCTTGCAGAACCAGATTGAACAGTTTGAGTAATGCCCTGTGCATTACTCACCTGGCGCTGTGCAAGACGGCTGCCTTTCCGGTCGCTCCGTAGCTTAACTCTTTTTAACCCCTTTTCTCACTTTCCACATACTTTGGTCCTCTGACGAGGACAGTGTGTGTTCTTCTACATATCCTATGGATATTTTCTACTTTGAAAATGCAACCAGGAGCCAGTTTTCTCTCATATTCGAGAGAGGAGCTGCTGGGCCTGAGAACAAAGGGACAAGCCGGCATGTGACACCCGGTCCCGGTGGAACTGCGGAGGAGAGCCAGGGGCTCCAAGGCCGGCGCTAAGCTAAAGGCTAAGCTAACAGACAACCGCCGGCGCTGCAAACTGTCCATTTGGTCTGTCATCATGGGGAATGTGAACTCGCTGCCGAAAAAGATCAACGAGCTGTCTGCCCTCAACAACCAGCGGATTTACAGAGAGAGCAGCTTGTTAATCTTTACAGAGACATGGCTAACTCAGCTCGCACCAAATGCTAACGTGGATCTGCGGGGCTTCACTGCTGTGAGAGCCGACAGAGACACTAAAACCTGCGGGAAAAGCAAAGGTGGGGGCTGATCATTTATGTGGACAGTCTCTGGTGTCATCCAGGCCATATTACTGTAAAAACGGTCTTATGTTGTCCGGATCTGGAGCTGTTAGCAGTTAGCCTCTGGCCCTACTATGTCCCCCGCAAATTCAGTCATGTGATCGCCGTCTGTGTTTACATCGCTCCGAGTGCAGATGCAGCTGCTGCATGTGAGCACATACATTCTCTTACTGCACAGCTACAGACACAGCACCCTGAAGTGTTCATGTCCATTTCTGGAGACTATAATCATGCTACTTTGGACTCTACTTTGGCTGGTTTTCACCAGCTGTGTCACATCCAGATACAGCCATAGTTGGATTTATCAGGGATGATAGTGAGGAGGAGTATCAGAAGCCTGGTAAGGGACTTTGCAGCCTGGTGCCACAGGAATCCTCTGCAGCTCAACACCTCAAAGACCAAGGAGCTGGTCATTGACTTTTGGAGGTCCAGACCAAAGTCACAACCAGTTCTGATTGAAGGAGATGCGGTGGAGGCTGTGGACTCCTACAAGTACCTAGAGGTGTGGCTGGACAGCAAGCTGGACTGGTCATGTAACATCAACCCCCTGTACAGAAAGGGACAGAGCAGGCTGTACTTTCTGAGGAGGCTGCAGTCTTTCAACATCTGCAGGAAACTCCTGTGGATGTTTTATCAGTCTGTCGTTGCCAGTGTCCTGTTCTACACTTTGGTGTGCTGGGGGGGGGCAGCATATCCAAGAAGGACACACACAGGCTGGACAAACTGATCAGGCGGGCTGGCTCAAAGCTGGACTCTCTGGTGTCAGTGGCAGAGAAGAGGACTCTGAAAAAACTGCTGGACATTATGGACAATGCCAGTCATCCTCTGCACCCTCTCATCAGACACCAGAGCAGCCTGTTCAGTGAGAGACTGTCCTTCCCAAGTGCAGGACCAACAGACTTAAAAACTCTTTTGTCCCACACGCCATCAGACTGTACACCTCCTCTCTGGGGGGAGGAGTGCTAACAGGAGGATGGAGGATGCGAACGGGTAGGAACCAACCAGTAACTCACAACCACAACCACAACACAACTGGACTTGGTCCAATAAAGAGTTCAATGCAATAATAATAATAATAATAATAATGTGCAACACCGTCTCCTACTGGACTCTTTTTCTCAGGTAATGTTTATATATATATATATAGTGTATTGTAATATAGTCTCTATATTATATATTCTTTATATTTAAATAGTGTTTCTTTATTAAATTGTTATCTCTTTCTACTCTTTTCTGTACTGTACTGATGCTGCGGCTGGAACCTTAATTTCCCAAGGGATCAATAAAGTTCTATCCTATCCTGCAGCTCAGAGGAGTTGAACTTCAGCATCTCAGTCCTGATGCTGTCAGGGCCACAAGCTTTGTTGGGCTTTAGAACATGGAGAGCGTCTGACTGTTCTTCTGGAGTAATTTGGTGATCAAGTGGGCTCTGGTAACATTTGATGGCCAGTTCTAAACTTTCTAATTCCTCTTGCGTGTGTTTTTGATGAGGTGTCAGATTTATTGTTTGAATTTCTTCGAATAAATTTTGGAAGTAATTTTTCCACGCGTCTCCGTTTTGGATGGGAATTTCCTGATTCTGTTTTTTGTTTATTGAGTTCCACTTTTCCCAGAACTGGTTCTGATGAATGGAGTTTTCTATCTCCTGTACACATCTGTGTTTTGTTATAATATTGTTGTTTTTTCTTGTATTATGTTTGTACAGTTTAAGTGTTTCATTATATTTTTGTCTCAGTTCAGGTTTCTGAGGGTCTCTGTGTTTCTGGTTTGATAGCTGTCTGAGTTGTTTTTCATCAAACCAGGTTTCTTTCTGGGTTTTTCTGCTCGGGGCTTTTGATTTGGTCAGGTTCGCTTTAGTTGCACATTGAAGATAAATTTGATTTACTGCCAGATTAATATCTTTTTGGTTTGTTTGGAACTCTTCCGTTAGAAACCTGTTAATATCTTTGCAGAACTGGTCAAGTGGTGAGACACACTGAATCCATCCTCAGGTTTCTCGGATTGGTGAACACTTTTTAGGAAAACGTTCATTTGGCCGTGGTCTGATGGTGGTCACTGTGGTCTGTTGGTGGCAACTGGTCTGATAGTGGTAACTGTGGTCTGATGGTGAATGCATGGATGGAGGAGGGGTTCATGTCAGTAATGGCATAGTCGACTACACTGGACCCAAGAGCTGAGCAGTAGGTGAACCGACATAAAGAGTCACCTCGGATCCGCCTAGGCCTCGACAGAGGTGCACTAACTCCTTTCTGTTTTTATTGACCACAGGGTCCGAGTTGACCCGTGTGGGTAGTGTGGGGGTCAGGTATGGGGAGGCTTTAAATATGTGGTTGTTTACGTGGTTATCAATTGTATTGTATCAATTGTTACAATGACGGGGGTGTAACAGGCACATATATATAGATCGTTATCATTATTAATTATTCCTTCTTTTAGTTATATTTAGTTATATTTCTCTCCCTCTCTCTCTCTCTCTCTCTCTCTCTCTCTCTCTCTCTCTCTCTCTCTCTCTCTCTGTTTCTGTGTGTCTCTCGCTGTGTATATAGATGTCGGAGGATTTGGTGAAGCAGTTGGGCAGTTACAGAGCTCAGCTTCAGCAGGTCGAGGCAGCGCTCTCCACCGACCCCGACAATGAGGACCTGCTCAAACTGCAGAAAGACCTTCAGGTACCCATAGAAGACCTTACAGTACTCCCCACGCATGCTATACCCACAGTATGACTCGAACACACCGTAACCACAGTACTGCCCATAGTACACCATGAAGATCTGTTTTCTTTGTGTGTTTGTTTAGGAGGTGATTGAGCTGACCAAAGATCTTTTGACATCTCAGCCAGCGGAGGGCGTTGCTAATACTAACAGCTCAGATGCAGCTCCCCCCAAAAGCAGCTGGAGAGTGGGAGATCATTGCATGGCTGTGTGGAATCAGGATGGACAGTGAGTGTAATGTACACACACTACAGTGTGACCTGTGTCTCCGCTGCGTCACACAGCTCGCCTTCATTTACTGATTTGTAAAGCTGTATATTTTTGACTGGGTTATAATGGGGTTAAGGGAGTGCTCTCCTGTGTGTGTGTGTGTGTGTGTGTGTGTGTGTGTGTGTGTGTGTGTGTGTGTGTGTGTGGGGGAGTTCTCTACTCAACTGCTTACAGTTGTGTGTGTTCCTCAGGCCGTATGAGGCGGAGATTGAGGAGATAGACGTGGAAAATGGGACCGCTGCCATAACATTTCTCGGATATGGAAATGCTGAGGTGGTTCCACTGCACACACTCCGACCGGCTGAGCAGGGCAAGACCAGCAAGGACGAGGGAACAAAGCCCAAATCAAAGTATGTGTGTGTTCATGACTGCATGTGTGTTCCTGTGCAATTGTGTGTGTATACAGAGAGATAGAATGTGCTCTGCTTGGGTTTAAAGCTCTGAGAGACTAAGGCTCAGATCAGTATGTTAAAGTGGTCGTTTTAAATCTGAAATGAGAAAATAAATCCGCTTCTAAACCAGTTAAACTCTATAACAACTTTACCTTCTTATTGAAACAATCTTCCTGTTCCTCAGAATAGCCTGCATCTGTGTTTCTTATTACTAATCCTCACTACTGTCCCAACAACCCTCTGGAGTCCACCTGCTACTATACCATTTACGTCCCAGCTCTTCTACATCAGTTCCTAATTGGAGTGGAATGTTCATCTTCATCTAAATGTGTGTTTGTACAGCTCTGAGCTGCAGTAATCAACGTTAATTTACCCAGCCACAGATTAAACTCCAGTTATTATATATGGTAATATAGTCTCTATATTATATGTTCTTTATATTTATATAGTGTTTGTTTTTACTAAATTATCTCTTTCTACTCCTTTCTGTACTGTACTGATGCTGCTGCTGGAACCTTAATTTCTGGGAGATCCCTCCCAAAGGATCAATAAAGATCCAGAAATCTGAATAAATGAGTTCTGTTGGCATGGGTGGATGAATATTAATATGCATGTGTGTGTATGTTCATTAGGAAGGAGCTGCTAGCGGAACAGAGGGAGTATAAGAAGAAGAAAGCTCAGAAGAAGGTTCAGAGACTGAAGGAACTTGAGCAGGAAAGAGAAGATCAGAAATCGAAGTGGCAGCAGTTCAACAACAAAGCCTACTCCAAAAACAAGAAAGGACAGGTGAGAATGGAGAGAGTGGGAGATAGAACCACCTTTCCTGAGCATTCGATTGATATGTTCCATCATTGCACATCTCCTGTTGAGGATGATTTCAGGTGTGAGAGAATGAAATGAAAGCTGAGAGGAATCTGCTGAACACCATACAGATCATAAAATACTTCACCTTATCCTGTTTATCCATGGTGTGATATATTATCAGTGAGTAATCTCTCTCTCTCTCTCTCTCTCTCTCTCTCTCAGGTAAAGCGCAGTATATTTGCCTCCCCAGAGAGTGTGAATGGTAAAGTTGGAGTTGGGACGTGTGGAATAGCGGATAAGCCGATGACTCAGTACCATGACACGTCCAAATACAACGTTAGGCACCTCATGCCACAGTGAGTGAGTGAGAGTGTGTGTGTGTGTGTGTGTGTGTATGTGAGGGCTGGATAGTGTACAGAAGCAGGGTGTATCTGCAGTGTAGAGCTCAGTTTTATGTGTGTTGATGGAAAAACTGTTAGAGATGTAAGAAACAGGAAATAGCCAAGATAAACAGGAAGCAGACAATGATGTTAGTCCATTTTGAACGCCCTCCCCCAGCTCCCAACCCACCGGGTTTGGAGACAGTTGGAGAACTCTGAACTGACCATTTTTGCTTTGCAACAAATAAGCTCTGAAGATGATCTTCAGGGTGTGTGTAGGGGTGAATTGGAGGTGGGGGGTTTCTGTAAATGAGATTTTTTGCTGAAGTGTTGCTGTAAGTGTTTGTCAACCATTAAAAACTGTCGAAGTCCAGCTGCTCTGCTGTGTTTTTGATTTTGGTACACTAAACTCTGATTTGGTAAATGGTGAGTAAAAATCAGTGAAGATCAAATCAGGGCTGCAGGTAAATATTGACCTGGCATGATCTTAATTATTTTTATATATATATATATATATATATATATATAATAAACAATAATGATTGACAATAAAAACAATGACTAATAACTACAACAATAATAATAATTATAATGATTATGATAACAATAATAATTACAATAACTACTGCAGCAACAATTATGACGATACAAATTATGACCATGAAGATAACGACAATGATGATGATAACATGACAATAACATGATAATGATGATGATAACTACAACAATAACTACACCAATAATGATAACTACAATAAAACTATACCAATAATGATAACTACAACAATAACTACACCAATAATGATGATAACTACAATAATAACTACACCAATAATGAAATGATAATAATGACAATGACAATAACAATAATAATGATGATAAAAAACAATGATAGCTATAATAACTATAATAGCTATAATAACTATGACCAAGATGGCGTCGCAACCACACTGAGGCTCAGCATCTCTCCGGTTTTTGCAATTTAGTGTTATTTACGTAATTATCTCCCGCGTTTTCGTGCGAATCAACTCCAAACAAGAGCTTCGGAATATCAACATTCGCTGCTTAAAAACACAGGTTATGAAACCCACTGCTCTGCTGATCTGGAGTTCCTGATCATCAAGTGTAGACCCTTCTACCTACCCCGTGACTTCACCTGTATTCACGTGGCTGTAGTCTACGTGCCTCCGGATGCTAATGCAGCTATGGAACATCTTTGTGCTGCCATTAGCAAACTGCAAACTGTGCACCCGGACGGAGCCCTCATTGTAGCAGGGGACTTTAACCACAGCGACCTGAGAACCGGACTTCCAAAACTTCATCAGAATGTTTTCTGCACCACAAAGGGACAGAAAATTTTGGACAAAGTTTACACCAACGTGGCTGATGCATACAAAGCCACACCCCTCCCCCACCTGGGACAATCTGACCATCTTTCTCTGCTCCTGCTCCCAAAGTATACTCCAATCATCCAGCGGGTAAAACCTACAACCAGGTCTGTAAAGATCTGGATGGATGGAGCTGACTCCACTCTTCAGCACCAGTTCCAGCACACCAACTGGAGTGAGTATGCTGCCACAGACTGCCACCACAGACTCACACATCAATATTGACACTTACACCAACTCTGTCCTGGAACACATCAACAACTGTGTGGACAGAGTGACATCACAAAAGACAATAGTCACTTTCCCTAACCAGAAGCCCTGGATGAACAGAGAGGTTCGCCTCCTGCTCAAAGCCAGAGATGCTGCCTTCAGGTCTGGAGACCGGGAGGCTTACAGCTCTGCCAGAGCCAACCTGAAGAAGGGGATCTCTTTGGCCAAGCATTGCTACAAACAGCGGATTGAGGAGCATTTCTGCTCATCTGACCCCCGGCGTATGTGGCAAGGCATACAAACCTTGACTGATTTCAAACGACCCAACACCGTTACATCCACTAACTGTGCTTCTCTCCCTGACGAGGTAAACCAATTCTACGCTCGTTTTGATCGGGGGAACAAGGCGGCGTCATCTAAAACAGTTTGTCCAACCCATGATCACCCACTCACACTCTCCACCTCGGACGTTTGTCAGACACTGAGCAGAGTGAATGCAAGGAAAGCAGCTGGTCCTGATGGTGTACCTGGCTGAGTGCTGAGAGCTTGTGCTGAGGAACTGTCTGGAGTCTTTGCACACATTTTCAATCTGTCACTGGCCCAGGCAGCTGTCCCTACCATCTTCAAGACTGACACCATTGTGCCAGTGCCAAAGCACTCATCTGCTGCAGCCCTGAACGACTTCCGCCCTGTTGCACTCACCCCAATCATCTCCAAGTGCTTCGAGAGACTAGTTCTTTCTCACTTGAAATCCTGCTTACCTGCTACACTGGACCCACATCAGTTTGCCTACCATAGCAACAGGTCAACTGAGGATGCCATCTCCTCAGCACTTCATACTGCACTGACCCACCTGGACTACCAGAACTCTTATGTCAGAATGCTGTTCATCGATTTCAGCGTAGCATTCAACACAGTGATCCCTTCCAAGCTGATCTCCAAACTCAACCATCTGGGTATCAGTACATCCCTCTGCAACTGGATATCGGACTTCTTGATTGACAGACCCCAGTCTGTTAGATTAGACACCCTCTCCTCCTCATTCATCACCCTGAACACGGGTGTACCACAAGGTTGTGTACTGAGCCCACTGCTGTACTCTCTGTTCACCCATGACTGTGTGACTGTTTATGGTTCTAACACCGTAGACAAGATCGCGGATGACACCATGGTGATAGTCCTGATCAGAGACGATGATGAGATGGCCTACAGGGATGAGGTATAGCATCTGTTGCTATGGTGCCAAGAAAACAAACTGGAGCTCAACACAAGCAAAACCAAGGAGATCATCATGGACTTCAGGAGGTCTAGAAGCCTGCACTCTCCTATCTACATCAGCGGAGCTGCAGTAGAGCAGGTGTCCAGCTTCAAGTTCCTTGGCATCCACATCTCCAGTGATCTCTCCTGGTCTCTGAACTCCTCCATCCTGGTCAGAAAGGTGCAGCAGCGCCTTTACTTCCTTCGGAGCCTGAAGAAGGTTCACCTGTCTCCCAGAATCCTGGTGAACTTCAACTGCTGTGTTGCTGACCGGAAAGCACTCCAGCGAGTAGTGAAGACGGCCCAACGCATCACAGGCACCCAGCTACCCACCATCCAGGACATTTATCACAAACGCAGGCTGGGCAGGGCAAGGGACATCATCAAGGACGTTTCTCATCCGAACCACAAACTTTTCACCCTACTCCCAGGCGTTACAGGAGCCTCCGTTCCCGCACCAGCAGGCTCAGGAAAAGCTTTTTTCCTGAAGTGTTGACCATGGTGACACTTTAATTCATTGCACTATTACTTCAATACCTGCGAACTCTGCACAAACACCGTTAACATTGCACTGCATTTCTGCATCTTTGCACCATCACCCACTATACTGCACTTTATTCATATTCACCAACATAATACTGTTTGCTCATTTCTATACAGTACTGTTGGTATTTGTTTCAGCTGTATTGTTGGTACCACCACATGCATTCCACATTCTGCACATCTGTTCGGTACATATAATCTACATACTGTACATTTATTTATGCCATACTTATGTATATATATTTATATCCATGCACTTTATATAAATCACACTGCATATTGCACTTCTGGTCGGATGCTAACTGCATTTCATTGGCTCTGTACTGGTACTTTGCACAATGACAATAAAGTTGAATCTAATTAACTACAACAACGATGATGATGATGATGATAAAAATGATGATAGTAATAATAATCCGTCCATTTTCCTCTGCTTATTCGGGGCCGGGTCGCGGGGGCAGCAGTCTAAGCAGGGATGCCCAGACCTCCCTCTCCACCGACATCTCAGCCAGCTCCCCAAGAGGGACCCCGAGACGTTCCCAGGCCAGCCGAGAGACACAGTCCCTCCAGCGTGTCCTGGGTCTACCCCGCGGTCTCCTTCCGGTGGGGTGTGCCTGGAACATGGCATCCGAAAAAGGTTCCTCTCGATGTAGAGGAGCAGCGGCTCTACTCTGAGCTCCTCCCGGGTGACCGAGGATCTCACCTTATCTCTAAGGGAGTGCCCGGCCGCTTGTATCCATGATCTTGTCCTTTCGGTCATTACCCACAGCTCATGACCATAGATGAGGGTAGGAACGTAGATTGACCGGTAAATCAAGAGCTCGAAGATTAGCATGGCCCCTGGGAAAGAATGACATGTAAGTCTGTGAAGCACTGCATCTTTAGGAGCAGCTGTGGTCTGGTGGTCTTGTGAGTGGAAGGTTGCTGGTTTGAATCCTGAACTGGAAAGACATGACTGAAGTACCTTTGAGCAAGAGCACTGAACTCCCCACCTGCTCCCCGGGCGCTGCGGACAGGGCTGTCCACCGCTCCGGGCATGTGTGTAAGTAAGTAAACTTTATTTATATAGCACATTTCTCGGACAGTTGTCACAAAGTGCTTCACAGAGGATCCAAAAACAAAACAAACAGAGACATTAAACTTAGAACACATTGTAAAACTCGAAAACTATACACCTAATAAATGAACCAAAAGCCTGTCTAAACAGATACGTCTTCAACTGCTTTTTAAAGACTCCACTGACTCAGCAACTCTCCAAAAGTATGGTAGAGTTTTCCATTATTTAGGAGCAACAACCTCAAATGCTCAATCACCTCGTGTCTTTAAACGGGAGCGTTTATTTGATCTGGTGAGCAGTCTAGCTGCAGCAGTATTGTCTGGAGGCCATTTCGAGCAGACACACTGAGAAATGTTAAAAGAGCATTACAGTAATCAGTGCGAGATAAGGTGAAGGAGTGAATAAGCATCTCTAGTTCTGCCTTTGAAACTGTAGATCTCAATTTACTGATGTTTCTTAGGTGAAAGAAGCATGATCTCCTCAGCAGTTTAACATGTCTAACAACATAGACTGCTCAAATACAACTCCCAAATGACACACACTCCAGTGGAGGGCCGAAGAACAAAACCCAAGAGCATGTTTGATTAGGAGCTTTACCTTCTCAGGAGCAAAGATAAGAACCTCTGTCTTATCTGCAAGACAGTTATCTGCCGTCCAGTCTCTAATAGAGTCTTCAGAGGCTGTTATACTGTTTGGAAGCTGACGCGTGTGGTCACTGCCCCTTGGTGTGTGAAGTCACAAGTGTGTGTGTGTGTGTGTGTGTGTGTGTGTGTGTGTGTGTGTGTGTGTGTATCACTGTGTGAGGATGGGTTAAATTTAGAGGTCTAAATTCTGTGTGTGCAAAAGACAGTGGGTCAAATGAATATAATAATTTTAAAAAATATGATAATAATGATAATGACAAAAATAACTGCAATAATGATAATAAAATAATAATAATTATAATTATAATAACTTCAATAATAATATAATGTCAATACTATACTAATTACAATTATGATTATAATGATAATAATAATGGTAATGATAATAACAACAATAATAAAAATGATGATAAAATAATGATGATGATGATAATAATGATGATGATGGTGGTAATATAAATGATAATGATCATGAGAATATATAATATAATACATGTAAACAGTGCTATTTAAGCGGTTTACTGTATTAACATAGAAAAGATCTCAGACTGAAAGGAAACGACGTTACAGGTCTCTACAGAATTTCTAGACCAATGAAATGCACAAAGCTGGTCTCATATTCAGTTTATAATATTTACACATACAGGTGAGATGTTGTGAATAAATACTTTAACATCTAAAGTGTGAATCATAAAGAGTGACACAGTCTTTCTAATGATGCGGGTTTAACAGTAACACAGTCACAGGTGATTCTTCATCGTTGATATGTGTGACAGGGGGCGCTCGAGAGCAGGAGGAGCAATGGGACATCCTCAGCCTCGCACTCCTCGCGGGCACGCGCACCTAGGGACATTTACCCGCCTTTCAGAGGAAAGGGAGGGACTTAGCACTATCCAATCAGACCGCTGTGTGAATGTTTCCGTGCTTCTGATTGGTCTGTGATCGTCACCGCTCATTGAAGAAGGAAGATAGCTTAGACTGACCTTCTTTACCAACATGATCAAACACAGGTTAGTCTCTCTCTCCCTCTCTCTCTCTCTCTCTCTCTCTGTTCTTTCTCTCTCTGTTCTTTCTCTCTCTGTTCTTTCTCTCTCTCTCTCTCTCTCTCTCTCTCTCTCTCTCTCTCTCTCTCTGTTCTTTCTCTCTCTGTTCTCTCTCTCTCTCTCTCTCAATTTCAATTTAAGTTTGTTGTATTGTGACTGTTCTTTTTACAATGTTGCCAAAGCACAGAAACATTACAATAGAACAATAAAACAATAATATATATAAAAAAATACTATTAAAGATTTTCAAGACATATATACATATATATACACATATATTCAGATATACATACATATATACATGTGCACACATAGATTTACACAACAGTACAAACAGGTATTTACATTGTTATTTACAGTGGTTTAAGGTGGAGTGGTCAGTAGGGTGTGATGAGTGTTACTCGCTGTCCTTCAGGCGGTGACATGTTGTCACATATCTGCTGGTGAGAGGTTCTGTTCTGACTTCGTCGAGGAACATTTGTAGTTTTTCTATTTCGGTCATATTTTCTATGTTTGGGATTTTTTTATTGAACGTTTCTCTGATTGCGTTGAATTTTGTGCAGTGAAGGAGGAAGTGGAGCTCTGTCTGGACCTCCCTGCTCTCACACTGACCACACGCTCTCACACTGACCACACGCTCTCACACTGACCACACATACTCTCACACTGACCACACGCTCTCACACTGACCTCCCCGCTCTCACACTGACCACACGCTCTCACACTGACCTCCCCGCTCTCACACTGACCACACGCTCTCACACTGACCACACGCTCTCACACTGACCACACACTCTCACACTGACCACAATCTCACACTGACCTCCCTGCTCTCACACTGACCACACACTCTCTCACACTGACCACACACTCTCTCACTGACCACACGCTCTCACACTGACCACACGCTCTCACACTGACCACACACTCTCACACTGACCACAATCTCACACTGACCACACACTCTCACACTGACCACAATCTCACACTGTCCACACGCTCTCACACTGACCACAAGCTCTCACACTGACCACAAGCTCTCACACTGACCACACGCTCTCACACTGACCACACATTCTCACACTGACCACACGCTCTCACACTGACCACACACTCTCTCCTCTCTCTCAGCCAGGACTGTTTATACCTGCCCATCTCTATGGCCAGGCTGTGGTCACTGAGCCGGTACTTGGTCAGGATCTGTCTCTGCTGTGGATCTCTGACGGTGGACAGATACTCGGCTAATTCGTACGGTCTGTTTAGGGTCCGATAGCATTCTAATTTAGACTGTGTTCTGGTGTCATTGTCCCAGTGTTCTAGATAGTCTGATTTGATCCGTTTGATCATTTGGTCGACTCTGATTGGACTGTGGTCAGCAGTGCTGGTCTGAGGCTGTGGTGTGTTAGGGGTCAGTGGTTTGGTTAGTCTCAGAACCAGCTGACAGAGGGGACTGGGTTTAGGGCTGAGCTCTTGGGTTCTCAGTGCTTTATTCTGCAGAGGTTCTTCGTCACTAGATTTTAGACGGAGCCGGAATTTTACGGCTCGTTTTTGGACGGGAATGATCAGAGGAAATCGGCCTAATTCTGTTTTTCTTTGGACTTTTAGTCTCATTCTGCAGAATTCCACATGCAGGGACTCTGTGGGATGTTTGTCCATCTAGTGTAGTCGAGTTTACTGAGTGGACACCAAACCTCACTTCCATATAAAGCAATCGGAGCAATAACGCTCTCAAATATTTACACCAGATTTGAATTGATGTTGATTTTATGGAATTTTTTCCTGATTGTATAGAGACTCTTCGTGTCTTTTCCTTTAGTTCATTCACTCCCAGATCAAAGTTCCCCGAGGAGCTGATTTTCAGTTCTAGGTAACTGTAGTGTACGGCGTGTTCTAGGGCTGTGTTTCCCAGAGTGAAGAGGTGGCTGTTCTTCGGTCTGTCTCTCTGTCTGTCTCTCTCTGTTTATCTCTCTCTCTGTCTGTCTCTCTGTCTGTCTGTCTCTCTCTGTCTGTTTCTCTTTCTGTCTCTCTCTGTCTTTCTCTCTGTCTGTTTGTCTCTCTGTCTCTCTCTGTCTGTTTCTCTCTGTCTGTTTGTCTCTCTGTCTCTCTCTGTCTGTCTCTATATGTGTCTGTCTCTCTCTCTGTCTGTCTCTCTGACTGCTCCATTAACAATGTTGCTAACACACAGAAACATCCCAACAGAACTTATTAAAATTAACAAAAGAAATCACACACACACACACACACACACACACACACACACACACACACACACACATACACATATATATCTATATATATTTATATATAAATCAAAACAATCTACTGGAAAAAAACTCAAACTATCCGACAGCTTTAACTGACCATCTTAACTGGAGGAGAAAAGAGTCCAAAACTGAGGAAAAGAAAAACAGCTAACCAATTTCAGCAGCTGAACAGAGGGAGAAAAATCAGAGAAGAAAAGAGAAAAGACTTCAGAATTCACCAGAGTCTGATCCCTCCGTCCACTTTTCTAAGAACCTCCAAACCAACAAACCCACACGAGAAACCGGACTTTAACTCTGAAACAGACTGATAATCCAGCTACAGAGAAGACTGATACACACACAGCACAGCTGCTGACCATCTCCTACCCAGCAGAGGTGAGAAGCTCACAGGCTCAGAGAGCTTTCAAACACAACCTTCTGAAGGAGAATCCAGAAATCCTCACAGCAGATTCCAGCCAAACAGGATCTGAGATCAGCATCACCAACCTGCGGACACACAGAGCACTACCCACACCACAGAAAGAGGGGCATCTGTAATCTGTAGTCATACAGAACGGAGACAGGGACACTTTCCCGACTGTCAGTGTTTACCACAATGGGACAGTTATGTTTCAAGGCACTGAGGCCAGTCTCAGCTCGGTCCAGCAAGACTTTAACGTCATCAAAGTGCTGGCAGAGAAACTGGACAGGAGAGAAACAGCAGCAGTGCAGCCCAGACAACAGCGAAGAGGACAGCAGAACAGACACACTGCTCAGGAAAGGACAGGACAACACAGGACGGCCCGGCGCAGGAAAGCTCAGCACAGCATAGACGGCATAGAGTCTTTCTCCTTTTCTTCTCTTTTTCTGTCCAAACCAGCATCTGGTGAACCTTCCCAGCAGCTAAAACACCAGCTAGACCTGTTGGAGAACTCACTAGTAGACCTTTAAAAAAAACTGTAAATTAATCAGCAACAGGCAGAAAAAGGACCTTCAAGCTCCAAACCAAGGGCCACCCAGTCTACCCCACAACCTGTCCACACAACAAAAGTTTGTATGTTCTGAACATAGAAATAAACACTCAGAACAAAAATCACAACCCGCCCACTCTGATCTACTACCTGCACACTCAGCATCATCACCTGAAAGAAGAGAGGAGGGGGGGTGTGCATGTTTGTAAACATCCGGTGGTGTGACTCTGCCAGCACTGTTACTCTCGCACACTCCTGCACACTGAGTCTGGAACTACTAGCACTAAAGTTGCTTTCCTTCTACCTCCCTCAGGACTTCACCTCCGAGGTGGCCTGCACAGTCTACATTCCACCAAATGCTAACACGGACACAGTGCTGGGTGAACTTCACAAAGTTCTCACCCAGGTTCAGACCCAGCACCAGGATGCTGCGCTGATTGTGGTCGGCGACTTCAACAATGCCAACTTGAGACGCACAGAGCCTGAGCTGTATCAGCACATAAAATGCCCCACCAGAGGCACCAGGACACTGGTCCACTGCTACACCCCATATAAAGATGGCTACAGGGCCAAGTCTCATCCACTGTTCAGGAAATCTGACCACGCCCCCATTTTTCTGATGCCGGATTATAAACAGAAACTCAAACATGAGGCTCTGGCTCAGAGGGCGGTCCCACGCTGGACAGATCAATCGGTGGAGGCCCTACAGGATGCTCTGGATGACGCGGACTGGGACATGTTCCAATACAGCTCCGATGGCGACTTCCACCTGTTTGCAGACTCAGTAGAGAGCTTTGTCCGGAAGCCATGGGAGGACAAAACCGTCCGCGATGCTCTGTCGGCTCGCACCGCTGCTTACAACGAAGGGCTGACCAGCGGGAACATGGACCCCTACAAGTCTGCATCCTACGAAGTGCGCAGGGCAGTGAGACAGGCTAAAAGACAGGCTAAATGCTGCTACGGGGAGAAACTGGAGACTCAGTTCACACAGAGTGACTCCAGATCCCTGTGGCGAGGACTATGGACAATCACAGACTATAAATGCTCAACCTCAAGTGTAGTGAGAGCGGATGCATCTCTGGCAAGTGAGTTCAACAACTTCTACACTGGCTTTGGTGCTGCTGGCTGCGCGGCTGGTGTCGCATGAGCAGAATCACTTAGAGGGCCACCCCGTTCATCATCACTGAGAGAGACGTGAGGAAAGTGTTCAAGACAGAAATGCCAGGAAGTCACCGGGACCTGATGGTCTATGTGGTCAGGTGCTGAGAGCTTGTGTAGATCAGCCTGCTCATATCTTTACTGTCATCTTTAACCTTTCTCTGTCACTGAGCACAGTCCCAACGTGCTTTAAGAGATCCGTAATTGTCCCTGTCCCAAAGAAACCACAGCCAGCCTGTCTCAGTGACTACCACCCTGTGGCCCTCACACCAGTCGTGATGAAGTGCTTTGAAAAGCTTGTCAGAGACTTCATCACTACCGGACTCTCTGCACCCACTTCAGTTCGCATACCGTGAAAACCGCTCTACTGACGATGCCATCACACATCTGCTCCACTGGACACTGGAAGGAGTAGTTATGTCAGAATGCTGTTTGTTGACTACAGTTCAGCATTGAACACTATTATTCCTTCCAAACTCACCACCAAGCTGGTAGATCTGGAACTACATCTATCGCTGTGCAACTGGATCTCCAGCTTCCTTACCAACAGACCACAAACAGTGCTCACCCACTGTCACCCTCAGCATTGGTGTTCCTTAGGGCTGTGTTCTATCACCCCTTCTGTAATCCTTGTACACCCATGACTGTGTGGCCACTTCAAGCTCCAAGATCATTGTTAAGTTTGCTGACGACACGGTTATGGTGGGCCTGATCTCCGACAACGATGAGAAGGCCTACCTAGAGGAGATTGTAAGCTTGGGAAACTTGTGCCTGGGAGCTAGTAGTGGACTGCAGCAGGAGACAGACAAGGAGCTACCAACCAGTATGGCTCAACGGTGCAGAAGAAGAGAGAGTAGAAAGCTTCCAATACCTTGGAGTCAACATCTCGCAAGACCTGACATGGTCTTGTCATGCCGACATCCTGGCAAAGAAAGCCTGACAGCGTCTCTACTTCCTTAGACACATTACTTCAGACTGCCCTCCATGGTACTGCGGAACTTCTACTCCTGCACCATTGATAGCATCCTCACAAGGAACTCCATGGCCTGGTTTGGAAACAGCACCAAACGGGACAGACAGACCCTGCAGAGAGTGGTGCATCATGAGGACAACACTTCCAGATCTGCAGGCTATCTTTAACAAGTGGTGCTGGTCGAAAGCCACAAAGATTGTGAAGGACCTCAGTCATCCTAACAATGGGCTTTTTCGCTTTGCTGCCATCAGGAAATCGGTTCCGCTCACCGAGATCCACCACAGAGAGGATGAGACTGAGCTTCTTCCCTCACACTATTTGGACTCTGAACCAGATCCAACTTCATTTTTTCAACTTCAACTTTATTATCTATTTATATTTCTACTCAGATTGCACATATTTATTCTGTTTACTTTGTTTATACTGGTTATTCTGTTTATCCTCTCCCCACCTTCTCTCTTCTCCCCTATTGATCTGTGGGTGCAGATTTCACTGCATGTTGTACTGTGTATAACTATGTATGTGACGAATAATATGAACCTTGAACCTTGAAACACCCCACTCTCACACACAACCCACCCATTCTGATGTAGGACCTGCCCAGTCACAGGTACAGTCTTCTCACTCTGTCCCTGAGACCAACTCCGAACCAGAACCAAGTGAAAACAAAAACACGCATACCAGCTACTAATGGACTCCAGTGGAAAGTTCTTAAAGGAACAGCAGCTCTTTCCAGGAAACAAAGTCACAAAAATTTGGCGTGCAAGGACTAACGATGCACTTCAGCTCCTCACTCATACCATCTCAGGTGTATCAGACTATACAATTATCCACACTGGCAACGATTTGAGGACTGTAGTGGAATTTTAGAGATTCTATGAATGAGAAGGCAAACAACTTGAAGTTGAATAAAGAAGAGAAGGTTTATTTGGAAAAAAAATGTAAAGGAGTAGAAGAATGACGAGACCTCTGTCAAGTCAATCAGAGACTCGCAAAAACACATCAAAACACACCAATTTTATTGACAAGAACAAAACGTTCACGCCCTGGGTCTTGTGTGAATGTGTAGCTTTGCACGCAATGTTCTTATTAATCAATATTCTTCGGTATGCCCGAAGCCTGACCTTGGAGTGATCGGCCAGAGAGCACACGATTACACTCACTTTTATCCCTTCATTCTACATTAAGAATCACCCATTAAAATAAGATTTCCATCACAGGGCACAAGAAGAAAGAGTAGCTGAGAGAATAATGAGAGCAGCACAGACTGCCACACAGATCTTCCCCACCACAAAGGTCTCCATCTCAATCATCCTGCCCCGGAGAGATTTCCACCCTGCTACCATCCACAAGATCAACACAGAAATCTCCCACAGATAAGCATCAATGGCCAGTGTACACCTGGTGCACCACCACAACCTTAACATCACGATCACGTCCACCTGCACAAATTTGCCATAAACATAAAAGATGTGGTCCATGGACATAGCCCAGACAGCCCCCTGAGAAATTGTAGACCCCCAACCTACATGAAGCCAGACTGCCCCATCTGCCGTCAACCAATGGAAACACAACATCCTGACATTTCTACCCATTGCCTCCACATGTCCATCCCACATTCAGAATCGCCCCAGCACCTTGGACCTCTACACCACATAAATAAATAAACTAAGAAATAAATAGAATCATTAATAATTCAATATATAATGTAAATATATAGATAAAAATGTATATGTACTTACACATAACTGTTTAAACTGTAAAAAACTATTTGTATTCACTCTTTCCTATTTAAAATGGGATATTTATTATATATATTATTATTTTATATATAATATTATTTCTATATATAAATGTTTAAATAAAAGAAAAAAAACAAGATAATGATGAAGTAATTTCAATAACATATACATACACACATACATACAGACCCACATAACAGTAAATACTGACATTTTGATTTACAGTGGTTATGGGAGTGGCTGTGAGTGTAGTTGTAGAGTGTTCAGTAGGAAGTAGGTGGAGTGTTATAAGGTGTAGTTGGTGTTGTCAGTATGGTGTAGGTGGTGTGGTCAGTAGGGTGTATGTGGAGTGTTGTAAGATGTAGGGGCAGTGGTCAGTAGGGGTTGGTGCTGTGGGTCCAGGTCTCTCTCTCTCTCTCTCTCTGTATCTCTCTATAGCTCTTCACTCACACACACACACACACACACACACACACACACACACACACACACACACACACACACACACACACAAAAACACACACACTGACACACCTCTCTCTGACACACACACACTGTGCGGAGACAGAGCTGAACCCCCCACCACTCTGTACACCCACTTTCACACAGGGACTGTACTGAACCCCACACCACTCCTCACACCCACACAAAGACCGTATCAAACACAAAGACTGGACTGTACCCACCCAGCACTCAACACACACACACACACACACACTCAGAGACTGGATCATCCTTATCAGCAATATTTGCTGCTCACTCAGAATTATAAACTCTACCTCAGTAACTGCTGTTATCATGTACGTTATCTATGTTACTGTATGTCACGTATCTCCGCATCTTCTTCTCACCACGAACATCTCACTTCATCGTACCGTTCGGTACTGCACTGTCCTGTCCTGTCCTGTCTGTTAAACTGTCTCTTGTTTGCTGTATTTATGGTATTTATTGTAGTGTTTGCCCTTTATGTTCATATTGTTGTTCCATGTTGCACCTTGGTTCTGGAGGAACGTAATTTCATTGCACTGTGTACCTGTACTCAGTGACCTTGACTTGACACTCTTTTGCTGTAAAATGCTGTGTGTGTGTGTGTGTGTGTGTGTGTGTGTGTGTGTGTGTGTGTGTGTGTGTAGCACTGAGTGTGCATTGCAATCTGTGTCTCTTCAGTCACCCATTGGAGAGCTGCAGCTGATTGGTTGCGAGAGAGGAATTCACACCCTCACCATCACCATGGAAACACAGCACAGGTACCACAAACCATAAACATGGTGACACCTGTACAACTGTCCGTAGGAGTGTGTGACCACTTTAACATGACTTTGTGTGTGTGTGTGTGTGTGTGTGTGTGAAAACTCTGAGCTCAGCTCACTGGTCCCTCTAACCAACTCCATACGACCTGCCACTCTTTTATCTGCTTTTAGTTTCATGTTTTTAGATTCTGGTGTTTCAGCTGTCCTTTACTACCTTTCTTTTAAACCAAACCAAAATGTATTTGTATGGTGTCACAGAGCAGCTTCACAGAAATCAAAAACGAAAAGGTTAATAACACATGAACAAAGGATAGAGACAGAAACCCCCGCTGAGCCAACGGGCGCAAGTGCAGGAGAAACTCCCTCAGCTGGAGGAAGAAACCTCGGGAGGAACCAGGCCCACAGGGAACCCACAATCCCCCCTTCTCTGGTCAAACTACTTATATTTAGAGGACATTGGACCCAACAGGTCTATACTTCGACTATAACAGCCGAACTGAGGAGAGAACCAGAAAAACATAAACATGGGGCATCCTGAAACATCAGCATCCAACCATCTCCACCATCACAAACTTGAGTGATCATGAGAAGGAGTCAGACGGCAGCCCCAACATCCCAGTTTACCATAAATCCCAGTTTATCATGAACCCCTGTTTACCATAAATCAGCTGAGAAATTAATGACCAAAAGTTGCTGAACAGGTGAGTTTCAGTCAAGACCTGAAGACTGAGACAGTGTCTGAGTCCTGAACATCTTTTTCTGAATTCTGGAACCAGTAGGAAGCAGCTCCCTGTGATCTGAGTGATGGTGATGCTCATGAAGGTGGATTAGATCTTGCAGGTTCTCAGCAGCGAGTCCGTCTCGGTCTTTATATGTAAGTAAAAGAATTTTATAATCAATACAGAATCTGACCAGCAGCCAGTGCAGCTGATCAGATTGGACTGATGTGGTCAGATGTTCAGGTTTGAGTCGGACCCTGGCAGCGGTATTTTGAACTAACTGAGGTCTATTTAGGTTCCTGCTTGGACAGCCTGAGAACAGTGCATTGCAGTAATCTAACCCTAGATCTGATAAAAGCGCTTTGTTCCTTTTTAATTTTTTCTTGACTCCTATTTTATGTATTGGCTTGGCTGCATTGAGGGCCTCCCTCAACGTACTCTGAGTTTAAACAATGGTTGACTCTGTGTGTGTGTGTGTGTGTGTGTGTGTGTGTGTGTGTGTGTGTGTGTCTGTGTGTATGTATGTGTAGTGCAGTGAGCTGTGGTGGTGGAAGTGTGTGTATAGAGCTGCAGAGGTGTGTGCTGTGGCTACAGAGTTACTTCAGTTCTGCCCAGTCAGTGGCATCACTGACCCCCCCTACAATACACCACCCCCTCCTGCAAGCAGGTAACACACTCTCTCTCTCTCTCTCTCTCTCTCTCTCTCTCTCTCTCTCTCTCTCTCATAGTCTAATACTTTATTTGGATCCAACCTAAAATATAAAGTCTGGGTTAAACTGTAAACGATTAAAATCACGTTTCTCACAGACAGAGGAAACAGCTGACTACTTCTAACTTCTGAGACACAGCAGCACTTCATTAACCACTCAGCCTTCCTCTTCCCCTGTCCTACAGTCTCTAAACCATGTACGCTTAACCTGCACCCTAAACTTCCCAACACTGAGCTGATGGTCATTGCCTCTCCAGCTCATGTGTATGAGCTCTTTTAAATCTGGCCAGTCTAATCTAAAATAAATAATGCTGGAACCAGATGGCGTACTTCTGGACCACTTTCATTCAGCTTCCACAGCAAGTGACAGATCCTGGTTGCCGTATTGATACGCTCGGTATTTGGAACAGTCAATCCACCTTCTCTCAGGTTTTAAAACACAACTCTTGTTTATTGGGATTTTAGAACAACTTCATCTCATCCTGTGTGTGTGTGTGTGTGTGTGTGTGTGTGTGTGTGTGTGAGTTTTAGACTCCTTTAGTGCATGTGTGTTGCAGACGCTGCAGGATCGGGTCCCTGTGGGTCGAACCGTGTCATACAAACAGCTGGCAGAAATGGCAGGAAACATTAGAGCAGTGAGAGCTGTGGGCGGAGCCATGAGGAGGAATCCGGTAGGTTGGTTTTGAAAGACTGACGTTTTAAAGAACCCATTAAGACAGAGTAAACAATACCAGTTTAATCAGAAATGTAAAAACAAAATCTGTAATAATCCATATGAGCTTGGCTTTATAGCCTTTCATAACAAGTCTGGAATTTCTTTCATTTCTTCTGTATAGTTTAGTTTAGTTATAGGATGAACAAGGACAATCCTGCTGATTACAGGCCTTAATTGTATTCGGCTCTATTTGTCTCCTGGTCACCGGATGAGCAGTACCAAGTCTACAGCATTTGTTTCTCTGAAAAGTCCAGCTTTGGAATCTTCTGAGTTCATACTTCTCTTACTGCTCCACGATCGCAGTTTTCTTCCCTTTTATAATGTTTAACAAAGCTTTTCTGTGTCTGTCTTCTCAGATTTTTCAGCATAAAAGTAATTCTGCTGCTTTGCATCTGTGTGCATGCATGCTTGTGTTTCAGGTTCCACTCATCATCCCGTGTCACCGTGTGCTGTGTAGCTCTGGGGCGATCGGTGGGTTTATGGGCGTAAAGGGAACAGAGATAAAGCGCTGGCTGCTGGAGCATGAGGGCTGGAAACCTTAAACACACCGATACACAGCTGGACAGTTCAGCTGGGCTGCACACATGTGCCAAGCAGGTGTATAATCTGTTCAGATCCAGTTCAGTAATAACATTAGAAATGTTCTACAGTGTTTCCTGTTTATTAACTGAACATTAACATCTGTTTAATAAAATAAACAGGCTGAATAAAAATACAAATATTAATAAACATACTGTTCTTTGTGGTTTATTATTTATTTTCTTACAGAATAATTTTACTCTCTCACACACACACACACACACACACACACACACACACACACACACACACAGAGTTAGGGTTGGTGATCTTTGGATCTTTGGTAAATCAAGTAGATAAATAAATTTAAGAATTTGATAAACACTTCCCTTGTTTTGCTTTATATGCTGTTTATATACTGTAACAATGTGAATTTGCCCACTGTGGAACTCTAACTCTAACCCTAAGCTTATCATTAAAAGTAAGGCCTAGGGCCACCAAAGTTGCATCCCTATCCTCATATTTGGCCCCCAAACAACCTATTAAAATTTGGAATCAGTGGGTCTTACCGTTTCCCTAACCCTAACCCTAACACTAACCCTAACCCTAAGCCGAACTGTGAACACTCCAGTGCACATGCAGGTGGGTCGTTGCAGATTGGATACAGCTGTTGCCAGTTGAATTCTTCTGATTATCCTTCAATTTAAACTCCAAAGCAGATCGTCCGATTTGCAACGAGATGCTGTCAGATCTGCCTGACCACCTGAAGGAGAGCCATGGCATTACCAACAACAAAGAGTTGGTCCTGCTTCTGGCATATTCTAGAGGGAGATGTAAAGGCCATTTGCAGTGTACTATATGTGTCAGGAGACTACGGAGACTGGACATGCACCTGCAGACTGTGCACAGACTCTCAGCTGAGGAGATTCCCAACCTGCTGACCGCAGCCCGACGAGCTAGACTAGCTGAGAGCCACCAACCCTTCCTCTCCTGTGGTTTCTTCCCTCACCCAGGACACCACTGGCCGCGGTGCACCGACACCCAGCGAAGAGCCCGGCACGAGCCGGGAAAGCGCGTCACCGTCACCGTCCGTTTAGTCTCACTCGGGCTCGCAGACCGGCTTGACTATACAGAAGGGGAAATGTCCCGAGCCCAGTGTAAGGTTTAAGCAGTCGCTCGCCAACAGGGAGGTGGCCGACTTTCAGGACTACTTTACGCTCACCAACCCATCCCTTAAAAATATGGACAATGCGTGCTTGAAAAGAGTGCATGCTAAGAGCTTCGTCCTCCACATGGCACAAACTGAAATGGATAAAAAAAAAGTTTAACAGATTCAAGTTCCTCGACAACGTCAGCAGGCTGAGATTGTGAGTTTTAATTAATTTATGTTTTTTTTTTTTGTTTTTTTTTACATATATTATTGCTGCTGTTGCTGCTGGTGCTTATTTATTTATTTATGTATTTACCCCCCCAGGTGGCCCCAGGGGCTTCGAGTGGCTGGCTATGCTGTAACCTCAATCAAGATCATGCTGCTGAATGTTGGGGCATTTATAAAGTACATCCAGACATTTCATCTGGAGATGTCAGGCCTACGGTCCATTCACATTGAGCGAATGCACGCACAGCTCAGGAAGCTGCTTCGCGAAAATGCCATAGTCTCAAGAGCCACCAGCAGCGGGTTAAGCTGCGTAAGTCGAGTAAGTGCGTGCATCTCTCAGTACTGGAGTAAAGGGGGCTAATTGCCTTTTTTTTTTTAGGGTCACTGACTTTTTTTTTCTTCTTTTTCTCTCTCTCCCCAACTCTCCCCCTACCCCTTGCCTTGCAGAAATGACAGGCTCCAGCAGGGACATCAGGAGGTTCATGACCATCACTGGCTGCAAAATACCCCAGTTAATCGAGGCACTACACGCCGGTCCTAGAAGCCAGATGTACCATTTACAACAAGGTTATCTCTCGGGGTACCTTGCGATGCTCTCCGGTCATCGGCCTGTGGTTCTCCAGAATCTGAAAGCAGCGGACCTCCAGGGCTCTGACTCAGAGGAAGGGAAGGGAACTGTGCTGTGGGTTGGGTGCCACAAAACGGATCAGACATTTGGCAATGCCTCCCTTTCCCTCACTCACACTGAGACCAACTGGATTAAGACCCTAGTCAGCATGGCTGAGCACTTTGGTGGCCAAGGATGTGAGTATGTGTTCCAATGGAATGGGAAACCGATGAACCTGCAACACGTGCTGAACCATGCCTTGCAGGATGCTGGCTTGCTGGGAAAGATGACATTTAGCTTAATCAGGACCACAATCTCTAATCAGGTAAGCTCAACAAACACCCTCAACCATTGGAACACTTTTTTTCCTTTTATTCTATTATTATTATTATACATATTTTTTTTGTTCTCAATTATCCCCCTGGCTTAATGCATGTCTTTCTTCCGCTCCCTCTCTCCTCTCTCCCCAACCCCCCCCCCCTCCCCCCTA
>CM067513.1:239641-262141 GCA_034509495.1 Acestrorhynchus altus
CTCTCTCTCTGTCTCTCTCTCTCTCTCTCTCTCTGTCTCTCTCTCTCTCTCTCTCTCTCTCTCTCTCTCTCTCTCTCTCTCTCTCTCCCACAGCAGGACTAATAAAGGATTCTTTTATCTTAATGTAAACACACAAAACACAGACGGTGGAAATGCTTGTGCTGGGTTGAGACAAAAGTATTGGGACACCTGCTCATTCACTCATTCGTTTGTTTCTTCTGAAATCAAGGGACTTAAAGAGTTTATCCTGCTTTCGGTGGAATAACTGTCTTCACTGTCCAGGATTGACTTTCTATTAGATTCTGGAACATTGTTGTGAGGATTTGATTGCATTCAGCCACTTGATCATTAGGTCAGGATATTGGATGATCACCTCCTCACCTCATCCCATAGTGCTGTAAGGAGCTCCATCATTCCAGAAAACACAGTTCCACTGCTCCACATCTCAGTACAAGGTGGAAAGATCTGAGTTAAGCAAACAAGGAAACAACTTTCAGAAGCTCCTTTCAGAAGTCTGGTGTGATGTGCTCTGCAGAAGCGAGGTGAGGAGCTCAGTAAGATGAAGTTGTTGTTTATCCAGGCTAGAAAATGTCATTAAAAAAACCCCAGTAGATATGAGGTTCAGCAGGTGATGCGTTCAGAAATCTTACTGCTGCTTCATTTCCCTGTCAGAGCAGCTTCCCTCGCCATGCTGTGCAGCTGCAGCAGAACCCTACTGTAGATGATTTTTGCATTTCTCTGTTTCTCTTTTTCCTCCCGGCTTTACTTTCTGCGTTGGTTTATTTTTCTCTGCATTCTTTTCTGACACGTTGCACGACAAGCTGAAAACCCCTCTCTGACGCGCCGAGCTAACAGATGACACAGTGGCTGGAAAGGGAGGGTAGAGGAACTCATCCTGACTTCAGGAACCAAAAGAGAAAAATAACACTTTCTCTTTGTTTTCATTCTCAACCAGAACCACACGCGAGTTTCCAGCTTAACCCTTGGGGCTGTAGTTACTGGAGTCTGCACACACAACACTCAAATAATAAATAATGAAAGATCTCCTCGTCTTCAGTCACTGATGTGGGTGGGATTGAAAGTTCACAATCTGTACTTTCCTCACAGTTTCTCCACTTGTTCCAGTGAAACTCTGAGTCAGGAATAATTCATATACAGTAACAGCAGGCTTGTGACAACAACTGCCGGAATCAGAAATTTCCGTTCTGATGGAACCCTCAGGGGTAGGATGAGTTGGAGTTTGACGTTTGGGATGAGTTGGAGTGATGGAGCCCATTTGAAGATCTGTAGGATGAGTTGGAGTTTGACCTTTGGGATGAGTTGGAGTTTGACCTTTGGGATGAGTTGGAGTTTGACCTTTGGGATGAGTTGGAGTGATGGAGCCCCTTTGAAGACCTTTAGGATGAGTTGGAGTTTGACCTTTGGGATGAGTTGGAGTTTGACCTTTGGGATGAGTTGGGGTTTGACCTTTGGGATGAGTTGGAGTTTGACCTTTGGGATGAGTTGGAGTTTTACCTTTGGGATGAGTTGGAGTGATGGAGCCCCTTTGAGGACCTTTAGGATGAGTTGGAGTTTGACCTTTAGGATGAGTTGGAGTTTGACCTTTAGGATGAGTTGGAGTTTGACCTTTAGGATGTGTTGGAGTGATGGAGCCCATTTGAAGACCTGTAGGATGAGTTGTAGTGATGAAGCCTCTTTGAAGACCTTTAGGATGAGTTGGAGTTTGACCTTTGGGATGAGTTGGAATGATGGAGCCCATTTGAAGACCTGTAGGATGAGTTGTAAAGATGAAGCTCCATTGAACACTTTTAGGATGAGTTGGAATGGAGCCCCAATACTCCAGATCATACTAATGAGCTCATGAGTGCTTTCAGAGTTGCAGGGGTGTGTGTTTAAGCAGGGTATCCACTAAAACGTGTAGGACTTGGAGTTTCCAGAACCCTAAACACTAAACAGAGCTTGATTTAAAACACTTTTGGGATGAACTGAAATGATGGTGCCCCACTGAACACCTTAAGTTGGAGCAATGAGTGATAGAGCTTATTGAAACTCTACTGAAGAATACTGGAATGAGTAATAAAGCTCCTTTGAACACCTCTTGGTGTTGGCATGATGAAGCTCTACTTAATGTCTTTGACATAAGTTGGAAAGATGAAGGTCCTTTGAACACTTTGGAGATTAACTGAAGTGAAAGAACTCCACTGAAGGCATCAGACACGTTGGAATGATGAAACCCCTTCTGGATCAAATGGAGTGATAAAGCTCTACTGAACGTCTGGAATGATGAACTCCAGTGAAGCCCTTTTGGCTCAGGAGGAGTGATGAAGCTCTATTGGACACCTTTGGGATGAGTTGGATAAGTCAGGAGGATGATGCTCCAATGAAGGGGTTTTTTTTGGAGGGGGGGGGGGGATGGGAGTGAACTAGCTGTGCTGAACTAGATCCTGATTGAACATCTTGTATTTGGGAAGAGTTGGACTGATGCAGCCCAAACACCTCTGGATAATGAAGCTCATTAACGCGTAAACGTGGCAGGTAGTGAAGGTGTTGGCAGTTCTGGTGTCACAAGGCTGAGAAAATCAGAACATTTGTGGGAACCTGTTTGCTGTACATGTCTGGCCTTGTCCGGGGTTTTTCTCGCTAGCATTATGCATCAGACATTTGGTCATTTCTCTGTCCTTGCGTATGGGCATGTGCCTCTGCAGAACTTTAAAAGCCTCGTCTAGAACGCAAGGACGCAGCCAGCGTCCGGAATTATTGAGCACTCTCAGAAATTGCAGCAGATAGGAGGCTTTTTTAATGTCGCTGTAAAAGCTGAAGTTGGAGGAGGCGAGAGGCCTTACGTTACCAGGAGACAAACTGACACAGCTTAGTGGCGCTTTCCTCCCAAACGACAAGTGAGAAAACAAATGGAGCCCAAACAAAGTCATATTTTACTGCAAATTTAGAGGCTGTAAAGCAGCAGTGGGGAAAGCTGCTGACGCTGGGAAAACGTCTGCTCAAGGATAAGGCTTAGCAAACACATCCATCCACCAGCAGGGTCTCCTTTTGCACTACCTCTCCACATATGGGCGTATAAGTGCTGTATGTGTGGTCTGCACTGAGGGCTGGATACAATGGGTTGGCATCAACCCGTCTATTGGTGTAACAGCGTGGTAGGATGTGCTGGAATCTGGTCTGATTACTGAGTAGAATATCTGTATCAGGGTTTGAAATGCGAGTGGGCGTTGCATACTCTGGAACATCTACATTATGGCCATGACCAGGGACGCCTTCCTGCGAAAACCACTCCACACACCCCTACAGATTCTTAATACTATTGTTAATGTATCTACACTACATGGACAAAAGTATCGGGACACCTGCTCATTCAATGTTTCTTTGTGCAACTTGTGGGGAAGTGGGGTGGACAGTTTCATTTTTGTGCACGAACTTATGGTCAGTTTTGCTTTCGATTTGCAGTCAGAAAACAGACAGGAGGTACCGCTGGACACTCTACAAGATTTTGGAGCACTGCTGTGAGGATTTGATTGCATTCAGACACAAGAGAGGCCATCAAAACTCATCCCCAATTCATCCCTCACAAAAGCTCCATCATTCCAGAGAACACTGTTCTGTTGCTCCACAGCTTAATGTTGGGGGTCTTTATACCCCTCTAGCCCACACCAGAGATCAGGCATGTAGACAGTTGCAAGCTAACATGAACCCAGAACGTTTCAGGGGGATTTATATCCTTCTAACTGATACATAGTGTTTGGAATGGTGGTGTTCCAGAGCAAACAGTTCTATGGGTCAGTAATCTTCTATCAACCTGCATACAGACTCTGACTGATCAGAGAGAGGGGGCGGGGCTGATGCTCGGATACAGATATAGGTAGGGTATCTGTAATCCAGTTTCCTGCTATTCCTCCACCAGCCAGGCCTTGTTGGATTTGAATGGTAGCATTTAGCACACTGATGAAGGACGTTCCCTGACGTGGGTCATGTTGCAGTGGAGAGGAGTGAAAGCGCAGTATCCGTGTCAGCGTGCGTCGGGACAATAACGTACAATAGCAGCCTGATTAATTCACCCCTGAAATCTCCCTCGTCCACTGAAGCGCTTTCTTCCCGCTCCTTCGCCCGGCTGATCTGACACGACTCACAGGAAAAATCGGATGAAAGCCGAACAAAAGATCATTGAACGGAGATATGAAAGGCGCTATTGTTTCCCTGACGATCGGTCAGGCCCATGACAGGCCATTACCACGTTAGCATGCCCCAGACAGGAAGTGGCCATATTTGGCAGGGAGATAGATAATGGCCTTGAGTTTTAATGAGCTGTGTGTTTGACTGAGATGTCAGGGTGCAAGAGTAATGTGTGTGTGTGTGTGTGTGTGTGTGTGTGTGTGTGTGTGTGTGTGTGTGTGTGAGAGAGAGAGAGAGTGTTTGAGTGTGTGTGAGAGAGAGCGAGAATGTGTGTCTAACAGAGTCTGGAAAACTGGACAGCATGACCATTAGCACTGCTGAAACTGCCTACAGCAGTTTAGCCCCACCCATTCAGCCTACAGCAGTTTAGCCCCACCCATTCAGCCTACAGCAGTTTAGCCCCACCCATTCAGCCTACAGCAGTTTAGCCTCACCCATTCAGCCTACAGCAGTTTAGCCCCACCCTAAAGACAGAGACAGAAGTGAGACAGAGAGACAAACAAAGAGAGAGACACAGAGACAGAGAGAACGAGAGAGAGAGAGAGAGAGAGAGAGACAGACAGACAAAGAGAGAGACAGAGACAGACAGTGAGACAGAGAGAACGAGAGAGAGACATAGAGAGAGAGACAGTGAGACAGACAGAGAGAGAGAGAAAGAGAGAGAATGCATCAACATTTCTGTTAGAATGCCATCTTTCGGTGTGTAAAGGTCAGCAGGCTGGACGCAGTACAGCTCCATCGATAATTGGTTTTCTATCAGTCATTAAAATTTACTCGCTCCTGGGCACAGAGCTATTAACCCCCCCCCCCCCTTAACCCACACACACACACACACACACACCCCAACCAACACGACTGACCAGTACTAACACCTTCAACCCTCTCTCTCTCTCTCTCTCTCTCTCTCTCTCTATTACTTTCATTATTTAGTTCCTAATTACCTCACTACTTGCCTCTCTGTCTCTCCTTCTCTCCTTCTCTGTCTCTCTCTCCCCCCATAGTGTTCTTTATTCTTTCCTCTCCCTTGCCCTTGGAGAGGTGTGTGTGTGTGTGTGTGTGTGTGTGCAGTGTGTGTGTGTGTGTGCACGTTCTGAAGGCAGTTTGCCCTTTTCAGCTCTGGAGAAGTGAATTTTTTTTTCATGGCTGGATCTCTGACACACGCACGCACACACACACACACACACACACACACACACACACACACACACACACACACACAGTGAGGTGATAGACTCAAAGCACACTTCACTGAACACACACTGCTGGATACACCACCACCCCCTCCCCCCTTCTCTTTCTCTCTTTATCTAGATGTTTCTAATAAAATGGCCAGTGAGGAAGCACAAGGTCTCTCTTTCTCTCTCTCAGTCTCTCTCTCTCTCTCTCTCTCTCATTCAACTCATCCTCTGTGTGTTGAACTGTGTTATTATAGTTAGTGAGTAACCTTTAAATAACGCTGCACAGATCAAACACTGACACACACACACGCTGATATTTAAGGTGAGAATAAAACCTCACATGAAGAATAAACTCTGGAGGACAAAGTTCTCTCCCAGTATGAGCCTTATAGACAAATATCCCCTATCTGAGGGTATAGGGGTGTTTATTTTGTTAAATTGGGGTATTGTAGAATATAAGAGTGTTTGGTAACATTTACGAGTGTTTTGGAGCAGTATGGAGTGCTTAAGGCCATTTAGGAGTGTTTAGGGGCATTTTAAGGGTGTACATGTGTGTTTAACAAGTGTTCAGAGGCATTGGAAGTGTTTAGGGTCATTTAGGGGCATTTGGGAGTGTTTAGGCACGTTAGAGAGTGTATAGGGAGTGTTTCGGGTTGTTTAAGGGCATTAGGGAGTGTTTAGGGTTGTTTAAGGGCATTTGGGAGTGTTTAGGGTTGTTTAGGGGTGTTAGGGAGTGTTTAGGGTTGTTTGGGTTTGTTTAGGGGCATTTGGGAGTGTTTAGGGTTGTTTAAGGGCATTTGGGAGTGTTTAGGGTTGTTTAAGGGCATTTGGGAGTGTTTAGGGTTGTTTAGGGGTGTTAGGGAGTGTTTAGGGTTGTTTGGGTTTGTTTAGGGGCATTTGGGAGTATTTAGGGTCGTTTGGGAGTGTTTAGGGTTGTTTAGGGGAGTTAGGGAGTGTTTAGGGTCGTTTAAGGGCATTTAGGGTCGTTTAAGGGCATTAGGGAGTATTTAGGGTTGTTTGGGAGTGTTTAGGGTTGTTTAGGGGAGTTAGGGAGTGTTTAGGGTTGTTTAAGGGCATTTAGGAGTGTTTAGGGTTGTTTAGGGGCGTTAGGGAGTGGTTTAGGTTTGTTTAGGGACATTTGGGAGTGTTTGCTTAGGGTTGTTTAGGGGCGTTAGGGAGTGTTTAGGGTTGTTTAGGGGCGTTAGGGAGTGGTTAGGGTTGTTAGGGAGTGTTTAGGGTTCTTTAGGGTTGTTTAGGGACATTTGGGAGTGTCTAGGGTTGTTTAGGGTTGTGTAGGGGTGTTAGGGAGTGTTTATGGGTTGTTTAGGGTTGTTTATGGGTTGTTTAGGGTTGTTTAGGGGTGTTAGGGAGTGGTTAGGGTTGTTAGGGAGTGTTTAGGGTTCTTTAGGGTTGTTTAGGGACATTTTGGAGTGTCTAGGGTTGTTTAGGGTTGTGTAGGGGTTGTTTAGGGGCATTTAGGGTTGTTTAGGGACATTTGGGAGTGTTTATGGGATGTTTAGGGTTGTTTATGGGTTGTTTAGGGTTGTTTATGGGTTGTTTAGGGACATTGTTTCTGTTTCAAGCTGTAATTTGTGATGTACAGTGAAATGACAGCAGGATCACGCAGAACATTTGTACGGTAGCAGAAATCATTAATGTCAGGCTGAAAAGGTTAGAGATCTGATCATCTGATCAAAACGGTTTGTGGTTGTAAATGATGCAGCACAAACTTGATTTGAATGAAATAACAGGGCATTAACAGATATCACAGGCAGCATGACAGGAACACACACACCATGACGGCACCAATCTTACTGTCTCATTTAATCAGGTGTGATTCTCACGGCTGAACTGAAGGGAACAGAATAACTCTGTAACTCAGGTCTGTAGATACTGATCAATCCGGCTGCAAAACAGCAAAGTCACACGATGACAAAGTGACATTTTAGGAGACGGAGATAAAGAGCCACGCAGACACAAAACCAGTACCAGTTCCAGTAAGCTGAGCCATGCTGTGAGGGGCAGCCGTGGTCTTGTGGTTAGGGGACGAGCTTGTGACTGCCGACTGCAGTCCCGAGTCCCTGAGTTGGCGGGACGTGACTGAAGGGGTTGTGAGTAAGTCCTTGGAGACGTGGATAGAGCTGCCCACCGTTCCCAGCACGTGAGCTCACTGTCCCCTAGTGTGTGAATTCAATGGCCACTCGTCCATATGGTGTGTACACTGTAATATTCAGTGTTGTTTCTGTGTTGTTTATAGTGTTATTTTGGAACTCAGGTACTAGACTCTATGCAGTATTAGTCCATATGGATAGATTGGGCAGATCTGTCTCTGACTAACCCTCCTATTCTAGAACATAGAACTCTTTATTTATTTTTAATACATTTATTTAGGAGTTAAGAGTGTCTAATACCGGTGTTCATACCAGCACAACACACACTAACACACCACCACCATGTCAGTGTGACTGCAGTGCTGAGAATGACCCACCACCCACATCATATCTGCTCTGTGGTGGTCCTGTGGGGTCCTGATCATTGAAGATCAGGGTGAAAGGAGGAGAATAAAGTATCAGAGAAACAGATGAACTACAGTCTGAATTATAGAACCACAAAGAGAACCTGTGTGATCAGATACAAACATATAAACCCTGTTTAGCTGTTCATACTGTAACCAGCACCACCGATCCTGTTTGATCAGACTGACGATGTGGGAAGCTGACTTTGCCTTTGAATTTCTGTCTGTACCTCAGAACAGTCGGCTCCGTTGTGAATGAAGGTTGTTAAGAGAATAACTATCGGCAGCACAATTTAGGCCGAATCCAGCTCCGAACACTCGGCAGCTGTAAACCCCGCCCCCCCATCTATTTAAGGAGAAGTGATCAATACCTGCATGGGCTCAGGTTGTGATGAGTGTGTTGTGTTCTCTTTTGGGGGCTGAGCCGGAGGGGTGGAGAGTGTGTGTGGGACACAGCGGGTGTTGACAGTGTCGTGCCGCTGCTAACAGGCCGCTCAATACTGAGTGCTCCAATGGCCGATCGATACACAGATACGGATCAGGGAAATGAGGGGCAAATGGCGCAGGCTGCTCAAACACAACTCTGGAGCAAAATAAGCCCTGCGGAATGTCAGCGTCACACCCGCCGGAGTTACAGCAGCCGCGGAAACCCTGCCGAGAGTCCGGCCCCATTTCTAAACCCAGCACAAATATTGACCCTCCAGGGCCGGAGCTGCTTTCAGTCTCCTGTACAAACAATTTCTCATTTCTTTCTACATTTGTGTTTGAAGTTTGCCTCTCGAGAAACTCCACCACCGAAACCGCGTCAACACCAAACACCACCACGGTGTGGAAGATTTCATCACATCACAACCATCGACCGTCACCATCGTTGAACACCTTCTTAAAAAGTGACCATTAATCACACTGCTTATAAACAAACAGTCTACACCGCAAATCAGGAAATCTCACCTTCTGCTTCCCCTCACTGGACGTGAGCTCACCAACTCTCACACACACACTCACACACACACACACACACACACACACACACACACACACACACAGCAAAACTGCAGCATTGTAAAAGTTCAGGAATCATCACAGGATGGTTAGAACTCTCCCTTTAATACAGAGAGAGAGACAGAGTAACAGTGTAACACTAATCACTGGTGTAACAGTGTGTTTTGTGTTACTGATCACTGTTTTTAACAGTGTGGAGTGTGTTACTGATCACTGGTGTAACAGTGTGTTGTGTGTTACTGATCACTGGTGTAACAGTGTGGAGTGTGTTACTGATCACTGGTGTAACAGTGTGTTGTGTGTTACTAATCACTGGTGTAACAGTGTGTAGTGTGTTACTGATCACTGGTGTAACAGTGTGGAGTGTGTTACTGATCACTGGTGTAACAGTGTGATGTGTTACTGATCAATGTCAGTGAACTGATGATGACCTACTGTGAAAATGCGCCCCCTACAGGTATAGAGGTATGAACTGAAATTCTCTCTGTTCTCAAGCCAGTTTTAAAAGGATAGATGGCCTGTCGGACAAAGTTGACCTGGTGCTGGGGCTGTGCAGGACTCATCTGCATTATTCTGTGCACATATTCCACACTGCACACACACACACACACACACACACACACACACTGCACACACACAAACACTGCACACACACACTGCACACACACACACACACACACACACACAGCTGAATAGCTAATGCATGCTCACTCACATTTCAAATGCAGGCAGAAGTGAGAGAGAGAGAGAGAGAGAGAGAGAGAGAGAGAGAGAGAGAGAGAGATGGATGACGCATTTGCGTTTTGAAATAGACTGGAAATGACATTTTGTGCAGCGTTTCCCGGCGCGAGAGCAATTTTCCCAATGATTTACATCAACTGCCATTTATTCAGCCTAACAAAGTTTAAAATGCGTCTAAAGCAGCTGAGAGCGAGCGAGCAGCCGCAACAATAAACACACACACGCTCACACACACACACACTTACACACACACACTTACACACACACTTACACACAAATTCAATCTGAAAGCTTCGCTTATTATTTACACAGATAAAACAGCTTAAAGAGGAGTCAGAAGCACTTTCTGCACAGCAAACGAAGAGACGCCAGAAAAAGGCCCTTCACTTAGGTGCAGTGTGTGTGTGTGTGTGTGTGTGTGTGTGTGTGTGTGTGTGTGTGTGTGTGTGTGTGTCCAAGACTGATCAGTCGTAACATTATCACCACCTCCCTAATAAAGTGTATCTCCTTATGCAACCAGAACAGATCTGACCTGTCCCGGCATGGACACCGCGAGGCCCCTGAAGGTGTCCTGATACTCTACAGTTCTTTTCATGGTATTTGTTACATATTTGATTCATGTTATGGGGTCAAGAACAAGTGTGTAGAGGCGGGGCTTAATGAGGAAAGAGCAGCCAATCAGAGACGTCTCTGCTTCCTGCATTGCCATGGTGACAATGAAGAGCATTCAAATTTGAAAGGTCACCACCCACCACTACATAACAGAGACACATCCTGTCTGTTCCATCATCAACTCAATTGGAGTTACAGACGCAGCAGAACGGAGCTAGAGGGCGCACTTGCTAGGTTTGGAACTAACATCATAAGATGACCACACAGGAGCCTCCTTTCACCCTGATCTTCAGTGATCAGGACCCCACAGGACCACCACAGAGCAGATATGATGTGGGTGGTGGGTCATTCTCAGCACCTCAGTCACACTGACACGGTGGTGGTGTGTTAGTGTGTGTTGCTGGTACGAGTGGATCAGACACAGCAGAGCTGCTGGAGTGTTTAAACACTGTCCACTCTAATGTATGCTGCCTTTGATTGTGGTCATACTTGGTGATGCTGGCCAATCAGCTGGATATTTTGGCCGATCAGCTTGGTCCATTCTGTTCATAGACTCATGATCGTCCTTTTTGGATCGGAATTCTTGCAGCAGTTAAATCGGAATGAATTAAATCATAAAATATTTAGGTGTAAATGTAGCCAGAAATGTCCAGCCGACAGTGTCCTGTGGACAGCGTCCTGTGGGCACTGATGAAGGACTAGAGGACGACCAACACAAACTGTGCAGAAACTGATGAGCTTCTGTCTCTGACTTTACATCTACAAGGTGGAGACACTCGGTAGGAGTGTCTGATAGAGTGGACAGTGAGTGGACACAGTGTTTAAACACTCCAGCAGCACTGCTGTGTCTGATCAACCACTGTAGTGTTTAAATCTTAAATGAACACAAATCTGATTGTCATTTCAGGGAAATAAAGGGACAAAACCTTCCAGACAATTGGCGTAGGGTCCAAACGGTTAACTGGGAACAGGCAATTTAACTCAGCCCAGATGTTTTGGGGGTCCCTTTTCATCTGGTCATTTGTCTCAGTGGCCCACACTGAGTTCTCCTGATGGACAGTCCTATCCTGGTCTGTATTTATAATAGACAAAGGGATTCAAAGGCAGAGGTGATTTTCAAACGCACTGACCTTTTGACCGACACAACGTTCACTGCCACACTAATTACCAGCAGACTAACAACAACAGTTTTTATCCCCTTTTTATGGCATATTTATTGTTCTGTAAATATTTACATCAGTACCGTTTCCCTTATCGCCCCACACTACTGTGAACGGGGTGAATGATGGAGGCCTGGAGGAGGCAGGGGTGGAGCAGGGGGAGCATAGAGGAATAAACTCATAAAGCCGGAGCAGAAGCTGGAGCACGACTGTTCCAGACCGGTTTTATCGATTGCTGGAGAAAAAGTCTGTGCTGTTGAGATTGCTAATCTCTGGGGCTGTGATACAAGCCTGCAGCGCGTGTGTGTGTGTGTGTGTGTGTGTGTGTGTGTGTGTGTGTGTGTGTGTGTGTGTGAAAACATAGGCAGACATGTCTCGCCCACTTGTCAAGGCTGGCAATAAATTCATTGTTTTCACATGAACATGATGTACATGGATTTTCAATCTTGGCCCACTTTCATCATCTGAAAACACACACACACACATACACACACACACACACACACACACACACACACACACACACACACAGACTGATAACTTGTTTTGAGTCAAGTAGACAGAAAAGCCACCAGAAGAAGAATGAACACTAAAAGGAACAAATTGGAGACCCAGGTTACCACTTAGGATGGCTTAGCAACCTCCTAGCAACACCCCAGTAGCCATTTCGAATACTGTAGCAATGAACACCCTAGTAACTACTTGCGATACCAGGTAAACCACCTAGTAACACTCTAGTAACCACTCAGGATATCATAGCAACCACCTTGCAATGCCTTAGTAACCAATTGGGATATCATAGGAACCACCAAGCAACACCCTAGTAACAATTTGTGATAACATATTTGTGATAACACATAGGTTACACCTAGCAACACTCTATTAACCACTTGAGATGGCATAGCAACCACCTTGCAATGCCCCAATAACCCCTTGTGATGCCAACCATCTACCAACACCATATTAACCACATAAGAATACTGAAGTAATTGGCATTACTGCTGCTGAGTGTTGATTGGTTGGTATTACTGCTGCTGAGTGCTGATTGGTTGGCATTACTGCTGCTGAGTGCTGATTGGTTGGCATGACTGCTGCTGAGTGCTGATTGGTTGGCATGACTGCTGCTGAGTGCTGATTGGTTGGCATGACTGCTGCTGAGTACTGGTTGGTTGGCATTACTGCTGCTCAGTGCTGATTGGTTGGCATGGCTGCTGCTGAGTGCTGATTGGTTGGCATTACTGCTGCTGAGTGCTGATTGGTTGGCATGGCTGCTGCTGAGTGCTGATTGGTTGGCATGGCTGCTGATCGCCGCTCCATCTCCAGACTGTGGAATGGTGTTTTTTCGTTGTGGAGAGTGTGGACGTGCACGTTTGCTCTGCGGTTGGGTCAGTATCGGTACCGGCCCGTCAGGGTCAGCGGGTTAACAGCACTGGTGGGTTTGATACACTGGAAGATCTTCTCCATCAGCAGCTCTCATGTGTTATTGATGGACTTCCTGCTGCTGGCTGAGAGCCAAGTGGGTCAAACACTCCCTGCCCTGACATGTGTTCATCATTTACTGTGTGTGTGTGTGTGTGTGTGTGTGTGTGTGTGTGTGTGTGTGTGTGTGTGTGTGCATTATAAAACGGAAAACATGTGTGTGCTACTGTGAACATCTTTACATCGGGTCAACCACACACACACGGCTGTAGGTCACAGAAAATACACACACACACTTCCTGCACCATTAAGTACTCCTCAACTACACACACACACACACACACACACACACACACACTGCACATGTGGTGCACACATGGACATATGCACATAATAACTTTAGACAATGAGAGAGACAGACAGAGATACACATACAGTCCCACACATACAGTACCCACACATACAGTACCCACACATACAGTCCCACACATACAGTACCCACACATACAGTACCCACACATACAGTACCCACACATTCCCACACATACATCACACACACATTCCTACACATACAGTACCCATACCTACAGTACCCACACATTCCCACACATACAGTACCCACACATTCCCATACCTACAGTACCCACACATTCCCACACATACAGTACCCACACATTCCCATACCTACAGTACCCACACATACAGTACCCACACATACAGTACCCACATACACCTTAGTGAGTGAGTTCAGCTACATTACATGGCACATGGTATCGACACAGGCTCTTTGTCACAGATGCAGAGCTTGTTTAATGGTAAAGCATTACCAGTATAATAGGACGGTCTGGATCAGCCAGGCTCGAGATGAAACTGACCATGCCCAATGCCATCCAGTAGATGCAGCAGGATGAAGGCACACAGTGGAGCTGACTTCTCTAGAGTGCTGGAGCTCCAGCCAACACCTCTGGGATAAGTCTGAGTGGCATTTCTGATCTATAACTAATCCTCCATTATCAGTACCTGACCCCACTAATGCTCCACGATCTCCAATCCTCACAGCAATGTTCCAAATCTCGAGTAGGGCCTTCAGAAGAGGAGAAGCTGCAGCAAAAGGAAACTCCCTATTATTACCCTCCAGGAGCAGGTGTCTACATACACTGATCAACCATAACATTATGACCTCCTTGTTTCTCCTCTCTGTCCACTCTATCAGCTCCTCTGATCACACAGGAGCTCTTTGTGGTTCTATAATTCAGACTGTAGTTCATCTGTTTCTCTGCAGACTTTATTCTCCTCCTTTCACCCTGATCTTCAATGATCAGGACCCCACAGGACCACCACAGAGCAGCTATGATGTGGGTGGTGGGTCATTCTCAGCACTGCAGTCACACTGACGTGGTGGTGGTGTGTTAGTGTGTGTTGCTGGTACGAGTGGATCAGACGCAGAAGTGCTGCTGGAGTGTTTAAACACTGTGTCCACTCACTGTCCACTCTGTTAGACCTATTGTGTCCACCTTGTGGATGTAAAGTCACTCTAGCAGACACTGCTGTGTCTGAGCCACCACCAGCAGAGGAGCTGATAAAATGGACAGTGAGTTTAGAAAAAAGAAGGTGGTATTAATATTATGGCTAATGGCTGTATACTGTAGGAGCTTTTGTGTAATGGTAATGGTGTGTGTGTGTGTGTGTGTGTGTGTGTGTGTGTGTGTGTGTGTGTTGATATATGGTCAAAATAAACGTGTCATGCTTGTTTAAAATATGATCTATTAGAAATACTGTGGAATAAATGTTAAATAAATGTATTTCCGTCTGGGGTTCAAACCCCACCATGTTAACCTCCTACACTCGGCTAATCTGTGACCACATCCATCAGCAGCTCAACAGGCGTTTGGGCCTCGATTGTCTGGATCGGCCGCTGTTCCTCTGGATGACTACATCACTCCCCTGCTTAAAATGACACCGGGCCTCTGGGCTGAACGGCTGCAATAATTAATGCAGCATTAAATAATAAAAACGACTTGATTAATAACATATAAAGCACGCTCTCATTTTTCCAGAGCAGCCGAAGGCCACCGACGCCATGGAGGGAGAGAAAAGAGGGAGTAAAGAATGTTTGGAGAACGAGTGTGACCGGACTCAATAAGCATTCATCACCGGACACAATGAGGGAGGCCGGAGAGGAGCTCAAATCAAACACAGAAGCACGAGCCCACGCAAAGTGATAATCAATACCTGGCAATAAGACGGACCATACATCACAGCAGAGCTGGAGAGGAGAACCACACACACATCGGAACCCAGCACACAACCGACTAATCATATCACTGCCATTCAGCTCACGACCCACCCTGCCTCCAACAGCCCAAACACTGCAGACCATTATCAGACTCCTGCACCTGCTGCACCTGCTCCTTGTACTCCTGCACCTACTGCACCTCTGCACCTACTGCACCTACGCACCTGCTCCTTATACTCCTGCACCTACTGCACCTGCTGCACCTCTGCACCTACTGCACCTCTGCACCTGCTCCTTGTACTCCTGCACCTGCTGCACCTACTGCTCTAATAACATTAATATAAGAAACTCTGTCTCTACTCATGTGTCGCCACGTAAGCCTTTCTGTTAGAATCTCAAGCATTGCTATTAGAATTTGATTGCATTCAGCCACAAGATCATTAGTAAGTTCAGGATGTTGGATGATCACCACCCCACCTCATTCCAAATGTACTGTATGGAGCTCCATCATTCCAGAGAACACAGTTCACTGCTCCACAGCTCAATGCTGGGGGTCTTTATACCCTCTAGTCCACACCTGCTATTAGACATGGAGACAATAGAGTCATGTTTATCTGCTCCAGAGAGTCCTATTCTATTGGCAGTACTTCTCTACAGGGACTAGACCAGCTGTGTGTGCATTTGCACATCCATATCAGCAATGGGTGCAACTTAAAGTAGTCAAACGTTGGACACACAGTGTATATGACAGTAAACCTCTTCTTGAAGGCCAAGCAGAAGGGCATAGTTGCTTCAAAATGAGAGAGATCAATAATTCAGCGGCTTGAACTGCAAACACTGAAATCTGAATCAGCCAGAAGGTCGTGAAGGTCTGGTAGACTCGATCGTAGCGTTGTTGTAGATCAGCTGAGACACGTCTTGCCTTAAAGAGAAGGAAGCTGTAACGGCTGTAGACTCGTCCTCCAGTAGTGATTAGTGTGGATGACTCTGGTGCTCCAGACTTCATCGTGGCCTACTTTAGAGAACATTTCCCTCTGATGAAGTGCAGCACGGGTCAGGCTGAGTTCGTAAAGGCCCGTTCCGAGGGCGTGCCTCAGTTCTCTGCTTAATGAAAGTTACTAAATATAGCCGTAAGTGTGGAGCACACCACCACCTCTCTGCGCTCACCTTTAATCACGCCTCGCTTTCCTCTGGGCTTCAATGCTCTTTAAAGGCTAACGCTCACGTCTTCTGTTACTTCGCAGACTTTTAAAACTTAACGAGTTGGTTTAAAGCTGCAGTCTTATTACAGAGCTTCCACGTTTGTGTTTGAGTGACCCCAGTTCCACGGGAGACCTGGTCCAGACAGAGAACTTCTATTGTGGTTCTGAAAGAGCACTGAATTATACCATCAGAGAAACAACCAAACCTGATTCATTTCTAGAACTGAGGGCGGGTTCATAGTAGAACACACACTGATACCACACAGGAGCTCTTTGTGGTTCTATAATTCAGACTGTAGTTCATCTGTTTCTCTGCAGACTTTATTCTCCTCCTTTCACCCTGATCTTCAATGATCAGGACCCCGCAGGACCACCACAGAGCAGATATGATGTGGGTGGTGGGTCATTCTCGGCACTGCAGTCACACTGACATGGTGGTGGTGTGTTAGTGTGTGTTGCTGGTACGAGTGGATCAGACGCAGCAGTGCTGCTGGAGTGTTTAAACACTGTGGACTTAAATTGTGTTAATAATGTTTTTGATATTTTTGTAATTAAGTTTTAGAAAAAAAGGTGAAAGAGTGTACAAAGAGGTTTAGACCTTCTCTCAAACACTGCACCAATATGTGTGTGTGTGTGTGTGTGTGTGTGTGTGTGTGTGTGTGTGTGTGTTATTAATGAGGGAATCTGGTCAGTAAATCTGCCAAAGGTACAGCCTTATCACCCAGAGAGACTTTACACTGAGTGACATCACACTCTCACTGTGTGTGTGTGTGTGTGTGTGTGTGTGTGTGTGTGTGTGTGTGTGTGTGTGTGTGTGTAATTAATTGCAATGTTGGGTTTAAAAGGATGCCTTCATCATCTGCCCCCAAACGAATGAGTGGGAGGTCAGGGTGGGAGACCTCTCCCCTGCTGAGAGAGCTTCCTCTTCCCGACAGGCAGCAGTGGGATAAGAGCAGTGTGACACACACTCCGACATTCCGATCAGCAGTACAATCATTGCAGGAGTGGTTCAGCAGGAATTGCGAATATCTTTAAAAGTATGTCGATTCTGCTGCTCCAGAGCTCCTCCTAAAATCAGGAATAAAAGTGTCATTACTGGAGACGTTTGAACAGTTGGAGATACACACACACACACACACACACACACACACACACACAGTTTGGAGATTTGGAGCATGAAAAATTGGAGTGTAGCTATTCAGACGGTGGAGGTTCAGAGGTTGGACATCCACAAGGTTTGAAGTGTGGAGGTCTGCAGTATGGAATTTTGGAAAGTGGCGGTAGAGGGTGGAGGTCCACGAGGTTGTGGTCTGGAGGGTGGAGAATTGCATGAAAGCACCTGAGCAGTATGGAAAAACACACTGGTTCGACTGTTGGTTTATTGAAGCATGAGAACGTGATGTTGTTACTATGGCGATTATGTCCCAGGTGGCTTGTTTTGAATTATGGAACATATGGACAGCAGATGTTTGGGTTCACGTGATTATTTTGACTGTGATTTAATATGAATGGTCTTGTTTTCTTCGTCTCTGATTGTCTCACTGTCTGTCTGTCTCAGGCTCCGTTCACACAGCAGGTAAAATCCGATCTTTTCCTCATATGTGACAGAGACGTGTTTATATCTGTCGACGTGAAGGAGAAAACTGAATCTGACGCTTTCAGTTCTGACTGGGTCCACTTTCGTATGTGGCACTGGAATCTGATAAATATCCAATAAGCAATGCGACTCGGACGGAACAGATCTTTACTTTCATTCAACTGGACATTCCGGGTGAATTCCTGCTGAGGAGAAGGTCTAGTGGAGGAGTGGGAACTGTTCCGATGAATGGGGAATACGGGATACATTAGAAAGGCCGTGTTGCTCAGCAGTCTAATGCAAAGGTTTGAATCCCGGATCTTGCTGGAGTCTGAGAGAGCAGGTGGGTAGAGGGGTCTCTGTGGTTGGGTGGTACTCTCTCCCCACATCACACCCAGTGCGATGCTGGCCGGCACAGGCGTCTGTTAGTAGTTAGTTGTGCTTTCCTTTGAGAGGCAACAGCAGTTCGATAAGAGGCGGTGGCCGGCTTCACAGGTATCACGATGCTCCCGAGCATGTGTGATGGGGCAGAGTCCTAATAGGGTTGGGTAATTAGCATGAGATGGAAAACTGGGACAACTTTTTAAAAAATAAGATGCAGGAGTCTGAACAAGGAAATTTGAGGAGGAAATTGGATCTACGTTGTTACGGCAGCAACCCAAAAAGATCGTTTTGTGATGTCCAGACACACAAATCCAATCTGATCACTTGCAAATATCAGTGTTGACAGTGATCTGAGCAGCTCTGAGTAAGAAAGATGGACCTGCAGGCTGCACTCAGTGGACCTGTAAGGTAACGTAAAGACAGTAGAGTAAATGTGTCTGTTACAGGTGGAGCGCTTCGTTCCTGAACGTGTTCGTTTGAAAGTAAAGTACTTCTCGTAAGTCAAGGTGACTCGCTCACCGACAGTTAGTCAGAAAGGAGCAGGGTGGTCTCCAGTGTGATGGCGTTTCAGACGCAGCAGATAAAACATCTACCGAATCAAAATCGCTTACATCTTCAAGAACGTCTTCCGCTAAACATCAACAACAAGAACCTTGGAAGGAAAAGTCGTCAACAGAAGCGCTGAGCTGCTCATCAGATCCTAATCGCGCCCCCTATTGTTCACGACCTCGCATGGAAATCAAAGAGACTTTAATTGAACATCGATGGAAAGCGAACTGCGTTTTCTTTTCTCCTCGTCGCCAAGCTCCTTTTCCTCCCTCGCTATCAGCGTTTCGGGCGCTGCGACGGCAAGAGCAGCTCTTTAAATAGAACAGATTCCTCCTTCATGCTGAAAAGAGAGAGAAAAGAAAGAGCGCGAGAGGAATACCTGTCACACGTGCTGCACCAGCGCTCAATAGCTGCAATCAGGGCCTTATTCATCCGAGTTGAGTTGGAGCGATTTTCCCCCTCTGCTCTCCCGCCCTCGCCGCCTGAAAGCAGCACGCTGTAATTACTGCACGAGCTGGCAGGAAGCGATGCAGTAATTCCACCCAATTTAGGCCACAGCCTGCAATTCCGCTCCCTTTAGCTTTATGTTAATGCATCTGAGCAGAACATGCACTTTAAGGAAATGCCTAGCCCCTCTTTCACAAACACACACACACACACACACACACACACACACACACAGCTCTGATTGCCCTTTTCAAGAGCTATAATGAAGTTTCTGTTCATCAGGGTTGCTGTTTTTCTCGCGCTGTTCGGTCAGTCAGATCAATGATAGTGATGCTCCAAATGTGCAAAGCAGTGATCACTCCCTTAACTTACCAGAAGGTACAATGCTTTACAGTGTTCAAATTACAACCAATAACAATAGAAAAAGTGAAGGGACGTGAGTGATCCACTCCGTCCCCAGCTGAAGACATTTTGGTGGGATCTCTGTGTGCAAGTGTTCCAGCATTGACCCTGATAATCACTGGGGCGCTGACCTTGTTGACCTTGGAGTCACACAATGAGCCCTTTTGAGTTTAGAAGCAGGAAAAAAAGAGCTGACGTTTTCGACATGATGTTGCAGGTCAAAGGTCAACGCAGATGTTCAGAACAAGCAGAAAGACTGGAGTTTTTCTCTGGAGATACTGGTTTTTAAGCTTTTGCAATCTGAGGCCTGTGAGCTACACGTTTTTCTTCTACACTTTCTCACCCACAGGAGACCTCGCTCACACACCTCCTGAACACCTGTGTTTATGTGGGATTCGTTCAGGTTACGAGGACAGTGGGATCCAGCGTTATAAGGTAGAGCTGTGAACAGTTTATGTGCAAAATCACTGTGAATGTTCCTGTCTTCAAGTGCTTGTCCTCACATGCATGTCCTCATGTGCTGTTTTCCTCCAGTTTGGAAGTGCCAATTACGCGTCCCCATTAGGACTCTACCCCATCACGTACGATGTTCCTGACGTTGCTCCTTTTCAAACTGCTACTATTGCACCCAACACACTGGGAGCAATGGCTGACAGATGCCTGTGCTGGTTGTGATGCTCTGAGAGCGCTATCTCAGACTCTGCTGGCAAGCAGCCATGTCTCTGAGTTCCAGTTTAAATGTGATTGCTACCCAACCCTATGTAGGACATACCATCACTGCTGACCAGCCACCTAATCCTCTGGACCCATCACACGTCTCACCGTAGAAGCGGAGAAACATCTAAATAACGAAACGCCTGAAAAGCCTTTTCTCATCATTTAAATATACCAACGTTTTCAAAAGCAGAGAAAAAAGCATCTCTTGCTGACTTGCTGGAGGCTCCTCAGCAGTTTCAGGATAATAAGTGTTTCATAAATAGACCTTCTTTTCTCGTAGCTTTTCAGCCGCTGACCCCTCAATAGGGGAAGGCATTCTGTGGCCATGCAGAGCGTTTGAATGATAAAAGCATATGGGGAGAATGAAAGCCTTATTGTGCCGTTGTGAATAGAGCTCTGTATGAAGTGCAGTCTGTCTGAGTGCCCCCTTTCTCCTCTCCACAGATCCTGACATCTCCTCATTGACAATCCAGAACACAGCCTGGCCCAGAGCACAAGACAAAGAGCTACAGATCTCTCCGGGATTCGTGGATTAAAACCATCCGCTGGCTTTGCCCATGCAGATCACAGTTAATCCGGGCTTTCAGCTTGGAAGTCATACTGGTTAACCAGATTATCTGACCTTTAGAAGTCTGGAGTAATTCTCATCATTTACAGCACATTCAGTTTATACGATTGTTTACACGAGATTCTGAGAAAAAATACAGTATTCCCAGTATTCCCAGTATTCCCAGTTCCCATCCAACACCTAATTTCATTAAAGTAAATCAGGTGAGCTGCTGGTGGAACGGAACAAATTAATACAGTGGCTAGAGTTCAGAGAGAAGGTCAGTACCAACCCCTGAGGAGTACTAATTACTAATACTGATTAATGCTGGAGTATGGACTGACAGTGTCCAGGTTCAGTATAGACAGATCTGTGAGGCATACAGAACCGGTCCATTTTAGAACGTGGTTACGATGGACACTATTCCCCCACGGTGTACTGAGAAACGGAAAGGCAGGAGTTCTCTGGAAAAAAGACAAAAACATGGCAAATAATGACGTGTAGGACAACTTGCAGAGATGTGAGTTTGCTTACATCATTTCCTGTTTCAGAAACAAATTGGTACATTTGTGTTTTACTGACTTTACATTCACACATAGTTCCTAGAGTTCAGGAACATAAACCCGTAGTCCCTAGAGTTCAGGAACATTCGCCCGTAGTTCCTAGAGTTCAGGAACATAAACCCGTAGTTCCTAGAGTTCAGGAACATAAACCCGTAGTTCTTAGAGTTCAGGAACATTCGCCCGTAGTTCCTAGAGTTCAGGAACATTCGCCCGTAGTTCCTAGAGTTCAGGAACATGCGCCCGTAGTTCCTAGAGGTTCAGGAGCATTCGCCCGCAGTTCCTAGAGTTCAGGAACATTCGCCCGCAGTTCCTAGAGTTCAGGAACATTCGCCTGTAGTTCCTGGAGTTCAGGAACATTCGCCCATAGTTCCTGGAGTTCAGGAACATTCGTCCGTAGTTGCTGGAGTTCAGGAACATTCGCCTCTAGTTCCTAGAGTTCAGGAACATTCGCCGTGATTCTCGAGGTTCAGAACATAAACCACGTAGTTCTAGAGTTCGGAACGTGCGCCCGTAGTTCCTAGAAGTTCAGGAACGTTAAGCCCGTAGTTCTAGAGTTCCAGGGACGATGGCCGTGGTTCACAGAGTTCAGAGCATTACTTACGTGGTCTGAGTTTAGGAACGTAGCCGTAGTTCTAGAGTTCAGGAACATTCGCCCGTAGTTCCTAGAGTTCAGGAACATTCGCCCATAGTTGCTGGAGTTCAGGAACATTCGACTCAAGTTCCTAGAGTTCAGGAACATTCGCCCGTAGTTCCTAGAGTTCATGGAACATTCGCCCGTGGTTCCTGGGAGTTCAGGGCATTATGCGTAGTTTCCTGAGTTCAGGAACAGTCGCCCGTAGTTGCTGGAGTTCAGGAACATTCGCCTCTAGTTCCTAGAGTTCAGGAACATTCGCCCGTAGTTCCTAGAGTTCAGGAGCATTCGCACGTAGTTCCTAGAGTTCAGGAACATTCGCCTGTAGTTCCTAGAGTTCAGGAACATTCGCCCATAGTTCCTAGGGTTCAGGAACATTCGCCCGTAGTTCCTAGAGTTCAGGAACATTCGCCTCTAGTTCCTAGAGTTCAGGA
>CM067513.1:267141-337451 GCA_034509495.1 Acestrorhynchus altus
ACACACACACACACACACACACACACACACACACCTCCACCACCTGACTATTTTATTTCATAGGAATGTTGAGTGTAGTTCTATTCTCTCTTCACTTTATTGGACACACTGACCTTGTGCTTCCATATGAGCAGAAGCAGGAATTAGATGGACACACACTCGGAGGGTCTCTTCCATGTGAGGGAAATGGAAAAGTCCCCGAATGGTGAAGACACTCTCAGGCTCTCAGACAGAGACACTCTGTGTTAATGCACTATTGATGGTGTTTTTGGTGTGTGAGTAAATCTCACTATTTCATACTGATTTTCCATGGCACTGGGGAACCACAGAACAGCCCGTTCCGCTGGCAGCGTCTCCATAAACCCACAGAGCTCCATGTTAGCCGTGAAGAAGATGAACGGCTCTAACGGGGTCCGGATGCGCTGGGTGGAGGAGCTGATGGAGACGACTGATGGCAGAACTAATCCCGAATGCGGTCTGGGTGGAACCACAACACACGTTTGGAAGGAGAGCACGGTCACTAAGCATGGACACTGTCTCATAATCCTGAGTGACTTTGATCATAATCTCATTCATATGGACCTCAGATCTTCTCAGAGTAATGATTTAATATGTAATTATGATGGAGTATCTAGATTATCTTGTTATGATGATGGAGTGTGTCATAATTATAAGATTCCATAATTATGGGGTAATATCGTACGATTATGTCAACGTATCTCATATGTATCACTTAATATCTTGTCATTATGATTTAATTTCCCACAATTATGATGGAATATCTCGATTTCCAGTCTCGTAATTATGACAGTATATTATTTTTATGTTAAGCAGACAACATATTAGTCATGTTGCACGTTGAAGGTGGTTGTAACGTCAGGCTCCTGCAGGCGGTGCAGGACGAGGACGATGGGGACATAAATACCCGTGGGGTGTGTGACAGGATTCACAGATTGAGAAGAGGAGGTGCAGTGCAGTGAGCGTCTTCTTCTGCCTCAGTTCTGAGGAGAGTTCCTGCAGACTGGGATCTCTGCTGGTGGACCAGTATGAGTGATGTCTCCATGCAGCTGCAGATTCAGCTCCTTCCTCCACACTGTGGCCTTCAGTCCACATGACATCACTCCTTTAACCATCATTAACCTCTGCTTCACCACCCATTTTCCACCAGACGTTCACCGCAGTGCACCACCTCTTCTCCATCTATGAATCCCATCACACACCCTGCAGGACCCTGAACTTATCACCACCTTAAACACATAAGACGACCAGTGTCCAGTCCAGTGAGCTGATCTTCACAGCCGAGCTGGTGGTCTGCTGGAATTGTGGGGGTCCACTGATGGTTAAGCAGAGCACCACTTGTTTTCAGTCCAAAAGGACGTCTTTTCCTTCATTTCTTCATTTGTTATTCTTTATAAAGTAGTTTTATAAAGTAAGTCATTTTCAGATCGTTTCTCTCACATTGAAATATATATCTTTAGTTTATTTTATAAAATAAAAGTCTCTGTATTTATCATATCGGCCCCTTTGAGTTCTAAGGTTCTGTCATCATTCTGTGCAGATTTGAGATATTGAGCCGTAATGATTTTGACATAAAAATAAAATATATAAAACTAAAAACGTCCATAATGTTAAGAAGAGACTGAATAAAAATATGTAAAAATAAATAAATTAGACAGAACCTTAAAGATTTAAGGAGATGACGACTTTGAAAAGATAGATCCTGTGTTTGGTTTGTGTCAAACATGTCTTCTGTTATTGTGTCCAAATAATTCAGCTTTGGATGCATCTGTCCAAACACATTGTTCCAGAAGTCCTGGTCTTTGTCTAGATGTTCTCTAGAGACCTTTAGTCTCGTCCTGATGTTTGTTTGACAGTAAGAGTTTTGTCCTTAAACACCTCAAACTGGTTTGGTCTCACTAGTCTAAGTGGCACTTTGACATCAGCTGTGATGAAAGATACCTGCATTGAATTACCTGATGTTTATTGTAGATGTTTATTGTAGGTGTTTATTGTGAATCTTATGATGTTTATTGTAGATGTTTATTCTAGATGTTTATTGTAGATGTTTATTGTAGATGTTTATTATATTTTTATGTAGATGTTTATTGTATATTTGTATGTAGATATTTGTAGGTGTTTATGTATATTTACTGTAAATATTGATTGTATTTGTATATAGATGTTTGTTAGTGTTTGTTGGAGTGTAGCTCAAATATTGCTCTTTCACTCATTTTCTGTTCCTTCATTATGCTGGGAGGTGGACTGTAACTTTGGGTGTGCATAAATGTTTAATAATGGTAGAGGGTTGTAGTTTTGAGGAGTTTATTAAGTTCTTGAGTTTTGAGGTTTATGAGAAGGATATGAGAGTTTTGGGAGTTTATGAAGGATATAAAGGGATTTTGAGGGTTTGAAAGTTTTTAGGTTGTGAGGATTCTTGAAGAGTTTTTGAGGGTTTATAGAGTTCATGAAGGTTTTGAGTTTATGGGGTTTTGAGGTTTAAAGTTTATGTGGTAAAGTGTGCCCCATGTCTGAAAAACGTTTTTGAAATCAAACTCTGTTATCTGAGCTTAGCCTCCTTCACCTCAAATCACCACAGAAACGGATTTTTAATCTTCATTTGAGCCACCTCAAACAGTTCCACCTCAAACAGCTCCACCTCAAACAGCTCCACCTCAAACAGCTCCACCTAAACAGCTCCACCTCAAACAGCTGCCTCAAACAGCTCCACCTCAACTTAGTTCACATAGCGACCACCTCAAACAGAAACCACCTCAAAGCAACTCTCAAACAGAAACCACCTGAAACAGCTCCTCAAACATCCACCTCAACAGGTTCACCTCAAACGGATTCCACCTCAAGCAGCTCACACATAAGCAACCACCTCCGACAGCTCCACCTCCCAAACAGCTCCACACTTGAAGCAGTTCCCACCTCAAGCAGCTCACACTCAAACAGTTCACCTCAAAACGCTCCCTCGGCTGACTCCTCAGGCAGAAACATAAACAGCTCCACACTCAAACAGGTGCTCAGTTGGTTGTCTGCCTGGCTCCTGTCTGTAAGTGTGGGCTGTTTGAGGTGGGAGAGCTGTTTAGATGGAACTCGCTAAATTATGGAAAGCTGTTTAGGTGAAACGAACAATTTAAATATCAATCCACTTCAACCTGGTTTTCAAGTTTTGTGGGTGCATTGCTGTGGGTTGTGTGTTTTATAAGTTTGTATCTGATGATAACTGTAGTCTGATCTGATCAATATTTACTGATCTACTCATACAGAAGTGGTGTCTCTCAGTTATTGTCCGGGTTTAATACCCAACCGCCAGGCGTCTCTGTAAGTGTAGAGGTTCTGACAAAGTGTCCTGTGATGATCCATCCATACCGCTTGAATGTTTCTGCTCGTTCTGCAGATGGTGTGGTGGGTGATGTTGATAAATCCCAGCCGCAATTTTCAATCAGGGACAGGTCTGGAGATGAGACCGACCACGGCGTAGTATCTGTGTCTTCAAGACGAGATCTTGAGACGGCAGCAGTGTGTGGACGAGCGTCGTCCTGTTAGAATAGAGCACCGGAGTGTGTGTTCAGGAAAGATAGAACCACTGGTTGCAGAACCTCATTAACGTAACCCTGGTCTGATAAAGTGTCTGTAATGAAGACTGAAGGTCATCTGGCATCGTATGAAACTGCACTCACACCAGACCTTCTGGACATGACAATAAACCATTGATCTGGGTGCTGACCACGGTGCCTCCACACACAGATTCTTACTGATCCTTGCTTACACCGAGACAAAAGCGGGACTTGTCCCTGAAGAAGACCCCCTGACATTCTGAGTGGCTGCATCGCCATCTGACACCACCACAGTCGGTTGATTCCTTCTGGCTGCACCTGTTTGTTTGAGGACGACTGTAAATAGACACCATATAACTTTATTCATCTCTAAAGGAAGGTCATGTGATACAGCAGCACAAACAGGTGTAATAACGGATTAAAATAGAGATAAGATTTTATTTTTGTGATCTGTTTTGAATATAAGTACAGTATGAACAGAAGAAGAGTGAAGAATGGATTCATGGGTTCTGATGTTTTATCTCTTCACTCGTTTTGGAACATAGGTGACGTACCTGCATCAGGAGGAACAGAAGTGTCCACTTCAGTGATTTCCAAGTGATATTCAGGTAAGTGCAGTTCCAAAGACAACAGCAGGGTGATGGATGGATGGATGGATGGATGGATGGATGGATGGATGGACCGCTGTCATGGAGGGGTCAGATGTGTTGTCCAGGAGAGCGGCCTCAAAGCTCTCCAGTGAGAATCCGAGAGCAGAGCCAGTATCCGTAATATTGTAAAGTACTGGAAGCACAGACAGCTGATCTGAACCTCCCTCAGAAAAGTCCTGAAGAGGTCCTGAACACCTCCATTACTGGTCTCCTTTATGAGCTTCACAATAAACTGGTGTCAACAAAACTAAATTAGTTATAAACAACATTTTACAGCAAGAATCCAAAACTAATTCTATTCCAGCTGCAGACTTTAAGGTGGAGTAGAAGGAAGAGAAGCCAGCTTCACTGTTTCTTCTTCAATTCGCAGCTTTGTGCCACCTTAAATGGAGTGTCAGTTTTATCCAGGCTCCTGTAACCGCTTCACTGTTTAAGGTGGAACAAAAAGGTCCAATAAGCCGATGTTTCTGTGATTCTGTGAATAAAGCAGGATTTAAGGTAGAACTGAAATTCTGAGAATACAGCTTAGCATTTGGAAGTAATCGCTTCACTTTTTAAGGTGGAATGTAATAGTGATCGGAGTGTTTTGGTGTAAATAGGAACTTTGAGGACATATATAATAATAATAATAATAATATATAATAATGTTTACGTTCATGGCAGACGCGCTTATTTAGAGCGACTTCGTTCAGACGTGAACTTTCATAAACTAGTATTTAAACCCCTCGACAGAATCCCGACTCGCTGGCGTTAATGTTCCCGCGCTGGAGCTGGAATGCGGCTTTGAAATGAGTCAAATGAAATTGTCGTTTTCATTTAATATGTCTTTAATATGTCTTGAAGACAATTATGTATCTGTAGATGTTTAAAGCTTTTTCTGACACATTAGAATCGACCTTTATTCTGCACAAAAACAAGCCTATTAGAATTAAACATTTCATAAATGCTATTTAAATCCATTGAAATTCAGTTAAATGAGATTTAATTTCACTCTGTCTCAACAGAAACTGGTTTTATTTACAGAACGAAAGGCTGAATTCATGTCAGAATGCAGTGAGCTCAGCTGTGTGTCCACCGTGTGGCGCTGTGGATGTTTCAGACGTCAGTGCTCATAATTGATTATTGATTATTGTTAGTAATTATGATTTTCTTCGTGGTTCACAGACGAGGCTGGTCATGTAAATGTCTAACAGAGTCTCAGAGTTTGAGTTTGAGCTCATGAACAGGATTTGTAATATTTTTGGTGTCTCCTCTTCTTGTGGTAACGATGTCACGTGATTTATTCTGTAAATTTTTTGTCATTACTTCTAGAATTTGCGTCTGAACTGGATTAAATGTGATATTTTTGAAACAAAAATACACAAAAGCTGGTTTTGTCTCCGGGACCAAACACACCGGTGTTTTGTAAGCTGTAAACTGTGTGACGCGTCCAGGACGTTCCGTATATGTCAGGACAAAGCGCTGTAAGGGACTTTGCGCGTCTTTCAAAGGGTCCGTGGCGCGTCACCGTGGGTTCTTGTGGATCACGTTTCTGAATACTGATTTGGTTGATTTTGAATTCATTGCTCAGTCCTGGTTCTAATACCGTGGGGTTCTGCAAGGCTCAGTTCGCAGCCCTTTCCTGTGTGCGCAGACACAGTCGTGCTGTGTTTTTCTCCTTTTCCTTCGGCCTCGCGCCGTAATCGCCGGCCTGTGGGGGGCTGTTATGTGCAGAGTGATTTTTACGGTGTAGAGGGATTTTCATCCTGAATGGTTGTGTTTTCCGTCACATGCATTCAAATCGATTTCCCAGTGGATCAATGGAAGGACGTAGGAAAATAAACAGAATGAAACTCGAGTGAAACATTAACGTGGATCTGATTTACATAACAAACGCTGTTACCTTTAAAAGCCGTTTACAGTGGAATATATCACAGGTTCTACTGCAGCTGTGGAGCCGAGGCAGCGCGCCGACGGCGTCGTCGTTCGTTTAAAACACAGACGTAATGGTAATCGTAATGGGTTCAGAGGGAGGGTGAACGCACTGCGTCTGTGTTCGTCTGTGTTTGTGTGTATAAACCACGCGGTGTTGTTCCAGTACGGCTGAAGAATTTTATTAAGGGTTTTTACGTCCTGGGCCTTAAGCTGCGCTCAGATCAGCATAATCCTCGTCCAAACAACAGATAATGAATCTGGCTGTGTGTTGGCCAGGACGATCCGAGCTGGGAATACAAATCGGGAACAAATTATTGGATTTAGATTAGACACAGACGCCTTTAATGGGTTTGTAGTTTAAGACCCTCTGCTAATCACAAGTGTCCTCTAGTTTGGTTCTAAGCAGACAAGTCCAAACCATACAGCTCTCTCTGTAGATCAGCAGTCTCATACACTTCCATAAAGTTCAAACAAGGTTCTATCTATACACTTATCAGCCATAACATTATGACCACCTCCTCGTTTCTCCTCTGTCCACTCTATCAGCTCCTCTGATCACACAGGAGCTCTTTGTGGTTCTATAATTCCAGACTGTAGTTCATCTGTTTCTCTGCAGACTTTATTCTCCTCCTTTCACCCTGATCTTCAATGATCAGGACCCCACAGGACCACCACAGAGCAGATATGATGTGGGTGGTGGGTCATTCTCAGCACTGCAGTCACACTGACATGGTGGTGGTGTGTTAGTGTGTGTTGCTGGTACGAGTGGATCAGATGCAGCAGTGGTGGTGGAGCGCTGAAGATCAGGGTTAAAGGAGGAACTACAGTCTGGAATTATGGAACCACAAAGAGCTGCTGTTTATTTGGGGGTCAATCGGTGTGATAGTGAGATATTTAGGTATTCAGTTTGACTGTAACAGTGGAATAACTGCAGTCAGTGTAAAGTCCCCCAAATAAGGGACGTCTCTATATTTTAAAGTGGAAAATGTGATCCATGTCGTATGACGGTGTCAGAAAAACTCTAGATTTGCTGTTATTTTTGGACCTGATGAGGCTGCGACTCCTCCAGACAATAAGAGCCCTGTTTCTCAGAACACCAAGACAAGCAGGTGAAATTAAAGTGAGTTCAGAAGCACAGGAGTAGAACAACGTCTGAGGTGTAGAGCTCCACCTGCTGCAGCACCTGAGGGTGAATTCTCCTTTGTAACGCCCACCTGCCTGGAGATGGAAGGAGCAGGAGGGCAACACAAACACATCCTATTAGAGATGGAAAAGAGCTCATATTAGGTTTCTGCAGATGAAGTCAGAGGATCTGAACGTCAAGTGTCCAGTAATCAGTGGGACGGTCCAGTTGGAGGGAAGTTCCTCAGTTCCCTAACCCTAACCACGTAGTGTCCAACCTCATTGTCCACTGCCAAACCCCGTATATGGACGTAGTCTAAGAGTTCTGTCTACGTTTTGTCGTCATCAGTGGAATGTTGAGTTTTCAGATTACAGTGTACAGTGTACAGTGTACAGTGTACACTCGCACTCCGCTGTGGTCTGATTAGGGTTCAGTACTGTTGGCGTTGAAACTGGGAACCGGACCTTTTTGAGCTTTCAGAGATGTCCTGTGTTCGTCGCTGCCCGCTGTGCGTGACGCTTGTCCTGAAGTCTGGCTCTGATTGGTGTTGGTTGGTATTCAGTAGTACTGATGGATTTTGAACGGTGCTGTTAAAGGTATGGATTTCTGTTCTCAGTGCTGCCCTACATGACCAATCCCAGGAGTTTTGGGTATAAATTAGTCTATATTTTTATTGACAAAATGAACCAGATTGTGGAGACAGACAGACAGACAGACAGACAGAGAGAGAGAGAGAGACAGACAGAGACAGACAGAGAGAGAGAGAGAGAAAGACAGACAGACAGAGACAGACAGAGAGAGGGAGAGAGAGACAGGGAGAGCGAGACACACACACACACACACACACACAGAGAGAGATTAAGTGAATCTGACATGTATAAGTCCCTCTGTGGTCTCAGGCCTCAAGTAGAATAACCCTCAGAAGAGTAAACACTCAGAGCTTTTATACACAAAGACTTCGACTTCAAAATGAAATCACACTTATTATTCTCTCATTATCACAAAAATAGTTGCACCCAGAATCAATCAACCGAATCCAATGGTGTCGTACCAGACGGTCACGGAGTCACTCAGAATGGCAGCGGGTCATCTTCAGGGACGAGTCAATGTCTGGAGACACCGTGGTCAGCACCAAGACCAACGGTTTGTTGTCACATGTCCAGAAGCTCTGGTGTGATGGAGTGGGTGTAACTTCATACAATGCCAGATCGTTTGGTCTTCATTACAGACACTTTGTGCACTTTTCTGAACACACGCTCCGGCGCGTCCACACACTGCTGCCGTCTCAAGATCTCGTCTTGAAGACACAGATACTACGCCGTGGTCGGTCTCATCTCCAGACCTGTCCCTCGTTGAAAATGTGGAGTGTGCTCTATCAACACTCCACCCCTACCACACCATCTGCAGAACTGAGTGAGAACATTCAAGCTGCATGAGATGGATCATCACAGGACACCATTAGGAACCTCTACTACATTTATGACATTTATCTGACACTTTTTTCCAGAGTTACTTACAAGGTTACTCACATTTAGACGAGGGTCAGGGGAGTGTTCGGAGTGTCCAAAGACTCTTACTGGTGTAACACAGCATAGTTGCCCAGACTGGGAACTGAACCCCAGTCGCCCACATGGTGTGTTGGCTCACTGGTGGTCTTAGATGTCTGGCATGCTGCGTTATATCCAACGCCATACTGAGAGACACTTCTCAATCGAAAACATTGATGCTACAAGCTCGACACCCGTTTTTGGGAAGGTTCTCCCATTCTTCTTTGCAGAACCTCTCAAGCTCCATCAGATTGAATGCACTATCTACTATGAGAACTTATATAAACAGGTATGTCTTCAAATCATGTCCAATCAACTGAATTGACCACAGGTGTCCAATCCAGCTGTAGAAACATCTGAAGGATGATCAGTGGAAAGGAGATGCACCTGAGCTCAGTTCTGAATGGCATGACAAAGGCTGTGAATCCTCATGTACAATCAGCTTGTGGCTCTGCTGAGATGTTTTTGAAGCCCAGGTTGGTTTGATAGTGGCCTTCAACTCGTCTGTATTTCTAATGACAAGACCTCATGGATTCTGTTGGGGTTTCTGGTCTTGTCTGGCTGGGTGATCTAACATGAAGTCTTTCATCTGAAAAGAGGAACTTTGGAGCTCTGAGCAACAGTCCAGTTCTTTTTCTCCTTAGTCCAGTTCAGATGCTTCTGATGCTGTCTCTGCTTCACGAGAGGCTGGATGTTAGGAATTCTGCAGTTGGAGCCCCTTTCCTGGAGACTTCTGTCCATGGGGACTCTTGATGCACTGATGCCAGCTTCAGTCCACTCCTTGTGAAGCTCTTCCAAGTTCTTGAATTCACTTTTGTGGACAGTCCTCTCCAGGCTGTTGTCGTCCCTGTAGCTCGTGCACCTTTTCCCATCACATGTTCTCCTCTTTGATACAGCACCCTGAGAACAGCAGCAATGACCCGTTAGTGGTGGGGGTTGATGATGGTCTTCTGCAGCTCTGTCAGGTCAGCAGTTTTCACCGTGAGAAACGTGGTTGTGTGCTGAACTAGAGACAGTGTTTAAACTGTTTACTCCAAATACTCTGATCATGTAATGGATTTCCTCTGTCTCGCTGTCCTTCTGTCTCTCTCAGAAGGAAATTCTGCTTTTCTCAGTGAAGAAACACACACACACACACACACACACACACACACACACACACACACACACCCCAGAGACATGTATGATGATGTGTTAATTATTTAAAACACAGGTCCTTAATAAAGTGGGCAGCGAGGAAGCACAAGGTAGGTGTTTCTCATGAAGGAGTAGATGTGGTTTCACAATCAGGTGGATGTAGCAAACAGTAGGAGCTCACCTGTGTGTGTGTCTGTGTGTCTGTGTGTGTGTGTGTGTGTGTGTGTGTGTGTGTGTGTGTGTGTGTGTGTGTGTGTGTGTGTGAGAGAGAGAGAGAGAGCAGAGCGTGTAATCGTGAGCGCAGACCTACAGTGGGCTGAGCTGAAAAATAGATGTAGCTGTCACATTGAATTAGATTGTCCAGGACACACACACACACACACACACACACAGGGTTAGATAGCAGATGTGTCTCTCTTTCTCTCTACACACACACACTCTTTACAGGTTCTTTAGTAAAAGCAATGGTTCCAAAAGTATTGGGACACCTGTTCATTCACTTCTGAAATCAAGGACATTAAAGAGGTTCTCCTGCTTCTGTTGGAGTAATTGTCTCTTCTGTCCAGAGAAGTCTTTCTACTAGATTCTGGAGCATTGCTGTGAGGATCTGATTGCAGTCAGCAACAAGAGCGTTAGTGAGGTCAGGATGATCACCTCAGCTCATCCCCACCTCATTCCTCTTAAAAGTTCTGATGGAGCTCCATCGTTCCAGAGAACACAGTTCCACAGTTCCACAGCTCAATGCTGGAGGTCTTTATACGCTCTAGTCCACACCTGCTGTTAGACATGGAGACAATAGAGTCATGATTGTTTATCTGCTCCAGAGAGTCCTATTCTATAGGCAGTTCTTCAGTACAGGGACTAGACAAGCTGGGTGTGCATTTGCACATCTGTGTCAGCAATGGGTGCAGCTGAAAGTAGCTGAATTAGAAGAATATTTTAGGACCTGGACAGAGAGCTGTCAGAGAGACGGTTGGTTCGGGTCAGTTACACTAACGTGGAACCCGTGTTACTAAGAGTGTATCAGTCCCCAAGAGAGACTGCCAAACTATCGCTTTAATACAACACAACTGTTCAATAACTGTGTGTGTGTGTGTGTGTGTGTGTGTGTGTGTGTGTGTGTGTGTGTGTGTGTGAGAGAGAGAGAGAGAGAGAGAGAGAGACAAAGAGAGCTTTGGGATCAGGACACTCCGTTACAAGGTGATTACTACTCAGATTTAAATGCAGATCTCTTAGAAACAGGATGTGACTTCACAAAACACACACACACACACACACACACACACACACACACACACACACACACACTGTACAGCGCAGGTGTCCATACGCACACAGAACACTATTCATCAAACTGAGCTGGGAGTGTGTAAAACCCCACAACACACACACACAGCTGTGCTCTGCTGAACACTCTCCATTCATTCTGCAGGAACTGGCTTCATTTCTCACTTTCTCTCACACACACACACACATACACACACACACACACACACACACACACACACACACACACACACACGCACACACACGCATCGCCAGCTGCTGCTACAAACAGCCCTTTCATCCTCACATGCACACAAACTCAGCTTTTTTCCTCCAATCTGCTGCACAAACGAAAACAGTAATGAGAAGATTAGAGAAACACCCCCTTCTGCTTCCTCACCGGCCACTTTATCAGAAACACCCCCTTCTGCTTCCTCACCGGCCACTTTATCAGAAACACCCCCTTCTGCTTCCTCACCGGCCACTTTATTAGAAACACCCCCTTCTGCTTCCTCACCGGCCACTTTATTAGAAACACCCCCTTCTGCTTCACTCACTGGCCACTTTATTAGAAACACCCCCTTCTGCTTCACTCACTGGACACTTTATTAGAAACACCCCCTTCTGCTTCACTCACTGGACACTTTATTAGAAACACCTCCTTCTGCTTCACTCACTGGTCGTCTTCTTCTTTCGGCTGCTGCCTTTAGGAGGCACCACAGCAGATCATCTGCCTCCATCTTGCCCTATCCCCTGCCTCCTCTACTGTTACACCAACCATCTCCACCTTCACTACATCCATAAACCTTCTCTGAGGTCTTCCTCTTCTCCTTCTTCCATCTCCAACATTCTTTGTCAAATATGTCCACTACTCCTCCTCAACACATGTCCAAACCATCTCTACCTGGCCTCTCTGGCTTTATCTCCAAACTGCTCCACCTTCACTGTCCCTCTGATCTGCTCATTACTAATCCTGTCCATCCTCGTCACTCCCAAATAAAATCTCAGTATCTTCATCTCCACCACCTCCAGCTCAGCCTCCTGTCTTTTAGACAGAGACACTGTCTCCAAACCAGTCATCATAGCAGGTCTCACTGCTGTCTTGTAGACCTTCCCTTTCACTCTTGCTGCTCTCCTTCTGTCCCACATCAGCACTGACACCTGTCTACACCCACTCCATCCTGTCTGCACCCTCTTCTTCACCTCTTCTCTGCACTGTCCATTTGTCTGGATGGTGGACTCAAGATATTTGAAGTCATCCACCTTTACGGCCTCTACTCCTTGTATCTTCACCTTTCCACCTGCCTCCCTCTTATTCACACACGTATTCCATCTTGTCTCTACTGACCTTCATTCCTCTCCTCTCCAGTGCAAACCTCCATCTCTCCAGGTTCTCTTCCACCTGCTCTCTACTCTCACCACAGATTACAATATCATCTGCAAACATCATGGTCCATGGAGCCTCCTGCCTGACCTCATCTGTCAACCTGTCCATCACCATTGCAAACAAGAAGGGGCTCAAACTGATCCCTGATGTAACCCTACCTTCACCTTCAAACCATTTGTCACTCCAACTGCACACCTCACCGCTGTCTCACTGTCCTCATAAATGTCCTGCACCACCCTCACATACCTTTCAGCCACTCCTGACTTCCTCATTCAGTACCACAGTTTCTCTCTTGGCACCCTATCAGATGCCTTCTCTAGATCCACAAAGACACAATGTAGCTCCTTCTGACCTTCTCTGTACTTCTCTACCAACATTCTCTTTCTGGGCATGAAACCAAACTGCTGCTCACTGATCTGAACCTCTCGCCTTGCTTCAACAGCTCTCCTCCATATCTTCATGGTGTGGCTCATCAGCTTTATACCTCTGTAGGTCCTGCAGCTCTGCACGTCACCCTTGTTCTTAAAAATGGGGACCAGCACACTGCTTCTCCACTCATCAGGCATCCTCTCACTCTCCAGGATTCTGTTAAACATCCTGGTCAAAAAGTCCACTGTCTTCTCTCCTAAACATCTCCATACCTCCACGGGTGGTGTTGACAGGTGGGACTATGGGTGGGCTGTAGGAGGTGGTGCTGCTGCGTGTTATTCAGTGAGAAGCCCGCGCTGTGAAGGAGAATCTTACTGAATCAGTAAACCTGGCGGCTGTAGCGGCGTTAACGGGACACTTGTGTTGCGTCTGGGAATATGAGGTGGAACCGGAAGCTTTGTGCAGAACGGTTCTGGTGGGCTGATAAAGCTGCTGATCACACTTCTCACAATTACAGATGCTGTGCAGGGCTGGTACCGGTCCATTAAACGATGACGCTCGGGTGGAGGATGCCGTGTTTCTCAAAGTGTTATTGTAAAAATGTACGATATTACAGGTGGTTGTTATGGTGTCAGAGCTGGTGATTGGTTATTCAGGTAGTTGCTATGGTATCTTAGGTGTTTGGGTGTTGTGTTAGTAAGATGTTGGTTATTCCAGGTGGTTGCAGTGGTATCAGGAGTGATATCGGGTCAAACGGGGTCTGGAGTGGTACAGAGGGGTGATTGTAGTATGAGTCAGTTTTCCTCATCATTTCGTTCCAGCTGTAGCCGTTCAGCACCAACAGTACGTTCTGACTTTTGTCGAAGCACTAAATGGCAGAACCTGATCAACATTCCAGACGTGATCAGCGTTCTAAACCTCATCAGCGTTCCAAACCTGATCAGCGTTCCAAACGTGATCAGCGTTCCAAACGTGATCAGCGTTCCAAACGTGAGCAGCGTTCCAAACGTGATCAGCGTTCCAAACCTCATCAGCGTTCCAAACGTGATCAACGCTCCAAACGTGATCAGCGTTCCAAACGTGATCAGCGTTCCAAACCTGATCAGCGTTCCAAACGTGAGCAGCGTTCCAAACGTGAGCAGCGTTCCAAACGTGAGCAGCGTTCCAAACGTGAGCAGCGTTCCAAACCTCATCAGCGTTCCAAACCTCATCAGCGTTCCAAACGTGATCAGCATTCTAAACCTCATAAGCATTCCAGACGTGATCAGTGTTCCAAACCTGATCAGTGTTCCAAACCTGATCAGTGTTCCAAAGGTGATCAGCGTTCCAAACCTGATCAGTGTTCCAAATGTGATCAGCATTCTAAACCTCATCAGCGTTCCAAACGTGATCAGCGTTCCAAACGTGATCAGCGTTCCAAACGTGATCAGCGTTCCAGACGTGATCAGCGTTCCAGACGTGATCAGCGTTCTAAACCTGATAAGCGTTCCAAACCCTCTGAAGACCTTTTTCAGTGATGTATGAAAATTAAAGGTGTAATATTTGATGAAGGGAACTTACCTTTCATATCCTCCAAATTTGAGACCGAAACTCCAAATGAGAGCAACCAGACAAGTGCAGAATGACGTAGTGACGTAGTGACGTAGTGACGCAGGTACAGCAGCCAGAGAAGCCAGTTGTAAATACTTTATTGCACACATTTTCATTTTTCCGTTCTGCGGCGGTCATACATGATTGTTTTCCTAACTTTTTTATTTTATTCTACATATAAAACAAAAACACAACAGAAGAGGATCTACGTTACATAATGTCTTAAAACACCACAACAAACATGATACAGTGCACCTTTTCCTCTTTCAAGGCTTTAATACAGTTCTGAACAAACAAAATCACACCACAAATGAACTCCAGTTGATCTGTTTCCCTCCGGTTTGTTTTTAATCCCTAAAGGTTTTGGTTTTGTGTGTCTTTAACCCCCTGAGCGCCGAATGCGGCCAAAACCACTCCGGTTTGCAGTCGACGGAGGAATGTTTTCAAACGTTCGTTAATTTGATCCTTAACGAAAAACTAAAACCCGACAGTTGCCTTTGAGAGGTCGAGGAAAGGCGCGCGGGTCCTGATAAACAGTCGTACTTGGCCACCGTTAGAAAAGGCACTTTATGGTCCAATAATTTTCCCAATTGAAGACGGCATTCCGACTCGGCATAAACGCGCGAGAAAGCTGAAGCAGTAACAGAACTAATGTGAGAAATGTCCGAAAACATCTGTAAAAGAAAAAGACGCTATTTTCATAACATTCGTTTTGTGCTTTTTCAAAGTCTTTAAATCAGTACCGGCACACGGTCACGGAAAATGTAACTCTTCCAGTTTTTAGATCAATTTCACTGAATTTTGTTTCTGAAAAATGTAACTGAAACTAAAATTTCAGGAATTTCTGCTTAAAGTTAGTTTATTTATGTTAAAACAGTCTGTAGACATTTATTAAACATGAATTAAAATCCCTTTGAGTATCCGTGTAGACGGATCCGTCCTCCGCCGAGACCGGCTTTCAATTTTCCTTTCATTTCCGAAAACATTAAAGCAAATCCGGATGTGAATGTGTGAACAGTCAGTCTCATCCTGAGCTTATAGACGTACTTTAAAGTCTCACAGTCTCGTATTTATTCACATTAACATGGAAGTGAAACTGATCCCATATAAACTGACTCCATATTACTGACTGGTTCTGTTTACTGACTGGTTCTGTTTACTGACTGGTTCTGTTTACTTTGGCTCAAGAAAAACTCAGAGAACCTCAGTCAGAAAGTGGAGCAAACTGACTTTTTTAGAAACAGTTTTGTTTGGAAAATAAGGTTTTAACTCGTTAACGTTAAGACGTTAAAAAGGTATTTCGAAAGTTACACGTTGAACAAAGTTGAGGTTCTAACAGCTACTTTAGTTTAAGTTCAGGTTCCTTTACTCTGGATCAGAGCAGAACTCTTACTCCTGAACTTCATTTGTTCCAGTTGGTCAGAAATTGAGCGGAACCCGACTGTGATCCGATGCTTTCGGTTCAGAGAGGTTCCTGCTTCACTCAGTGGGTTAAAGGGAGTCTAAACATCAGATTAATACAGTTAATGTGCGTCAGTTGCAAAACACTGTAGAATTAGTGAAAGAACAGAATTTAGGGGGAGAACAGGTTGGAGAACGGCGAGAGAGAGGAACCCCCAAACAAAAGACGAGAACCCAAAACATTAGTACATATTCATTGTGCTGGAGGTGTGTTTTGGAAGCAACAGAGAAGCTGAAAGTGGTTAAAACCAGTGTACCAGTGATCAGTCCACCAGGAAGAGCGTCCAACGTCTCGGACAGGGACGCCGCTAACAGTCAGTCTCCACAGCAACAGGACAGGTCGTATTCTTTGTCCTGGGTGTGTGGACGTGTGTGAACACGCTGGAGGCACTTGCTCTGGAAAATATAGCTTTAGTTCGTGTGATGATGATGTTTCTCAAACAGGAACAAAATCGTCTAATAAACTGGACATTTTTACAGTAACGTTGACCAGTTTATCACATCCCTGTTTCATTCGTTACACCTTCAGTCATATTGAAACCGCAGCACTGATTGACGTGGTGGAACCGTGTGTTTAATACACGGAGTACATACAGTAATTACGTATGTACAGTTATTCTACAACAGTTTGGTGATTGGATTGACCTCTGACCCCACTTTCAGCCAAGTTTGGTATCTGACGTCCTCCTGTGGTGGACCTGCAGTACCCACCTCTGGGTTCATTTATAGTCCATTTACGTATGAAAACGCGTAACCGTCGCCATGAGAACACAGACCAGACAGTGGTACTGATCCATTCTGTCTGTAAGTGTTTAATTAACGCTGACATAAACACGAACAAACGCAGACAGACGACGCCGTCCGTATCCATTCTCTCATTGAGCGTAAATGAGGCTTCAGACCACAAATGGGGAACCGAGGGACGGAGCTGCCCAGTGGGAATTAACAGGCGAGTTGTTCTCATTGGTGCTCGATCAGGAGTCCACTCGCAGTGTTAACAAACACTTCTGGACTGTTCTGTGAACCTGGGGTCAGTCCAGTCTTGGTAGAACACAATGAGGTTCTAGATAACAGCTGCCAGGGTAGAACAATCAAATGGGATCCCTTGTTCTGTGGGTCTGATGGAGAAAAATCAAATCAGATGAAAGCCTTCAGCTACTTCTGTTGACACATATGTGCAAATGCACACACAGCTGGACTAGTCCCTGTAGAGAAGTCCTGCCAATAGAATAGGACTCTCTGGAGCAGATAAACACACGTCTCTATTGTCTCCATGTCTAATAGCAGGTGTGGACTAGAGGGTATAAAGACCCCCAGCACTGAGCTGTGGAGCAGTGAACTGTGTTCTGGAATGATGGAGCTCCAGACAGAACTTTTAGGATGAGTTGAGGATGAGGTGGGGTGGAGATCATCCAAAATCTCACTAAGTCAATCAAATGCCCACAGCAATGTTCCAGCAGGCTTTTTAATACCCTTGATTTCTGAAGGAGAAGTTCACCAATACGTTTGTCCACATCGTGTAGATCTTCAAACTAAAGGAAGGTAAACTGTGGAAAATATAGTCACGGTTACTCCGTTTATAACAAAACTCGGAGCCTGATTTTGTTCCTGTTTGAAATGAATCTCTGTAAGTTCTGCTCTCAGTTCTTGGATTAGATACCATTTCAAACCAAAGATCTGCAGTGACCTCCACGCGGTTGACGGCCTTCAAACACCGCCGACCAGTACAGGAGCAGATAGCAGCAGGTGTGACTGACTGCAGAGGGTGAAAAATCACAGACGGAGCTGGAATAATTGGCCGGTGTTCTTGCAAGGACGCTTAAACGACTTTGGCAGGATTGAAAAGCGAAAAGTCGCACGGCAGCCGGTTCTGCAGCGCTGAGCAGCTATAAGAGCAGCAGCCCGTCACAGTGGAGGCGGAGCAAACGCGCGAGCGCTGAATCGGAAACTTCACCGATAAAAAGGAGCTTTATTAATATCTGCAGTTACGGGTAAAATCAGACCACTTATTAAAGCAGTTCCCCGTTAATAAAAAACAACTAAAGAACTTATTTTACCTTCAAAAGTGTCCTCTAGACTCCACCCACTAACGGGGACCAACCCCCACTGAGCTCAACTCAACACCCTGTTCAAGAGTAATGAACGACTGTAGCTCCACCTCACTGAATGTCCCCATACAGTCTCTCATTAGGGTGAATATTAATAACTCTAAATGTAGGTATTGTGATATACACTGAGGAGGAGGAGCTACGGTGAATATTAATAACTCTAAATGTAGGTATTGTGATATACACTGAGGGGGAGGAGTTACAGTCTCTCATTAGGGTGAATATTAATAACTCTAAATGTAGGTATTGTATACAATGAGGGGAGGGAGCTGTGTCTCTCGCATGAATATTAATAACTCTAAATGTAGGTATGGTATTGTGATATACACTGAGGGGGAGGAGCTACAGTCTCTCATTAGGTGAATATTAATAACTCTAAATGTAGGTATTGTGATATACACTGAGGAGGAGGAGCTACAGTCTCTCATTAGGGTGAATATTAATAACTCTAAATGTAGGTATTGTGATATACACTGAGGGGGAGGAGCTACAGTCTCTCATTAGGGTGAATATTAATGACTCTAAATGTAGGTATTGTGATATACACTGAGGGGGAGGAGCTACATTCTCTCATTAGGGTTGAATGGGATGTTTACCAGTAAAGGTCAAATGACCTCACAGGACTTGTGGGTGGAGTCTAAATGACAGCATGGTGTAGAAACATAAATTGGCATTCAGGTGGTTCTAGGACTGTTTTACTGTCCTGAATATTCCTGAGAACACACGGAGAGAGTGTGTGTGTGTGTGTGTGTGTGTGTGTGTGAGAGAGTGTGAGAGGCAGACGACACTGCAGCAGATCAGGGTTTAGACGGGTGTGAGCAGGAATGGGTTTCTCTATAGCAACACAGGTGAGACTGCATGAGCAGAGTGAGCAGGGACCGTGCACTTCTCCAGTTAGAGTGTGTAAGTGATCCAGTGTACGAGGGCGTTTTAAAGTGTGCGTTTACATAATTTCCAGTTTTGTGCAAAAGTATATGCACCCATGCTTAACTGATCTGGATGTTCTGAGTGTAAATAAGGGAATCGATCTCCTACAGACAGTGAATCTGAACGCTGTTCTGCACATTTTACACTTTATTTACCAACATTATAATAAAAATGTGTAAAATGTGCCAGTTTGACCACATTTCAGTCTGTTACACTGAAAAAGACCCTCAGCCTTAACATTATGACCTACTCGCTGTTCATCAACGCTGCCCACAGGAAGATTCACACTGTTCAGTCCAGCAGTGACACTGAGGGGTTTAAACACTCCAGCAGCTCTGCTGTCTCTGACACACTAACACACCACCACCATGTCAGTGTGACTGCAGTGCTGAGAATGACCCACCACCCACATCATATCTGCTCTGTGGTGGTCCTGTGGGGTCCTGATCATTGAAGAATACAGTCTGGAATCACTGCTTCTACTGAGCACGTTGTAGTTCTGTAATGTCAATGTTATGGCTGATTGGTGTAGAAGAGTTTATTCCAAATAATTTGAGAATTTCTATTGGTCCATTCATCACCAAACTGTCGACAAGGGTCAGATTGACGTTGTGTTAAAATGTGCAGAAGGTCGTCTCATCGTACTTAGACCATCAATAGTACATAGAATTTGCACAAATGTTTGCATGTGACTGTACATTAGCGTGTGTGTGTGTGTGTGTGTGTGTGTGTGCTTCTTCATTTGAGTGTCCGTGAGTGTAAAAGTGGTCAGACACTAGTTGTAATTGTTAGTCCGTGAACCAGACCAAAAGTAGTTATACATTCATTAACCAGGTTAAAAACACAAGACCAAAATAAAAAATATCAGCAAAGTTAGTAAAATTCTTACTAAGAATGTTTATTAAAATAAATGCCGGGGGGGGAGGGGTTAATAAGAAAAATAACAGCACACACCATGAAACTAAACGCAAGCATGTAAAAATTCCTTTCGACAAACTAATAAAGTCGCTAAATGAGTTAAACAAGCTAAGGATCAGCAAGAAAATCAACAAACTGGTAGGAAAGGCAACACTCCCAAAGGAGAGAGACAGAGGTTCTGAGAGAGAGGTCATGAAGAGGGCGTGGATTAAGAAAAAGAATAATATTGTAGTGGGCTTCATCGAAAACAAACAGAAAACAGGTCAGAAAAGTGATTTATAATATACATATAAAATGAAGTTAGAAAAATACATTAGAAACCTGTAACAATGATTGTAAATTACATTATTATACATGTAGTAGGCAGGCAGGAGAGAATACAAGAGATCTTCTCTGAACACCTGATGGACTAAATACCTTAAAACAATGAGCAACAGAGTGTAGTAACATCGGTAAGAGGGCGTCTCTTTAATACTGCTTCATTTCTCGGCTGTCTTCAACCTCCCGGCTGATATTGCATTTCATTAGTTAAGTTTCAAAAATACTGAAAACAACAACAGTGACCTTTATCTCTGTAACAGAACCACCAGGAGAATGAGTGACAACAGGCTGCCGGGATGGACATCGTGCTCAAATCGCCCTCGTTTTGTTCCTTTCTTTATTTTTCTGTGATGCACTAACCCCGCCCCCCGCCCCGCCCCCCACCCCACCCCAAACTTGTTCGGAAGAAGCCCGGACTCGAGTCGGGCTTTACTTGATCGCTTTCGAGGTTTGGCACTGAGATTTATAACGAGTGACTCACAGTATCAGCCCTAAATTGAGGCCCTTCCATTAAAAAGGAAAAAAGGTTACAGGTTTATACGGGTTTAAACTTTTCATCCCGGATACAGAACTCTCGACGTTACATTTCATAAATGGCAGTTTTCTTTCAACAGAATCACAGAAACACTACTGATATTATAACAATCCAGAAAAGAATTTGTTCAAATGGCAAAAACAAAGGGAAAAGGGACGCGACCTCATCCCGGGAAGACCAAAATCATGGCACATAGTTAGCTGGTCAAACGACTGCTGTTCTTTTTTCTTCTTTTTTTTTTAAAATTTTTTTTTTTTTGCATAGAGTATTTTCAGCGGCGCAGCGCTGCGACTTCGCCGAGTCTCCGCTGCGTCGCCACCCCGTCGCCGTAGCTGCTGCAGGATATTACTATAACAGAACACAACTCCGAGAAAAAAATCATAAAACCCAGAAAGGAAATCGACCACCAGTAAGGCACTTTATGTTCGCCTCTCTAATCCGCCTCTCCGAATCGCTTACGACTGGAAACATTCCGAGTTTTGATGAGTTTGGTCTTGACCAATAGCGTCCGAACACCGCGGCTCCATCTACCTTTTTTTTTTTCTTGGTTTTTCTTGTTTTTGTAACTGCAAGTTAAGTATAAAAAGCTAAAATTGGCAAAAATATATTTCATCTCCAGCACCCTGTAAAAGTATCTAATTCTGTTTATGCAATGACGTATATCTACACTGGTTTACATTTTATATATAGAGATAGAACATGTATGTATAAAGCAATTTGAACAGGCAGACATGGCTTTCACATCCTATTGTTTAGTTTTTCACCTCCAGAAAGAGTTAAAGAAACGTAGTTGTGATAAAGGTGTGCGGGACACCTGGAGGATGAGCGGATTCATACTGGATTTGGAGGGAGGGAGGGTTAGGGAAACGTAGTTAAACGTGGTGATGAAGAATCCGAGGCAAATTAATCCCGTTAAACAGTGTAAATGTTTGGGAAATTTAGTCAAAAAGGAAAGAAAGGAAGCAAAAAATGAGATGCAGGTCATGTACAGACTCCAGTAAAGGACAATCCTCCTGCCTTCCTGTCCAACTCGTCTGCTATACTTAGTGTGTCTCGCTTTTCTTATTAATATTAATCGTAGAGCTCTACGGGGGAGAGAACGTCATGCTGTTCAGCTGGATGTCCAAAACACCGTCTCCAGCTCTGGAGTCCTCTGCACTTCCGTACGTATTCAGAGATAGAAGTTCATTAAATGGAAACCCTTTGGCTAAATATGCACACAATACTTTTAGCTTTTTTTGTCTCACAGCTCATCCAGGAACAAAAGTCTTTTAGTTTCTATAAATTCAGGCACTGTTTATATATCGGAGGCTGGGGTTCGGGTGGCGTAGGTTGAGAGAACAGTAGCTACTGTTTTAGCCCCGCCTTAAACATCCTCAGATTACTCTTCGTAACGAGCCCCCCACCGCCAGCTGCCCGCCCCCGAGCCCAAACGGTACTGCAGCTACTAGCTCGTCAAACGTCAACTACGGCAAAGAAAAGAAACAATCCAACAACAAAACAGGCAAAAAAAAAAAAAAAAAAAAGTACATGAGAATGTAACACAAACCCAAACTCAGGGTGTAAAAGAACAGGAAGCTCTGTAGCAGTCCGTTGTTTCAGCCATGCAGCTAGCTCGGCGCACCCAGAATGCGTCAGCGAGGGAAACAAAACACAGCTACACAGGAAACTTAACAAGTGTGTGTGAGCAGATTTTCACTTTATACATCTCAAATCAGGCTCTGATCTGAATTTGGCGTGTTGGTGTGAATGGGGCCGGATTCGAGTGCAGATCTGAGTGTTTGAGGAAAGAAAAAGAAGGTTTTATTGCTTTAAACTCAGTGCAGATTCTTGGGTCAACGCTACTGATGAACACCCAACAATCAGGGTTTAGAAAAGGGGGAAATAAACAAACAAATGCAAAATAAAAATGAACACTTAAAAAAAAAAACAATACTCTCAATCGTCACACAACTTGTGGGTTGGCATTCGCTCGCATGGTGTTTGGTGTTGGTTTGTGTGTTAGGGTCACTTTCAGACAGGTGCGTCTCTCTCTCAGCGTCCGACAGGCTAGCAAAAGGCAATTACCAGTTAATCTGATCAGCAGGCAGGCTTGGGGCGGCTCATCATTGGGTGAAGAGTTCAGAGGTCATTTGTTAGTTGCTGGTGGCGGCTAGGTGGTTAGAACAAAAATAAAACAAATAAAAAAGGAAAAAAGATAGAAAGGATATTAGTGTCAGCAAGAAGAGACTGGAATGACATCATTTTAACAGTAAAATGACTGCAATCTCTTATCAAATCCCCTCAAACCCCGCGGCCAAGACACAAACGCAGGCTGCATCGGGTTAAAATCATGACCCAGAAGTCAGTCATGATCGGAAACGTAACTTGAGCCCCCCAACCTGAATCAAAACTCGTTATTAAGCGGCTACGGTGCCCCACGTACCCACAAACAAAAGCAGAGGAACGTCAGACGGACAAATAGAACAAAAGTAACACAAACAAAAAGTAGTACGTGTTTAGTGTCGGTTGGGTTGGAATGCGTGTTATAACAGTGATTAGTGGTAAGGGGACTTGGAGAGCTAGTGCTAAGTTACCAATTCAAAAAGAAAAGGTGAATTTTTGAGCTCGTTTTGCGATTCTTTATTTCTCAGTAGTCATGAAGACATTGGCGATGTGTCCACAGTACCGCTGGTACATCTAAACAGGGTACACAACCTTCCATTACTGCAGAGAACAACAGAACAAAGAGCTGCTGAGGTCAACAGGAGTTAAACGCGTCCCGCTGCAAAGGAGGGGATTTCCAGAGCAGTTACGTTAAAGTCTGTGCTTTACGTCAGCCGTAACCATCGCTTAGCGTTCTGTAGTCATGGAAACCTGAGCATGGACAGTGAACATAACGCAGTGGAGAAGCCGGTGTGTGTTCAGTCCTGATGCGAAACAGCACAGCAACACAACATGTCAACAATAACAATAAGGTAGAAGTGTCTGTACTAACTAACCTCTGTCTGCGGTCACTATCCTTTGGTAAGGATGGACCCGTGAGTCATGTCTCCGCACTTTAGTAGCCATTGCACCTAGATCGCAACAGGTCCACAAGGTTAGACACCAATCAGCTCACAGAACAGTTCAGTCAACAGAACGCTGGTGTGAAGGAAACAGTGAATGAAAGCGCTGGGAAAACACGGATTCATGTACCGTATCTTACTGGACTCCAGCGGGGGTCCACTCTGCGGGGTCCCTGCGCAGTGGGCCGGTATTCCCTACACTAATCACAGGACTAAGGACTGCTTAATGCTGTGATCACATGATATCGGAATTAAGGTGAATACCAGTTCCCCACTTCACAGGTTCACACACGAGCAAGTTGTACGTTCTATTGTGAAATTGGGAGTTGAGTTGACCTTAACGAGCCGCCGACGAGTCGAACGTCCGTCTGTCGTTTAAGTCACTCAAAGCGTGTGAACCCGACTAACACGAAGGCAGCTGGTCTTTTCAGTGGGAATGTCCCGCAGCATTGCTCCACTGCTCCACTCTAACGACCTGCAGCCCTGTAGAACGTTGGGTAACGGTTCCATGGACGTACAGCGGGTTTGCGCGTCTTCATATTGTGCTCTGCTGCTCACGATGAGCGTCAACACCTCCGTCCCCCAAAGACACAATGACTGATGGGTAACAGTTCATCACTACACAGGAGGTCGACAGCACTCGCTGCTCCCTGCTCGGTCTGAAGCTTCGAACGGAGTGCTTTCACTCCCTACATTCTTAATGGTTCTTCAAGAAAAGGGTTCTATATAGAACTGAACACTCAAAGAACCCGTTACATTATTCTATGCATCATGAAAGGGTTCTTCAGCTTGATGGTGGAGAGCTGCAGACAGTTCTATAACCGCTCACCCAGAAAGCCCTCCACATGGCAGGTGGTTCTACCCCCCCGCCCTGCTCCACAGCTCCTTCAGCCTGCTGTCCTCGGGGAGGAGACTGCGGAGATGAATATGCTCCCTGCACATGTGGACTCAGGGTGCTGAATCATGGGCCTGAGAGAAACGCACTTGTGCTTTGATGCAGAACCCTTTTTAAACGTTCTATATAGAATTTAAGCAAGCAAAAGGGTGCTCATGATTTCTATTTAGAACCATTTTCTTTACTAAAGGACATTTGAAGAACCCTCTGTGTAGTCAGCTTATTGGGAACTATGGGGGGACTGGAATGCACTTAAGAGTCTGATGGGAAAGAGCAACGCTGGCTGTGGTCTCCACGTGGGTAGATGGTGCTTTCTCCCATCATCCCTCCAAACGTGGTAGTAACAGGAACCAGCTTTAATTGTTGGTTTTTGGCGTAGCTGAAAAGGTTCTACTGGAGAACCAAAACGAAGAACCAGCTAAATATTACTCTTATGCTTTCATTCACTGTTAGCACAGTTGTTTGAGCTGTTTCCTTTCAGCGTTCTGAAGCCCAACAGTCAGACAAACTCAATCCAGACTCGACTCGATTCAAGGATAAACGTGGAACCGATAAAACTCGAGTTGGAGCCTCAGATTCACTTGGTCTGACGTTGAACCACAAACACATTTACATACATGTTTAAAAGGAGTTCAGATACAGAAACACAGCTGCTGTAAACAGGATCTGTACAAATAAAACAGATGAACAGTCACTTTAAATACGAGGTAGAGTTCAGGTCCCAAACAGCCACAGCACGTGGACCGACAGGGCTCTGAGACAGGTGGGCACGACGGGCACCAATGAAAAAGAAACGCTCTTCTATCTGAACTCAGAGCTAGAACATTAAAAACCTCAGCATTATAGAGCGCCCCCTACACTTCCTGTAGTGTATTACAGTCTGTCAGAATGAGCGTGTGGATCATATGAACATTATAGAGCGTTATAGAGCGCCCCCTACGCTTCCTGTAGTGTATTACAGTCTGTCAGAATGAGCGCGTGAGTGTTAAGACAGTACTTCAGCACTCTCCTGCAGAGTGTTCATGTCGACTCACTCTGGCTGCAGAGGGAACAGAGTGACATGCTCACAATTCTCCTTTTCATTCTGACACCTTCTCTCTCTCGTAACAGAGTAGCGTGCCCACACAGTGAGCCCCTAATCACGAACAATCTGCTGGACAGCTGCCGCTCACAGAACAAAGAGAGGACTATAGGAGAGAAGAGTGAAAAAGGACAGATAAAAATAGAGACCTAAGACAAAAATAATGTGGAGAAAAGAAAAGGAAGCAGTGAGAAGAATGACTGTGCAAGATAAACTGAGAGGGCTGAGGGCAGAGAGGTGTGTGTGTGTGTTTGGGGGTTTAGCCGGTGTCGGATCGATAACGTGAGTAAATAACAGAGTGCTAAGCCGAGGAGCTGCGGAGTTAAAGGAGAAAATCCAGAATCACCTGAAGAGTGAACCCCTCCAGCCTTGGAGCAGAGGGCAGACACCAGCGACGTGTACCATTACCATTCTTTAGCCTTTAGATCTGCTCTGGCTGCTTTACGCCAATAAAACCACGATTAAACATTACTGAAACGTATCAGAGTGGAGCAGCTGTCTAAGGGCTTTTCCTAAATCAGTTAAGTCTGAACACTTTTACACCGGATTTGGTTTGTTTTCACAGAAAAATCCACCGAAATGTGTCAAACCAAGTGATCAGGTTCTCTCCCCTTATTGGTCAGAACTGTCTGGGACGGGAGCGAGAAGGTCCTGTGTTCTGGAGCAGTGCGGGTTAATATGGACCAGCAGCAGAGACGGCATTTGCTCACAGAGTATTAAATGGGGACAGAAGGTGCAATGACACCTACTATCCAGAGGGGGCAGTACACCAGACGCTTCATTGGTATATTAAACTACACCCGGAGAGCCGTTTACTGCAAACCTGTCGTGAACACCTGATACCTGGGTCGAATCAAGGTCAGATCACGTTCTCGCTGTTTGGGACCACATCCTTTAAAGGGTCTCAGCGAGACAGATTTAACCGGACTGAAACGGGGTTGTGGGTTCAGTCCTCTGATGTCCTAGCCATGAAGGAAAATGTCCTGGTCCAGTGCGTGAGGGCACTGAGAGAGCAGAGCACCAAAGCAAAGCACTAGATGCTTTTGTGGATTAAGAACCTTCCGTTTGACGCGGTGGACAGAAAGCAATTTCACACGCAATGAAACGGCGGAGAATTACGACTGTTCATTTACAGCGGCACGAGTGTCTCTGCCCTCCCTACAAAAGGATTGTGGGTAATTCTCCAAACAGGTCGAGTGCTGGGGTTTAGAGGGTGAAGCCGACGTGAAGAAAATGGTGGAAGAATTTAACGGACATTCGCAGTGGGACTCGGACACTGACGCACGCAAACGGAGCAGCTTTTTATAAAGAACCCACCTGCACAGCCTCGGGCGAGAGAGACAGAGAGAGAGACAGAGAGAGAGAGACACACACACAGAAAGAGAATTGTGTGCAAGCTAGCATGTCCCCGTCACTGACTGTGGTTCTCTGGATCTTTTTGTAAGAACAATAATAGAACCATAAAGCGAATAAACAAATGATCTGAATGATTAAATGTCTGGCATTAAAGCCACACCCACCACACCTGTCTCAGTTCAGCACACCTGTACCCCTCACACCTGCTTTCACTTCCCTAAAACACCACCTGTGAAAGGTTGGGGTGCAAATCCAAAGGTCCTACATAGAAAGACTGAATCCTGAGGTCTGTAATACGATTCAGCCTGAAGATAAAATTCTATTTACACAGCAGTGAAATCAGACAGTGACTGTACAGACATTTCATTTTGGAGAGTCTTCTTTACTGGACATTATAATCAGCTCTGCTGTTCCAGATTCACCTTCAGATCAATGCAGTGGGACCCACAGCAGGAATGGTTTCTGTAGCTTTTATTTCAGTTTCCCGAGTCTGTCGCTTTAAATCGCTCTGTATCCTTCGTCTCCCGCTGGCGAAAAGTGACTTTTCCACATGGCTCTGAAATTTCCCGCCTGAGTGTTTCTACGGCGCAGCAATGAGACTTTCCAGTGTGGTGCCCAATCGTACGTCCCCGTCTTGATTTCCCTCCCTAAGGACCCTCGGACAGCAAATGAGGGGGGGGGTTACCTGCAAGCTTACATTCATCTTAGGAATCTAAGACTGGGAGTTCAAACTGGGAGTAATGGGATACAGGACGGTTCTACCTGCGATACCTGCCTGTGGAGATGGATTCATCCACTGAACACTTCAGCGCATTATTATTAGATTAATGTATTAACGTGTGTACAAACCGTCTAAGCTGGATTACCCACACGTCCAATCACAGGCGACCGGCCGGTTTCCCTGCCTGTGGGGACTGTGACTGGTGGCTGTGTTTGATTACTGGGTTTGAATTTGTTTTCCAGTTTGAGAAAAGCACCGTTATTAAGGACGTGCATTATAAGATCAGTGTTTATGTAAATATATAACTGCGGTGTGTTTCCTGCGGAGCGTAAGTCTCCTGCTGGACTGCGGTGTCGGACTTCAACAACGGGAGAAGTTCATTTCCTGAAGGAAACAACGGCACTGCAGCTCGGCCGTGTGGTTGTTAGGGGTGTTGCTAGGTTACTGGTAGGCAGTTTGAATGGCATCTCGGGAAGCTGTGGTGTCCCCTAGAAGAACGGGGTCCTGCTGCTCATTGGCCTGAAGGTCAGTTTAGGAACATTAATCGATTATAATATCGAATAAAAACTCCACCAAAATAAACCCCGTCTACACCTCTCACACTGGCGTTAGGACGCCTGTCCTCAGCTGCTCAGCACATATTTACCTCGGAGTGAGTCCTGAGCAGGGCCGGGGGACACTGCCCCGTTAAAAGCGGCCCCGTAAAACAGCGCCGCGGCGCCGTCCTGCTGGCCGCCGAAGGGTACTGCGTCTATCCCCCGCTTACCTAGGACCCCTCCGTGCTCGATGGGGTACTCCAGCAGGGACGTGGGTGCCAAGGTGTACGGGTAGTCGTAGGGTGTGGTGTAGATGATGCCCGCGTCAGGCCCCGGGGGCACCAGGGCTGGCGTGCCGTTGGGCAGCATGGCGGCCATCTGTGTGGGGCGGATGATATTCATGATGGGCGTTCCAGCGGGGGTCGGAGGTCGCAGGGCTGCCGGGGGCAGAACCTGACCGGTGGGGGCGGCGATGAGCCGCGGGCCCTGAGCCGCAGCGGCCGCCGCTGCAAGAGAGAAGGCAAGGTTCGCTAGAGTAAGAGAGTGAGAGAAGGACAGAGAGAAAGACAGAGGGTGGAAAAAGGAGAGATGAAAAGAGAGAGAGAGAAGAAAAAGCAGAGGAGCCAAACAGATGGAGAGAAGAAGAGGCGTATAAAACGTGAGCGAAAGAGAGAAAAGAGCAGCGTGAGAATGAGCGAGTGGACGTGAGGAGAAGCAGAAACAGCGGAATATGAAAAACAGGAACGCAGGAGGAAAAGGGGGAGGGGCAACAAAAAAAAGGAAAATTAGTCCATGCACTGATCACAACAAAAACCCCACAACCACCAGCAAACAGACCAGCCAGAGGGCAGGTGTGTCGATCAACAGGTACACAGATCACATGAAAGCAAACCATCACCACGGTAACACGAACTACAGCACAGGAAGTGATGACACATCAAAGCTGTGGATGCTGTACGGGGCGTGTAGATCTGGTGGACAGGTGGTACAGATGTGTAGATCTCACACCTCTACATGATCCACAGCTTTGATGCTGAAGCACAGAATCCACTGCTACAGTGAGTCTGTCTGTAAAACTACAGCGTCACTAGAATCCCAGTCACAAACATTCATGCAGGGAGAAAAACAATAAAGCATCCACTACAAACACACACAGGGATGGTCCAATCAAATCCAGGTAGATTTTAAAAAAATATGACGCACGAAAGTGAAATGTTCATCAAATTCATCAAATACTGGAGTGAAATTATTTGATATTTGACAATATCATCTGCATCTAGATTATCTAGAACCGTTCCAACTTCCCTTCTGTATTTTGCCTTATGTAACAGACGACCTGCGACTACTGCACACACTACTGTATGTGCAGCCACACACACACACACACACACACACACACACACACACACACACACACACACACACACACACACACACACACACACACACGGATCAGTTTGGAACACCCCTACAACACTTTACATATACATGAATATGCATGAGGGGAGGAGCCATGTGCAGATTGAGAGGCAGGGTGTGTGGTGGCACTGGGGCGTGAGTTCTCGCACTCCTCTAAATCATGCAGTGGAGGGAGAGGTGGAGCAGCGCTCTTCAGGCCACACTAAGACTACAGCACAGCATCTGGAGCAGCTTTCGAAAGGGCAGAGATGATGAAGAGGGAGGGACGGAGGGGTGAACAGAGAGGACTTGGACAGAAGAGGAGGTCCAACACTAAACACCCTGTGTGTGTTGAATATGGAGTGTGACGGTGACTGAAGGGTGTGTGTTACAGTTATGCTGAAGATGTGTTGGTAAGTACTGGACCGATGTTCCAGTATCTGCAAAAAATACAGATTAAACAGTGACCTTGTTTTAACGAGACCATCAAATACGAGTTCACAAATAAACGGGAATCGTTTGGAAAAACTGACCCCGGCCAGTTCAAGCTGGGAATGCTGGTTAGACTGACCAGCGTAGGGTGTGTGTTCATGTGGGCTTGATGAGCATGACCAGCATGACTGAGCTAAGCTAGTCAACTGGGACTGGTTGGTGAAAGAGCTAATCCGTTCAAACCAGTTTCACCTGCTGGTGTGTGAGGGACCATTTTCAGCTGCATAGTCACCAATACAGCCCAGTTCAGCTCGTCTGAAACCAGCAGGGCAGTGAAATATCCAGTTACCATGTTACACACAGCCTGTGAAACACCACGAGTGCAGATTGTACTTAGACATGTTCGGATTCACCGCGTCAGTGAAATCTGATCTGTGTATATTCAGAGTAATTAAGCCAATCAGTGACCGTCTCTACACAGAGTGTGACCAAGTGTGTGTTCTTACGTGTTTTGATGTTGGTGTCTCTGTAGGTTCCGTTGAGGATGGCCAGCTCCATCAGCTGCATCTTCTTCAGGTTATCTTCTCCTTCAGCCTGAAGGACAAACAAACAGACCAATCAGAGGACAGCCTAACATCAGCCAATCAAACTGCAGGGAAAGCAGACTAAAGCTCCACCCAGATCATGAATATTCAAACTAACTCCACCTCATGTCCCAACCGTGGGTCACTTCCTGGGAAATTCAGCGTAAAGAAACTGTGTCCAAATTCTGATTCCGTTTCCTGACATTTTGATCAAACTTTGTGCCAAAATTAAACGCACTGTAGCAGCGCAGTCAGCCCCATCCCCACACACACACACACACACACACACACACACACACACCAGGAAATTACTCACAGGAAGTAATTAGACCTGCACTCCTCCCACCCTGTATACCACTACAGAGAGAGAGAGAGAGAGAGAGAGAGAGAGAGCGAGAGAGAGACAGCGAGAGAGAGAGAGCGAGCGCGAGAGTGGTTGAGAGCTATGGTGGTAGAGTTCTACTGGTTAGTGGTTACTGGTTTTAGGAAAAGTGTGGTGACTAAACTGATGGTGATCGTTCTCCGTACATTTGCTTCGCACTGCTACTGAAAATAAAACAACCAAATGCAGAATCTCACTAATTTAACCAATTAATCCATCAATTAATCCATCAATTAATCCATCATCAGAGAAAACAATCAGCAGATCAATCAATAATCTACACAAAATACTTCAGAAGAGCTTCAGTTCTGCTCACTTTGTTTACAGCCTTTCACACACTGAGGCAGTGTCCAGTTCCATGATGCAGACCGAAGGGGGCGGAGTCAGATAGTCACGTATCAAGGTGAAAAAATTCAGTTATGACAATCATACGACGTAATCGAGGCTCATTGGCCAGAGACGGTGGTGTAAGAGGTATAACATCGAACAAGGTGGACTATGCGGCGCAACGGCGTTCCGCATCAGGTTTTTCAGTCTGAAACAGGAGACAAGGACTCATCCTGCTCCTCCGGCATGCGTCCAACACTCCAGCCTCTGTGGACGAGGGGGAGCAGCAGGTGTTTACCGGGTGAGAAGTTACTGTAGGACCCCCTGAGAGGACCATCTTAAACAGGAGAGAAACGCTGTCTCTGCAGCACTGAGGAATAAAAACACTCCTCTCAGCACTCGAGTGTGAATAAGAGAAAGGTTTCATTCCATTTCCCTCTTAGAACACACTCCAAACCCATCCACCACCCAACAAACACTTCACAGCCACATTTCAGTCGAACACACACACACACACACACTTCCAGAGAAATAAACTGGAACTCTGATGAAGAAGGGACAACCAGAGTGCATGAGTAATTCATTTCACATGGTTGGAGTAATGAGTGTGTAATACACTACAGGAATCGTAGGGGGCGCTCTATAACGCACTATAATGTTCATATGATCCACACGCTCATTCTGACAGACTGTAATACACTACAGGAAGCGTAGGGGGCACTCTATAACGCTGTATAATGTTCATATGATCCACACGCTCATTCTGACAGACTGTAATACACTACAGGAAGCGTAGGGGGCGCTCTATAGCCCTCTATAATGTTCATATGATCCACACGCTCATTCTGACAGACTGTAATACACTACAGGAAGCGTAGGGGGCGCTCTATAACGCTCTATAATGTTCATATGATCCACACGCTCATTCAGACAGACTGTAATACACTACAGGAAGCGTAGGGGGCGTTACTCGAGTAGTTAATTAATAATTGGATGATCTAAGGAGGTGCAGTGTGAATGTGATAACAGGGACACTATGGTTATCATGGAGCTCCTCTAGAACACTCAGTAGGTTCTTTCTGAAGACCCTTCAACACCAAACCCCCACCCGTCCGTGAACAGGCTGGGGTCAGGCCTGACTAATCAAGCCCAGAGCAGGAGAGTGAGCCGTTAATTTCCGCACTCGGGCGTGCGAAGGGGAGAATCTCTCTGGAAGGCTTTGAGTGGATTTCAGAGGAGATAATGAGGGAGGTGAGGGAGAGGCCACGAGACACAGAAACACCAACATCAAACAGAACACACTAAAAGGAGACGCCACACTGACAAGCAGCACACGTCACACACTACATGGACAAAAGTATTCAGACACATTCACTGTTTCTTCTGAAATCAAGGACATTAAAGAGTTTCTCCTGTTTCTGTTGGAGTAACTGTCTCTACTGTCCAGAGAAGACTTTCTACTAGATTCTGAACACTGCTGTGAGGATGTTGGATGATCTCCACCTCAACTCATCCCAGAAGTGCTGTATGGAGCTCCATCATTCCAGAGAACACAGCTCCACAGCTCATTGCTGGGGGTCTTTATACCCTCTATTCCACACCTGCTATTAGTCCTATTCTATTGGCAGTTCTCCACAGGGACAAGACAAGCTGTGTGTGAGCTGCAGCAAATACAAACTAGGAAGGATGTCCAAATATATGAGTTCTGATGTTCTAAATTAGCGAATTAATCCTTTAAAGAGAGAGACGGACATACAGGGACGGACATACAGAGACAGAGAGAGACGGACATACAGGGACGGACATACAGAGACAGATAGAGGGAGACGTAAGTGAATGAAGGTGTTTATAGAGAGCAGTGTGTCGGTGGTCAGGAGAAATCAGAGAAAGCCTGAGGGAATTCTGTCGCGGATATAACCACCAGGATCCGTAGGAACAGGCCAGAGGAATGCTTCCACACACACACACACACACACACACACACACACACACACACACACCCACACACCCACCCACTCAATAAAGCTGCTCTATCTAAAGGAATCAGATGGAATCAGTGGGGTCTATTTGTGCAGGCACTGGAGCAGAGCAGACATCATTGGGTACAGCGAGAGAGGGGTGTGTGTGTGTGTGTGTGTGTGTGTGTGTGTGTGTGTGTGTGTGGAAGCTGCCAGAACAGCCGAGCACCTTCAGCGTTAAGGGTTCTAGACAGAACAGCAGAAGGGTTCTACAAGTATATCATACAGGGTCCTATGATTTCCTTGATGTGAAGAACGCGGACAGAACTGCAGAACCGAGGCCCAGAAACGGATTTCAACTATAAAGACAAATGATACGAAGGAGAACGTGTTCTTTAAGCACCAGAACACAACAGCAGTTCTCAGACGTTCCACTGACGAACTGAAGATACAGAAACGAGAGCAGTCCTCGTCAGGTGCTTTCCTACACCCTCCGGAGCTGCTGCACCACAGCAATTGGTGAAAGACCTGATCTCAGTGGCCTGACGTGGTAAAAACATCGCTTTTAAGGGCTCACATTCTGTTGCTCCCTGTCGAGTTTTAAATGTTCATAAGAAAGGAGAGAAAGAGCGCGAGAGGACAGACAGGAGAGAAAGTGTGAGGGGGCAAGATAGAGTGACTGTGAAACAGTCTGCGAGAGCTTGACAGAAGGAAGGGAAACAACAAGAAGCGAGAGTGAGCGCAGAAGAAAGAGGGAGCGTGAGAGAGACAGCAAGAGTGACAGATGACCGGGAACGAGGAGGGAAAGGAGACCGAGCGAGGGAGGGAAAGTGAGAGAGTGAGCAAGAGAAAGGTGTGAGTTTCAGAAGCCCTATTTGGACTGGATTAGTTTCTCAGAGGGACGTCTGTAAAATTTTATACGTGTCCTCACTGAGGACAACTGTCGCATACGGACAGCAATGACGTCCCTGAGGGAGTGCTGTTTGATTCTTCCCGTCACATGATCACACCGAAATGTGTCGACTGAACTCCACGTAAATGTAATCTTGTCCAATAGGACTGAAAAAAGCTGAGAAGACAAAACTCACTGACAATTCACTGATAAGGACACATTGTCCAACTTCCTGTCCAGGAAACATGTCTGCTGACCCCACACTCAGACCGTCGCAGATCTCACGCAACTCTCAGCAGTCTGAGCTTCCACACCATCGACCTTCCTTTCCCGAAGGAAACAGCGGAAGCATTCATGCAAAAAAAGACGAGCAATGCTGTCTCTCTCACACACAGACACACACAGTCTCATTGTGAGTATTGAGTGGAACCGTAAAGGAGTTTTGAGGAATTCGTAAATATCCTGATTTTACAGCGCGGGGTGGAGTGACGGGAGTCATTACCGTAGTGTGCCGATGTGGCCGTGGCCTGTAGGGGGCAGGAGAGGAGGTTCACGTTCAGTGTTGTGGATGAATGGGCTTTATTAGAGGTCTTCACTGGGCCACAGTGTGCAACCTTGGAGCTTAACAGCTCAGACCTCAATATCCCACAAACCTCCCGTACACCCTCAGCCAAGGGCCCGTACCAAACTCGCTCACTCCCCACGATTTCTCTTTCATCACCTCACTCCACCCGCCCTAATCCGACCTCCACCCGTAAGAGCCGGCGAGTGTTTGTGAAAGCAGTCTATTATGGCTCTGAAGTAAAAAGGGCAAATGGACAGATCAGCCGCTCCGGTTCATAATTATGGACATTTTAAATAAACACGGAGGGATAAACAGCGTCGGATTTGGCCGAGTGTAATATGTAGGTCATATCGGAGTGTCTCGGGAACGGTATTTAAACACACGAGCACAGATGTTGACATGCAGTGGACGCGGAGGTCCATACGGGATTAAGCGGGCTTTTCTGCTGAAAGAAGAACACAGTGTGGGCGAGTGAGGGAGAGCGACAGCGCGGGTGAGGGAGGAAACATTAAAGTGATCCATGATTTACGCTGCTGCAACACACTGTAAACCCTCATGAGACATCTGTCTGCTAGTCTCTTTCTCTCTTTAGTCTTTCACTCACTCGCTCTGTCGTTCCCCCACCAGATGAGGCATTGTTCTGTCGCTGTGATCCCTTAATGCCTTCCAATCGAGCCCGGAATATCTTGAGGGGGATTTGCAGGGGCTGATTTGGGTCTTTAAACACCGCCGGATTTGCATCAGATTCCGAGATTTGGGAGCCAAAGCTGATTCCTGCGCTCTGCGCCACCAGCCAGCTCTTGAATTCTGCCCTGACCTCAACTCCCGGGAACCTCAGTAACACCTCCTGGGAGAGTTCGGGATTTTACAGGCAGGAATAAATAAGGCCAAAAGGAATGAATCTGACTGGAAAGGAGAAGAATTAAACACCCAAAAATTTCTGTAAAACCCACAATTCTTTGTATTTCTTGCATTTGCCAGCAAGCCGGGTTTATCCGGACCACACGCAGGAAATACAAGCTCCCATAAAGCCTCCCAGGATGCATCCGCAATGACGTGGGAAAACGGGGTGGATCAGCAGTCAAGGACACCAGCGAATGCATGAAGGTCCTGAACGGAGCACATCAGCTGCAGCATTGAAGGATTTTTCCCCATGAATCAAGGTTTTCCCATGAGATAAGGGTCACGGTTGATCAATTAACAAGAAAAAGTCCACGGCAGAGAATACAAAACATCCCCAGTGCACCGTGTCAAACCAGACGGAATGTGAACTGCAGAGCGAAACCAACAAATGTCGGCGTACAACCCTGTGTGAACTCTGTTACACGGAACAGTGTTCCACACAGCACTCCCAATATTCTACGTTGGAAAACAGATTAGAGAACCCTTTCCTGACCGCTTCCTGAAAAGCAAGCGGGAGAATTTGTCCTCGGTTGCGAACGACGACAACATATCTGTGATGCAGTTATCTTTCGTCGCAGGTAAAGCACCACTGGTCAGGTAGGGATATGGAGTTCAAAGGCATGGAAAGCTGATCCGAGTTTCTGGCCTTCAATATCCACGGCATGGAATTCTGCCAACAGATCCTTTAACGGTCAAGGATATCGAGAGCCATTCAGGGTAACAAGGTGCATCCACAAATCTCCAGAGCAGCTGTTTGCAGTGCAAGGAACCCATATTTTTCCTGTTCGTGACAGCAGAGACCGAACTCAACCGGTCATCTAACTGCCAAGTTCGTTCAGGGGCCACGTCAGGTTTATTAAAGCAAGGTAAACAAATGAGAGCCTAAGTCAAAGCACGGCGTTGGCCATGTTCATATGACTGGGTAATCGTTCCCCTTAACCGCAGGACTCCGTTCACTCACTGGCATTCTTCAAATCCCACACTATCCTAACCAGAGCTATACTTCCAGAATTAGATGATGCCAGCCTACGGATGGACCCTCCTGCTGCACTATGCTCGGCGTTGTGGGAGTACTGTCCGTTTGAGCCGGGGCAGCTGCCAGCTCGTATTTTAAGGGAAGCCCGTGGGCCCAGTAGCAGCACTGAATGCTAGGCAATCCCATTTCCAACAACTCAAATAGATGAAAGGAATCCGCCACTCCCATGCCGCGTGCGATGGCCTCCATTGGCACTCTCCAGATGCCAAGCAGGATCCTGTAGGGAAGCGGCGCGGTTTGACTCGAAACGAGTGGATAATTACCCCGGTGCCCTGTGCGGCCGGGCGGGGAGGTGCGGAAAAGCCTTGGGGGATGGAAAGACTTGCCAAGCTCAGGACCGCTGTACAAACACCAACCTCTCGGTGTGCAACCGTTCTCTTCCAAGTAAAAGGATTAGGGTAGATGTTCAAAGCGAAAGCGCATGGCCCAACATCCGCGGGGGGCTTTACGCAAGGGCCAGGGCAGATTACAGGCAGGCTGTTTGCTGCAAGTCATGGGCAGGATGAACCTCTAGGGGTGGAGCATGACCTAATGGGCTTATTTTATTTATCCTGCTGGCTTATTACAGAATACACACACTGGGGGTTACGGGGAAAAGTGGGGTCTTGGGGTTCTGCAAGTTCTCAAGGTCACAGCAACAACTTTGCACTCATTTCTCACAGCATGTGAAAAAGGGAAATGAAGAATATCCCGTCTTTGATGTGTTTTCCATCGGACAAGTGCAGCTTAACTGACTGCCGAGGCCTCCGCCGGCACAACTGCGGCCGTTCCTCTTACCTGGCTGCAAGAGACGCTTTCCTATTATTGAGATTTGAATCTTTCCCTCACGCTGCACTTTTTCTGCCTCCATCCTTCACAAGAAACCCGCGAGCTCACTCTAAAAAGCTGCGGGAGAGAGAAAGTCACAGCGGCGCTGAATCCTGACCATGCAGAAATGGTGGTCGGGTTCTTACACACTTCGGTAAATATCATTTCTCCAAATGGCCTCGGGTGGCAGTTAAGAAGAGCTGTAGAGTGTGGGTATGTGTGTGCTGCTGATTCGCCAGTGCTCATGGGATATACAGGAATTCTGTTCATTCCTTTGATACGGGAAGTGGCTCCCGTGACCAAGAGCGTGAAGACAAACATACCTTTACTTACAAACGTTTGGGCCTCGCTGCTGAAATTAGCTTTCACCGTTTTGAGCTTTAAAAGCAAACTGTTCCTCAGCAGGACTGCACCTCTGCAGAGGACGCGAGTTTACCTCGGCCTCACGAATTCCACGCAACTGTGAGAGTTTCGCACGACTGCACGGCCTCCAATCAGAGCGCGTAAAAGGTTTCAGCTGCCTACCCTGAACTCAGCGTTACCTTTCTACCACTTCAAAGAGAAGGTTCACAACCGTATAACGTAAGTTAGTACAAGTTCCAGAACATTCCCCTGCCAACCCTCCGGAGCGCCCTCGGAGCGCTAAGCTGGAGGATTAGACAGACGTTCTCTGGCCTGGGGGGCTGGAGAATTGGGAGGGGGGGGTGGTGGCTGCAAACCCACAGGAAGGAGACTACCCTGGGTCACAGCCACCTGCTCCCCCCTCGTGGTCGGGCTAATTCGGGCAGATATGCGTGGGCTGAGGGGACAACGTGAAAATGAGGTCACGGTGCTGCGATGGTAGCTGGCATGTAACACCTTTATTACAGTGTTATTAAAAAGGTTACCACAGAACTGTCCACACAGAGCTCAGGGGAAAGGAATAAATAGATCGTCAATGTCATAATAGAGACATTTCCAGGAAACGGAAAACGGGCTCATTATCATTAACCTGGAATCATAATTAAAACCAAGTTAAAGATCATACAACGTCAAGTTCAACCGATCTCACTACCGCATTTAGAACTGGGGGTGGGGGTGGGGGGAGGGGCACATGAACTACTCAATTAAACTATATTTTAATATTAAAATCATATTTTATTTTATTTCTAATACAATTTCAGGAAAACTAAATACCATTTACCTGATATTACAATGTAATTCTGTTTAAACATGAAATATTAAAAAACTATTTTGGTCTGTAATTACAGAGATGAACATTAATTACTTAATTACTACTATTTCCTGTCACGTTTACTAATACGTTTAATCTGCTAATCTAGATATTCAGGAGCTTCATTCTGGATATTTATGTTATTAATTAGATCACAAATTCTGGGACCTTCTGTACGGATCCAAATAAATAAAAGTACAATGTTGAAACGGTGTAAAATCCGCTGGTGTTGAATAGACACTAAACCAAGGCTTTCAGAAGGAGAGCAATACATACTGCAGCTGAATCATCCAGGCTGAACCCACCAGCCTTACAAACGAACCAAACGAAGAGAGATTTTAACCTGAAGCAGGAAGCTGTGGACCTGCACATGGTGCTCGGTTCCTGATTCGAGAGTTTAAGGGAACGCTCAGAGGCCTCAGGGTCACCGAACTGCGAGAGAAAACCGGCTGAGAACAGTGAGCGCTTCAAAATCCCAGAACAGTGGCGGCATCGGCGGCATCGGCGGCGGAGGAGCAAAGGCGTTCGCCAGCCAAGATAAACGCTATTAAACCAAAACAAAGAAAAACAAACAAAAGATGTCTGTCACCGTAACTGCGTTCTGGCGTGGTTTTAAAAACGCCTGTGGAGCATCTCGGAGGGGGTGCGCTGTCTGGGCTTTATCAGCTCATCGTGTTCACTTCAGGAAAGGCAATTAACATTAGAAACAATGCAAAGAGGACAGGAATCGGAATGTGTCCTCGGCATGTCCTCGCCGAACACTTGTTCACAACTACACGTATAAGAAACAACGTGAACGTGCAGACAGCGAGTCTCCAAGCACAGTCTAAATCAGCTCGCTGCACCCCTCCCGCACTCTCCGGAGGACGAGTGCGTTTAAAGGCAGAGACTCAGGTGAGAATGTGTGCAATGAAATCCCGGTTCTATTCTGGGAACACTCTCCGTTCCGTTCCGTTGGACTGGAGTGGAGCGCCGACGGAGTGTTTGAAGTGCCTGCCAGGCAGGATTAGCGCGGTGCGGTCAGCACGGCTGGACTACCAACAATGGCTGCAATCACAAGGACGGCATGGTGTTGGACAGCTGCACCAGGGTGGGAGGGGAGGGTAGGAGAGCGAGAGACACTGCACAGTTCTACAGGGTTCTGTGAGAGAAATGAGGCGAAATAAGATCTGGAGCAAATAAAGAAAGATAAAAACTGAAAGTGAGAGAAAGGAAAGAGAAAAAACAGATGGAGAGAGAGAGTGTGCAAGAGAGATGATGGAGGTGTAGCTTATGACTCTGACCCGTACACAGAGGGACAGTGTCTGACCTCAGGGGACTCAACTAAAATAGAGGCTGATACCACTCACATGCACCAGACCACAGAGGCACAGAGGCTGACAGAGACAGAGAGACAGATGGACAGACAGAGACGGACGGACAGAGATTGCAGGTCTTAAGCCAGAAACCTCCTGAGATGCGCTGGGCCTAACGCCAACCCAGTCTCTCGGTTGTTCTGGCTGCTGAGGTCCAGGCAGTACAGATATGGGCTTGGGGGGCGCTCCAAATCAATCCTTGCCTCCTGCCTTCACACCTCTCCTCAAGCCCCACGGGCGCCTGGGAGGCCAGGGCATTAGAAACGGCCCTGCTGGGAGCCTGGAACATGGGGTTCTGTAGTGATGTAGGTTACAGTGGCTCCTTTCACTGTAAAAAGTAAGCCACCATCTCACGTTCTGCAGACATCGGTTCTGCAGACATCACGTTCTCACAGACATCCGCGTTCTGCAGACATCACATTCTGCAGACATCACGTGATTGCGCGGCTAATGGGGATCCCATTCTAGGCTCATGTTGGCTGGTTGCTATGGTGTTGCTAAATGGTTGCTAAGTAGATGTTATAGTAGCCCAGGTGGCTGCTAGCGTGTTACTCGATGGCTGCTAGGTAGGGTTCTGTGGCAAGATGCTTTGGGTTTCAGGCAGCTGCCAGGATGTTGCTTAGTGGTTGCTAGTGTGATGCCAAGTAGTGTCTACGCAATTGCTATACTATAGCAGGTGGTTGCTCAGACTTAGAGTCGTCTGCAACCGATACATATTCTGTATGGCGGTTCTTCAATCAGTAAAGCTAATCGTTATCAGAACTTTGCCTGGTAGGTTTATCATACCTCTAATTTTACCCTGTGCCCACCTGATTGAGCCGCTGCGGAAGTGCAGAGGGCCATGGCAACCAGCAGACAAGAAGGGCCAATCAGTCAACCGTAGCCAAGCGCGCAGTCGGCAACAAGCAAGCTCGTGTCCGAGGCAGCCGGGCCTTCTCATCCTAATGGAGCAGGTCCAAGTAGGTGTCCGCCTGCAATTGAAAATTTAGGAATCTCAGCCTTGGCGCTTGAGGGCGGCTCCTGTGTCAGCGCCGATAAAGCGGCAGGTTGGTCTGTCTGAAATCTGACTCCTGCATTAAGAGAGGGAACGTCAAAAGGTTAATAGAAACCTCACCGCCGTTTGATCCGGGGCTGGTCGGCCTGATCAAAGCGGAAAGGTAGAAGAGAAGCCACCCACTGCTGCTTGCTTTGAAGGACGACAGCGAGGGGAGGGGAGAGTGAGAAACTGAGCTACAGAGGTTGGAGAGCGTTCGGCGCCGTCAGGCTGCTTAAATACTGTGGACGCCAGCAGAGCCAAGCGCTGAGGCGGACTATCTCTCCGGCTCCGACTGAATCACAGTCACACCACCAGCCCTGTACCGTTCAGGGCTCAGGGCTCACCATGCTCCCCTTACCCATGATCCTTCACTGCAGCGCCCCGCAGCTAATGCCAGGCCTGATGGGACCATGACGCCGGCTCCTCAAGAAACAGTGAGCCGTGCTGAGGTTAGTGTTGACCAGCCGGGGAGTTCGCATGTGGTCAGGCGTCACAGGTAGCTGCATTACGCTGCAGCTTCTGTCCTGTTCCTGCTCCCTTCACGGTTGGCCCTGGGCCGGAGTTATACAGTGTGGGGAAATACAGCTCAGGCCCTTTTCCCAAACTGCAGCTTAATGGTGAAATCCAGAAAAACTGTAGGTAGGTGACTTAGATGAACTAACAGCACCATATCAGAAGCCAAGAGCTGCGTATGTGTTTATGACGTACACAAACCTCAAGCTTCGGCTGAACCACGACCTCAATCCAGGTTTGTGACGATCAGATAACAGCACATTACCTCACGGCTAATGCAGGTCACAAAAGCCCCGAAGACTTTAGTACAGTTAACATAAACACTTAGGCACTGATGAGGTAACGCCCGTGTCCACAAGGACTGGAGACTGCAGCGGACGAGGTAATGGGTGAAATCATCGGACTGCTGGGATTCCGAGAAAACAGAGGTGAAAAAAAGGAAAATCCCCCAAAGCAGACCAAAAAACTGGCATTGTTGGAAGCCTTTACACACTCCCAGCAAGTGGCCAGATGGCATTTTGTTCTCATTTGTCATACGGGCCTGATAGGAGGCGCGAGAGATTATGCATGTACGAGAGGAAAAAGGTGTTTATTGATCACGACGAGTCGGCTGCCATGACAGATACTCCAGTCCTTCCGCCTTCAGGCGGAGAGCTGACAGCAAAAAATTTGGCTGACGAGGACGCTACGCCCCTGAACTGCGCCTGTCGTGTATTACGCACCATCTGTCTCCCTCCTCACTTCTCTCTCTCTCCGACTGTGAGGACCCTTCTCCTCGTGGAAGGAAGGAGCGAGAGAAAGAGGTCTGAAGTCAGGCAACTGTGTCTGTTGAGAGTGTTTCTGGCGGTGAATAGCAGCGAATTACAGATGCCCAGCGACTATGAAAACGCAGAGGAGCCTGAAATCTCCCCAGACAGGAACTCATTGTATTAGACACAAGAGTCGCTTCCAGTCGTTAGTGGAGTACGGCAGATGAAAGACGAGACCAGAGATAAAATAGTGAAAGACAGAGAGGGGAGGAGAAAGGACAAAGCCTGTGCGACTCTCTCTACACATCAATGCTCCGACATGACTGTTCAAACGGTGAGTGGGCGCTCGTCACCATGAGAGAAGAACGCCAATAGAATAGGACTCTGGTGCAGATAAATAAACATGACTCTGTGTCTCCATGTCTAATATGCTTGGAGTGTAATTACCAGTCCCATAAAGACCCCCAGCATTGAACTGTGGAGCAGTGGAACTGTGTTCTCTGGAATGATGGAGCTCCATACAGCACTTCTGGAATGAGTTGGGAAGTTGGGGATGAGGTGGGGCGATGATCATTCATGTGGCTGAATGCACGCAAATCCTCACAGCAATGTTCAGAATCTAGTATAAAGCCTTCCTAGAAAAGTAGAGAGACAGTTACTCCAACAAAAGCAGAGAGCTCTAATGTCCTCTTGACTTCAGGAAAACACCGAATGAGCAGGTGTCAAATGCTTTGTGTAACTGTCTGAGAACAATATGTGCTTCAGTCGAGTAAGAACATCACAATGAGGGACAACATCACCGCGTACGTGCAGCTCCAGCAGACAGAAGGCAGGTTGCTTGTAGTATTGAGTAAAATTAGGAGAAGCTTACAACGAGGCCCTGTGCCTAGTCAGTCACTTTTGTTGAGGTCAAGGGCGCCCCCCGCCCTTCATTCTAAAGAGAGCTGCCGCGCCAGCATCTGTAATGAGGCGCAGTTCTCTTTTATTCTCATCGTTCACCCTCCTTCCTCATGCGGCTCTTCCTGGCCTGAAAGCTCTCCGACAGTTCAGGAAAGAATCCAGGGAGAAGCGTCCAACTCGCTACTTGCTCGGGCATGAGCAGTCCAGAAACAATGCGTTGAGAGGAGAAAAGCAGAAGGCAGGAAGAAAGCAAAGCGCTCAGAGCATTCGGCTACTGCTACTACTACACACCCACACACTTCCAGATCCGTGCGGCTCCGGGCATCAGCATCACAATCCTAGCTGCACTTCACACGAGGGGAAGAATGAGCCAAACAAACGCTAAATAAACTTCACGACAAAGCTTTTCTTTGCGGCGTGACAAAAGCAGTTCTGATGGAACAGAGAGTTAAACTGCGTGTCTCTGAAACCCCGTCACGTTTATGCTCCGACTGCTGATGAAGCAACGCGACAAGCCCTGAAAACTCCACGTGGCCTTCTGCGTTTTAATTAGCCGAGTTAACGGAATGGACTCGTAGTGGCCTAGATTCTTTAATGAGGTGGCGAAGGTGTGAGGCTCCCGATTCGCAGAGTCTCCTGGCTCTCTGGTGCCAAGCAGGAGGAGAAGTGAAGAGAGCCGAGACTCCGGGGATAAGCCTCATTGTTAGCAGCTAGCGAGCCGCCATCATCGAGAGAATTTATAGCCGACACGCTCGAACGCCTTCCCGCTGGAGGCGTCAGAGCAGCCGGTGGACTCAGATTAACTTTAGCAAGGATTAGCGTTGACCTCACAGATCAACGCAAACCACTGAGTCAATCACACAAGCGACTACGCCTCACACACTTCCCAAGGGAAAGCAAACAATGTCACCTTCAGTACAACCCTCCACTCTACTGTTCACACCAACAAGAGAACAGAGCAGAATCTTCTTTAAGGATGGAGAAACCTTGTGTCACGTTCAACAAGACCAGTCGCACGGTTTCGAGGTGAGGACGGTAATCACAAACAACCTCAGCAAAGTCAAAAACACTGCTGATCTTCTGAGACACTGACAACAACTAAACCGTGATGTTCTAGACGACCGACTTTGAGCTGATGACTGGGTCGTGGGGCCCAAGGCTCACCGCTGCTTACATACGTCTCAACTTACAAATGACCGAATTTAAGGGTCTGCTGTAACATTAGTCTTGGTGCAGATGCCACAGGACACTCAGTGTCCAGGCCTCTGACGGTCAAACATGTTCTGACTGACAGCAGCCCAATGAGTACTCACTGACTGTGATTATGGTTCTTGCCATAATGTAGGAACATTTTGAGCTCTTGCTGCTACAATCATCAGTCGAGAGCTACTTAGAAACTGCTAGCAGGCAAATCCCAGCCACCGTGACGACTCTAGCTTTGCACTTTAGAAGACCGGGAACAAAACCGGCTCCAATCTACGCAGTTCAGAATTCAAACCAGATAATTCTGTCCAAACGTGTCTCAATGGAACAAACACAGATCCACGCTGGGAACAGCAGCCAGCTGAATTCAAACCCACTGGAGTTAGAGGACAAAGAGCAGAGGATGCGCTAAACAAACCCAACATTTCAGAATCGCAGAACCTGCGAGTCATCAAGCTCTTTTCCCCAGCCTTGCCCCTCTCTCACCTCCAACACAGTGGGCATATCGCGCCGAGTTAATCAACATTGAGCGAGATTGCCGACCAACCTTCCGCCGGATAATATTTTTGGGCGGACGGAAACCTCCTGTTCTGCGGCGCGCCGAGGAGATTATAGAAGCTTATGCTGTCTGGGCCTTGTGTGTAATCACGACATACTGTCATCCTCTAAATGGGGCACCAGGCGGAGGGCGGATGGAGTCACGCTGGGGGCATGAGCGATAGATAAACTTGACCAATAAAATGAGATTGAACTACACAGAGTGTCCACTGAAGCGTTGAAGGTGGTGATCCTGCTTTAGTCACTGCTTTGGTTTGGAGCTGGCAAAAGAAACTCCTCGATCCCAATTATTTACACCTGGCAGTGCTTCTCTACAGGGATGAGACAAGCTGTGTGTGCGTTTGCACATCGGTGTCAGCAATGGGTGCAGCTTAAAGTATGTGAAGGCTGAATCAGGCACGTCCGCCTGAGGTGAGTGCTGGGTCTGTGCATTAAGAAAGATGGAGTCAGCAGCGGCCCTTGAAAACCATGCGATTGTGTCAAATCTCTTATACAACAGAGCGAAGAGACAGCGGTATTATCTCCGGAAGAACTCCGCGTGGACAAGTTTTCTGCTGCTCAATAAAGAGATACCTGAAGATAAGGAGCAACTTAAGGACTTATAATGCGATGAATTTTGATCGGCGGCGTTCAAGCCCGGATGACTGCAGGAAGCGCGCGAAGCGGCGGAGGAGAAAGTGCAGCTCGCCTGAAGAACGAACTTACTTTCGATCTAACAGCAGCCACAACTGCACCTTCAAAGCATCCAGCCCCACGGTTTCACAGCTCCGCTGTTCGTCTCAGCGACAGAACTTTACCTCAGAGCGCAATGTCTGTAAAGACTTTGTTCTAGACTGTTCAAACCTTCTCGTGGTGGTAGTAACTTCAGGATCCCGTAGGAGAAGCGTCATGACGATGATGGGACTATAAATATCTGCGGGGTGTGTGATGCATTAAGAAGAGGTGGTACAATCTTGTCGGACGTGTGTAATGACTGACTAAAAATGATTTTCGCTGTCATCAGTTCGTCTTCCTCAATGCACGAATCTGGTCAACACACCCTGCAGGTGTTTGTAGCCTAGTCATCACCGTAAAGGCCCATCTGCTCAGCGTTCCGTCTCCGTCTCGGAAGGTGGAGCCACATGAGCTACAGATCAAAAATAATTCCTCCATTTGTTTTACATCACGATTAATTCACATCACTCAATGCTTTTATTGACACTGAAACAATGAGTGGGACATGTTTTATTGTACGATCAATTATATTACTGTGATTACAGCTTTACAGTGGCATCCCACCTTCCTGGACCTGGACTAATGTCCCACCCTGCCCTGGACTAGCTGCTCACCCACCATCCCCCAACTGTGTAGAAATGTACTGCTACTATTCTGTCCACCAGAAAAGTAACATTAATTCAGTCCCCGAGTATTAGAACAGAGGTGTGGGGGTCCAGTGTCCCCTGACTGTGTCCAGTCTTGTCCACAGATGGCCAGCGTGTCTCTTGGGGTTTCATTCCAGCTGAATGGATCAGGGCCCGTTGATCAGATCAGTGAGACCATGTGTCACAGTTGGTGGTTTAGAATGAAAGCCTGCAGCCACGCCAGCCCTCTGCGGGTAAGACTGGACACCCCCGTTTTATACTCTGTCCAAATATTTGTGGACACCCCATCTAATGAAGACATTCAGTTACTGTAAGGTACTGACAGAGTGTAGACAGCGTGTCTCGTCCCTGTAGAGAAGTACTGCCAATAGATAGGACTCTCTGGAGCAGATAAACACATGACTCTATTGTCTCCATGTCTAATAGCAGGTGTGGACGTTTTACAGTACTGCCCACTCCCACACCGCAACTAATGTCCCGGCGAGGACGTTCTGGGCGCTTTCTTACCAGACCTGTGCACAGTTCTAACCAGTGCACTTCAGCAGCATCAGCCCCACTCTGAGGTTCCACAGACTATCATCCTCCTCTTTATCTCTCCATTTACCTCTCCTCTCCATCCATCATTCCTTCTCTCCCCATGTCCCTCTTTTACCCTCTCTCTCCACGGTGCTGTGACAAGCGAGGTTTCATGCGACACTGCAGCATGATTCATCAGCTCCGTTCTACACACACACACACACACACACACACACACACACACACACACACACACACACACACACACACACACACACACACACACACACACACACACACACACACACAGCTCATGCACACTAGCCCTCAGTAAACAGCAAGGAGTCTGTGTGTGTGTGTGAAACAGTGACCTGCAAGCTGCACCCAGGATGTTTAGGACCATCTTGACAACACAAGGCATTGTGGGATATGGAGGTTGAAGGTGGGTGGCATAAGAGTGAGACTGTGTGTGTAAGGGGGAAAGACAATCGGCAGGACAAAACCTCAGAACACATGAAAGGGGGTCTGTCAGTCTGTACAAACGGACACAATCGCTCCCAATGAAAGGCTGTACAGACACCGTGGCTGCAGACATGCACTGGGTCACTTTCATTTACAGACGCTGCAAACCAACTGTGTGGAACTGGGTAGGTCTGTAAGTGGACAGTGAGTGGACACAGGGTTTAAACACTCCAGCAGCACTGCTGCGTCCTGATCCCCACTAGGACCAGCAACACACACTAACACACCACCACCATGTCAGTGTGAGCTGCAGTGCTGAGAATGACCCACCACCCACATCATATCTGCTCTGTGGTGGTCCTGTGAGGTCCTGATAGATCAGGGTGAAAGGAGGAGAATAAAGTCTGCAGAGAAACAGATGAACTACAGTCTGAATTATAGAACCACAAAGAGCTCCTGTGTGATCAGAGGAGCTGATAGAGTGGACAGAGAGAGGAGAAAGGTGGAGGTCGTGTATGTATATATGTAGAAACGTCTTCAGTAAGTAGAGTTTACAGATTTGTATCTGTGTGTTTCTGTAACAGTTAAGATCTGAAAAGGAGGAGGAGATGAAATGGAATTTGGGGAAAAAGGAGGAATAAAGGAGCAGAAAGAGCTGAGCTTTAACAGTGGAGATGAATGTGGGTCAGTGTTTGTGATCCAGCTGATTATTAATAACCTGAAGAGTGTTTATGACCTAATTAATAGACAATAAGCAGTCTTTAATCAGGGTAGTCTTATTTTACAGCTACCATGATTAACCCACATCACACTGACAGTGTAACGTAAGGTCTGAAGAGCCCCCCATCCAAGCCCGGACCACCCCCCCCAAAACCCTGCCACCCCAAAACAAGCAAGACCAAAAGAAAACCCCAGCGTTAATCTGCTTCCCACAGTGACCCGTCTTTGAACACTCCATCTCTAAACTGATAATGTGTGTGTGTGTGTGTGTGTGTGTGTGTGTGTGTGTGTGTGTGTTGACCCTATTCTGCTTTGCACTGATATTAAATAAAGACAATTTCACGCGTGTAAAGCAGGAGAAGATGTCGTTCATTAGCGGCGCAGAGGCAGAAAGGTCTCCCTGTCGAGATGTAATAACGGTTACAGCGGTCTGATGAAGGGCACCGCAGGCTGCTCTCGCGCACCGCTGCAGACGAGCAATTACCCGCGAAAACACAATCACCTACATCGTAACATTAACGCAGCTTTATGATCTGTAAACACAGTCAGACTCCGGCTCTGCTGTGTGAACTGCAGTGCTAAACGCCGCCACTAGGGGCAGCGTGATACGGACACGTTCAGCCATGGCTACAATTTCAGCATCCAACGGTGACCAACAATATGCCGGGATTGGGTGGTCGCTACGGGGATGCTGGGTGGTCCGTCATCCCTGGTGGTCGTTAGGGCTGCGTAGGGGCTGTTCTAAGATTGGGCAGAACCAACCTGCGCAGAACTAACAGAATCGACAGCCGAATCACACGGAGCCTCAAACGGGGCCATCAGCCAGTGAGAACAGAAGTTCACCCGGTGGAACCCAGTGGGGGAGAGAAACGGAGCGCGCGAGTGTGTGCTGTGCTGGGTCATGTGACCCCCCTTTAGTGCCTCAGAGAGCCGAGAGCTTAACTTTGATCTCCAGCGTGAATAAAATCTCAGACACACACAGAAAATGACTATTTCTTTACTCATCACTCGCCCACAAGGCATCTGAGTGTGTGTGTGTGTGTGTGTGTGTGTGTGTGTGTGTGTGTGTGTGTGGAGGGGTTTAAAGAGCTCAATCACTCACTCAGAAAAACAACAAAAGAAACACAAGCATTTTACAGAGGATTAATGTCTAAACAAGAGAGAGAGATTAGACTATTAGAACGTGGGGTTCGGAGGAACGGGAAAGCTGCTCTGTATCTGTGTGTGTGACAGAGTGTGTTTGTGTGTGTGTGAGAGAGAGTGTGTTTCTGGCTCAATTTCAGGAGGTCAGAAGCTTCCACTATGCAGCACTATAGGCACACACCTGCCTGCCCTTCTGTTCACCACAGGTAGTGCACCGCTATGGACACACACACACACACACACACACACACACACACACACACACACACACACACACACAACACACACACACACACACACACACACACACACACACACACACACACACACACACACACAGTGTACAGATGTCATGCTGCCCGCGCCATTTGTTCTCTAGTAGGAGTTCCGGATAAAATTCCCAGAATGCAACAGTAGGAGAACAGAAAGGGTCTAAACTGGGAGGAGATTAAATCCATCCCATATGTATCCCAGCATCCCTCCGGAATACTCGAGGTTCCGGCTTTGTGCAGGGCCAAATTCCCCATCCACCAACTGTTCCCTCACTCAGCAGTGCCAGGCTCGGACACAGCACCCCGTACACACACAGGTCCAGCACCGGGACACTGTCGGAATGCTATTTGGAATTCTGAAGGGTTCTAATAAACAGATTAGGAATCACTGAGGATGCCTGTTCCAAAAGGAGATACTAAATTAAAGCCTTTTCCACTGCGTTCCCTAAATGTAAGGGACAGTTTTGTCCCTCACTGCAGATCGTCCCTCACACTGCCATGGTCACCTTTACAGCGTTCCCCAAATCATCGACATCCACCTAAAAGATCTGCTCTGCGGAGATTTCCCGGAAGATAACCGTAATGGAGAGGCAGCTTTAGGAGGTGAAGGGGTCAACTTACCGCCGGCACCAGCAGCTTCTTCACCTCCTCCACAGCTCTCCTCATTTTGATCTCCGCTCTGGCCTGCGTGTCCTCCACCGTGATCAGCACGTGAAGATCCTCGTTCAGGTGCTCCCAGTTGGGCTTCCCTCTGTTCTGCTCCTCCTGGAGGGGAAAGAGAGAGAGAGACGTGAGTGGTTGTGACACACTTGTAGAACGTGATTGTCTTACACGACATCATGCTTTCGAGTTAGTGTGAGAGACAGCGCGAGTGTACGAGAGCGAGTGTGTGAGAGCAGGAGAAAGAGTGACACATTTTACTGCACTAGCTGACAGGCTGGATGTATTGCAGTCAGCGCGGAGACGTAGGCGTAGGGTAAAACGAGGGTGGCTCTGCTTTTCCGGATGACAGCGCTGGAGAACGAATTTCGTGACCCTGTGGCAATTAAAACGTCAAAAACAACAGGCCTGCACCGCAAACATGCCACGCCGAATCAGGCCCGAGCGCTCCGTGGAGAGGAGGAGAAGATCCAGACTGCAGCTCTTTTGGAGAACGAACACTGCTGTGCAAACCTTAACGTTTTTCCACAGGAAAGCGGTTCGGAACGGGACCCAGAATCAGGGGCCAGATTACTTATTAAGCCCCACTGGGACGGGATTAGTTTCCATGGGGCGGTGGGGTACTACAGTTTTCCCTTATCAGAGCGCATTCACGAGGAACGCCGAGTCGGACTGACGAGATTCGGGCCTCTTCCCTGCTGCATGAATGTAGCCTTACTTCCGCTGTGAAAGACGGTGCTACCTAGGGATGGTCAAGTCTGAATGTTCAGGCCTGCTTGGAAAATTGATTTAGGAATAATGAGATGACTAAACATGAGTTGGGGTGTCCATCTTAAGAAAGTCTATGTCCTTGACGTCCACTCACGACGTATTCCCTGATTCCAGATCTCCAAACAATTCCTCAAGTTTCCGTTCAGATTCAGAGAATCCTGAGTATTGTATGGAATTACAGGGAATTCTCCGAGTTACAGGCTGAGAACCACAAAAGACTCTTCCTTTAAAGTTATAAATACAGGGAATTTTAGCCAATTCCCGAAGCTCTATTAAGATTATTAAAGCACTCCACACACATTCCTTCCATTACTCGCGTGTTCTCGAGGGGAGCTAAACTGCGGGACGGTTCTGTCTGCAGTGATAAAGGATTCTCTCGTTCCCAGGAGTTCTATTCAAAACCATATAGCATTCTCTGATTCCAGGAACCTTCACTCACAGCCCTGATAGATTCCATCAATCCTGAAGTGGTCTGACGGTTACAAATGTCTATAATCGGGCCCCCAAGTGTGTATTGTGGTCTTTTACGTGCGCTCACACAGCGCGGCGATTCAGAAGGGCCGGCAGCAGGTGTGAATAACCTCGGTTTATACAATGGGCTCCAAAGAGAGCCATTAGCAGCTCTGGAGCGGCAGCGGCTCCTCAGAAGAGCAGCGGCGCGACAGTAGGAGCCCGTCAGCGCCGGTTCCATTCACAAACCAACAATTACCCGCCGCCTGCCTCTCAGCACCCAATTCACTCGGCCTGCCATTGACGAGAGGCTGGAATAAACTGAGCGCTGAAAAGAAGAATGGACACTTTTCCTGTCTTTTCTGAAAGCTCCTGTCTGCCCTGAGAAGAACACACGGCCGTCTGTTCAGCCGCAGCACTACAGCGCTACTCCACTTCTACCCAACGTCCGTTCACCACACATCTCTCTGAAGGGTCTGACAGAAAGGTCGGCTCGTACGCGGAGAGTGACACCACTCAGCTTCTCTCTCGCGCTCCGGTTAGACCTGCGTTTACATCACAGCGCTGCCGGCCAGGCGGCACCTCTGCTGAACCCTGAACCGCAGAGCAGGTTCTCCAGACGTACCGCTTTTCTGCTCTACGAACAAAAGCAGCGTCTGTCTCCATCTAGAACAGTCTGACTTTATGACTTATATCCTCCACTGACTGAAATCGATATGACAAAACCTTTAGAACTCGAGAACGATTCTGTGGGACGAGACCGGAAAAACGAAAACTCAGAAGAACTAATTCAGCGTGATCTGACGCTGCGGCTACGCTGCTCGATTTTCTGTTCCGACGCGCTACAACCAGGCCGATCAATCAGACGTCCGTTATGGCTGTCGCAGTCGTCCGACACCGACCACAAAACTGGAGGTTAAAGAAGATGCAGCGCTGAAAGGCTGGGACTGACAGCCTCAGACTGCAGCTTCCCTCGCTGAGCAGAACTCGAGGAGAGCAGCAGTCAGAAAGTGGAGCTGTGGAGCTTCAGACCCCGTTTACGAAACAGGAGGCAGAGAAACCTGCAGCACTTGGTGTGTAAAATCACATCCGTTTATTGGCTCTGAAGGAAACGTGGTGTGTGTGAAAGGGTCTGAACACTCCAGTACACAAGCAGTATATTCAGGACGTCTGACTGACGATCAAACACGATAAACACACACTTCTTTACTGTGATATTTAGATCTAAGAATACAGATTTAAGAGTTTTAAAAAGTAAACAAGTTTAAAAGACTGATTTATTCACTTTAATAAACTGTTTCTCGATCAGTGGAATAAGACACTCCAGCATCTTTACCCACAATTACTCTTAACGACGTGTAACAGACTACACGTACCGTCCGCTTCCTCCTCGCCTCATTTAACAGGTTTGACTGTTCAGGACATAAAAACAAGGCGTGAGACACCTGAACAGGTGCGTCCCGGCACCAGCGTACAACGGTACGAGCAGCTGAAGATGAAATGGGGTTAAATGTACTCCTTAATCGTTTCCCATGATTATCACAAATCACACAGCTGCACGGTGAGCAGAGTGAGAGTCCAGGGAGAAAGCGGTTCTCCTGTTCAGGTAAGTGGAGGTGTAGAACGAAAGCAGAGGATCTAACCGCTTCCTTCCTCCTCTCCTCAGTGAGCTCTGATCAAATACCGGGCGACGCCGGTTTCATTAAAGCGCTGCGGTCCGTGTGATCCGCTCTGCGCCGCTGATGATCCTGCAAGGTCGAGCTTAATCAGTAAATAAACACTCGCGCAAACCTCGCTGCTCTCGCTCACCTTCACACACTCTCCTCCTCACTCCTGTCACTCAACCATCCTCCTTCTCACTCTTCCTTTCCTACAGCTCTCTCCATCTTCTTTCTCTCTCTTCCATGTCCCATCTTCCAATCTCTTCACAGGTTCTTTAGTAAAGAACAAGGTTCTATATAGAACCATAAATGCTTAAATAATTCACTGTCCACTCTATCAGCTCCTCTGATCACACAGGTTCTCTTTGTGGTTCTATAATTCAGACTGTAGTTCATCTGTTTCTCTGCAGACTTTATTCTCCTCCTTTCACCCTGATCTTCAATGATCAGGACCCCACAGGACCACCACAGAGCAGCTATGATGTGGGTGGTGGGTCATTCTCAGCACTGCAGTCACACTGACATGGTGGTGGTGTGTTAGTGTGTGTTGCTGGTACGAGTGGATCAGACGCAGCAGTGCTGCTGGAGTGTTTAAACACTGTGTCCTGCTCTGTGGTGGTCCTGTGGGGTCCTGATCATTGAAGATCAGAGTGAAAGGAGGAGAATAAAGTCTGCAGAGAAACAGATGAACTACAGTCTGAATTATAGAACCACAAAGAGAACCTGTGTGATCAGAGGAGCTGATAGAGTGGACAGAGAAGAGGTGGTCTTAATGTTATGGTTAATCGGTGTATAAACTGCACTTCAGTGGTTTGTGACATCACCAGCTGGATATTGAGGGTGGTGCGGTAGTGGAAAACGAAACGGGTTCCAGGTCTGAAAAACGTTCCTTACGAAAGAACCATCATTTATCTCTTTTCTTCCTCCTCATTTTTTCCTTTTCCTCCCTCACCCTGTTCCCAGCTCTCCTCCTTTCTCCATCCCTCCCTCACCCCATATCCGCTCCTCTGCTCCTCCTGTCCTCCTGCCACCTCGCCCCATGTGTTCAGATGATCACTCGTTAGTGGAACAAGTATGCTAAACGAGGTGTCTAATTGTAAGCAGTGCATTGTGGGTCTCTGCAGGAGAGCCGCTCCCGACACGATTCCTAATGTGCCGAGCGAGACCCGTTTGCCCTCAGCGCCGTGGATACCGTTGCTATGCCACAGATCATTAGGGGAGCAAGTGACAATCCTCGATGTCCAGGTTGGGAACTGACCGTGAGGATTTGGAGCAGTTCTGTCTCGATAAGGCTTTAACTGACCCCAGAACAGTCCCACCGTCCTTTTCAGGACAGCATAAACTATTCAAATCACGGTAATCAGCCCCATTTACACGGTCAGCTGTTAATCTGCTGCAGAGAGTCCTATTCTATTCGCAGTACTTATCTACAGGGACCAGACCAGCTGAATGTTGATTTGTAAGGCATGTCCATAAGTATGTGGACACAGCTATAGTGTAAAGAGCCCAGGTAAGCTACGCGGTTAAGAGTCAGCTCTGATCTCATATGAGGTTTGACGGGGTTGTTCCAGTGTCTTCGTTTCCCACAGACTGAACGTTGTCACTCAAATCCCAGGTTTCTGACCCGCCTGTCGCTGAGGGCTGGTGGCACGGTTCTTATGGTGTTCCATTTAAGCAGTGCTGCACTGTTTTGATTTCATTTGGAGCCGCTCACAGACTTCACGCTCACGCTGCCGACGCTGTGACGGGGTGATGAAACAGTCACCTTCTGCAGCTTCACACCGTGTCTGGATTATCCAACAACTGCGAGTCCGAGTTGCGAGTCATTAGGGACGAGTTGCAGGTGGAGTCTGACTTAAGTGCGACTCAGACTCGAGCAGCAGAGGCCTCGTCTGCATGGTGCACATTTATCAAATCGAGAAGTTCCACTTGAGTTCTGGACACAAGTGCTTTGCTGACGGGGACGAATGAAGGTGACGTGGTATTCACGCTACAACAATAACGTGGTCGTTAACGAAGACGGGCGACAGTACCTGGACAACAGATCCAGCCAACTGTAATGTGGAACCAGAACAACACTAATACTGCATTGATGAATATCTCATACTAGATATAAATGATCACACTGTAACATCACACCTGCAACACAGACGGCATTTGTGTGTGTGTGTGTGTGTGTGTGTGTGTGTGTGTGTGTGTGTGTGTATGTGAAGGGTGGCGTCATAATTAAAGGAGCATAATGACATTGTGCAGACACTCTGATCCAGAGAACAGCTATATAAACACTGATAAACACTGAAACTTTAACGTTGTACTCTGTTCAGCGTTACACATGCTGCACTAGGCGGAGAGATCACGCTGATCTAAATACAGCAGACTGAAGGAACGAACACGGGCCTAAAGCAGAACCGGTCTACACGGTCCGGTTTCCCCAGCCAATCACAGCACAGCCGCTCCACCTCGCCGACGACCCGTCAGCACGGAACCGCTACAGCGAGCGACACAAAGCCTTCCCACGAGTGTGAGCCAGTCAGCAGGTTGACAGCCGTACGTAAGCACTTCCTATCTGTCGGACAATCAAAGTCACCTCCTGAATGCTGACCTGTTAGAAACGGACCAATCAGAGCCAAGTGTGTGTTCGGAGAGCTGCAGTCCCTTTCAGCCTCCCGTCACAGATCAAACTGACCCGTTAACCAGGCGGTCAGTCTCTCCATAAACACCAGCTTCAGCGTAAACGGTGTTTAGCACAAACACTTTCACCGTTAATGTGCTTTAGTGACGGATTATTAACAGAACAAACTATACTTCATCAGTACTGCTGTTTTATTAATATTACTAATATTATTATTATCACTATCATCATCATCAATAATATTATTAATATTCATATTATTAATATTATTATTATCATTATTAATATTATTGTCATCATCATTATTAATATTAATATAATCATTATTAATATTATTATTATCATCCTTATTAATATCATAATAATCATTATCATTAGTATCATTATTATCATTAATAATATCATTTTTAATATCATCATTATTAATATTATCATTATTAATATTGTTATCATTATTAATATTATTATCATTGTTGTTATTATCATCATTATTATTAATATTATCATTGTTATTATCATCATTAATATTATCATCATCATCATTATTATAAATTTTATTATTATTATCATCATCATTATTAATATCATAATCATCATTAGTATCATAATTAATATTATTATCATTATTAATATTATTATCATTATTATTATCATCATCATTATTATCATCATTATTAATATTATCATTATTAATATTATTATTGTTATTAATATTATCATTATTCCCGTGTGGATGTAAATCTGTCATCCCTGTTGGGTGAAACTGACTGTAACAGTGTGTGATATAATAATAACATAATAAATACATTAAATTAATCATTCATTTGCTTGTTCATTAAATAAAAGAATAATTTAATCTAAAATCATCATAACTACAGATGAAAAATTACAGCACAAACCGTGCAAACAACTTCACTACAAATAAGTGACCGTGTGTGTGTGTGTGTGGTGTGTGTGGTGTGGTGTATGTGTGTGTGGTGTGTGTATGTGTGTGTGTGTGGTGTGGTGTGTGTGTGTGGTGTGGTGTGTGTGTGTGGTGTGGTGTGGTGTGTGGTGTATGTGTGGTGTGGTGTGGTGTGTGGTGTGTGTGGTGTGGTGTGTGGTGTATGTGTGGTGTGGTGTGTGTGGTGTGGTGTGTGTGGTGTGGTGTGGTGTGTGTGGTGTGGTGTGTGTGGTGTGGTGTGTGTGTGTTGTGGTGTGTGTGGTGTGGTGTATGTGTGTGTGTGTGTGGTGTGGTGTATGTGTGTGTGTGTGTGTGTGTGTGGTGTGTGTGTGGTGTATGTGTGGTGTGGTGTATGTGTGTGGTGTATGTGTGGTGTGGTGTATGTGTGTGGTGTATGTGTGTGGTGTGGTGTGGTGTGTGTGGTGTGGTGTGTGGTGTGTGGTGTATGTGTGGTGTGGTGTGGTGTGTGGTGTGTGGTGTGTGTGTGTGGTGTATGTGTTAAAGATGTGTGTGGTGGTGTGTGTATGTGTGTGTGTGTGTGTGTGTAGTGATGTGTGTGGTGATGTGTGTGTGTGTGTGTGATGTGTGTGTGCAGTGATGTGTGTGTGTGTGTGTGTGTGTGTGTATGTGGTGTGTGTGTGTGTGTATGGTGTGTGTGTGGTGTGTGTGTATGTGTGTGTGGTGTGTGTGTATATGTGGTGTGTGTGTATGTGGTGTGTGTGTATGTTGTGGTGTGTGTATGTGTGTGTGTGTGGTGTCTGTGTGTGGTGTCTGTGTGTTGTGGTGTCTGTGTGTTGTGGTGTCTGTGTGTTGTGGTGTCTGTGTGTTGTGGTGTGGTGTGTGTTGGGGGTGTGGTGTGTGTGTGTGTAGTATGTGTGTTGTGGTGTGTGTGTGTGTGTGTGTGTTGTGGTGTATGCTGGTGTGTGTGTGTGTGTGGTGTATGTGTTGTGGTGTGTGTGTGTATGTGTGTTGTGGTGTGTATGTGTATGTGTGTTGTGGTGTGTGTGTGTGTGTGTATGTGTGGTGTGTATGTTGTGTGTGTGGTGTATGTGTGTATGTGTGTTGTGGTGTGTGTGTTGTGTGTGGTGTGTGTGTTGTGGTGTGTGTGTGTTGTATGTGGTGTGTGGTGGTGTGTGGTGTGGTGTGGTGTATGTGTGTGAGAGAAACCTCAGCAGACTCTCGAGATCGTCTCACTGCTGTTCTGGGCTGTGGGGGTAACATTTCCCACGTCTGAACCGGACAACTACGCAGTGTGTGTGTGGTGGAAGTCTGTGGAAGTCTGTGGAAGTCTGTGGAAGTCTGTAGTCTGTGAAAGTCCTGGAGCTAGGCTGAACTTCTTCTCAGTAGAGTGAATCCGGGAGTGGAACTGAGGCCCACAAACACACCCTTCAACACCTCACAAGGTCACTCCCTTCTGCAGCGAGGCAAAGTGATGACATGTTGCAGTGTGAAACAGAGGGAGGGGCAGCCATGGACAGAGAGCATGCTGGGAAATTCTCAGAGGAGGAGGACGAACATTCTGTTTATGGACATCCGACACCTCGACAGAGCAGACAGACAGTAACAGAGTTAAAACCCTAAGAGAGAGACAGAGAGAAGAAAGACAACAGAGAGAGAGGAAAGAGACAGAGGAGTATTCAAGGAGAAAGAGAGACAGAGAGAGAGACCGAGGAGAAAGAGAGACAGAAGAAAGACAACAGAGAGAAACAGAAAGACAGAGACCACAGAAAGAGAGAGAGAAAGACAGAGAGACCAATGAGAATGAGAGAGACAGAGGAGAGAGAGAGAGAGAAGAAAGACAACAGAGAGACAGACAGAGGAGAAAGAGAGAGACAGAGGAGAAAGAGAGAGACAAAGGAGAAAGAGAGAGTGCTTTTAAGTCGTTTCTGGTGGGTTGTGTTAAACTAATTTGTCCCTCAGTTCCACTTTCTACTGGTTTATTTGTCCACACACACACACACACACACACACACACACACACACACACACACACACACACACACACACACACACACACACACACACACACACACACACACACAGGTTAATTAGCTGTAAGGCTTAACAGGATGATAAAGAGAAATATGTCGAGACAAGACGCGAGTTTAAATTCTTAAGCACAAACGATATCAACAGCTATATTTCAATAAAACCGATAAACCATCATATTGCCACCCGCTGGTTCGGCTTCTCGCACCAGAAACTTTATTACAGCATTTAATTAGTACCCGGATGTTCTCTCACACCTCGCACAGAATCGCACGTTTGAGACGGACTGGTCTCCAGAGACGGCGGATCAGGCTGAAAATCGATCAGCGTATTTCATCCGAGATCGGCTTTCACACACGCTGTTCAGCAGATCAACTCAGCGTTCGTCATGAACGAAGGGAAGACGGACCGAACCGTTCAGACCCAGATCAGATCTGAGATCTACAGGATTGAACAACAATCCCATCATCTCAAGTTCACTTCCTCCGCTCTGATCAATAAGATCAGTGTGGAAACCCAGACCCCAAGAGCAGATGACAGACACACAACTCCTCTTCTGAAGAAAGCAGCTGAGACCTTCTGAGTTTGTTTCCAGATTCTCCTGGATCGCCAGTTTATCAGTGTCTGATGTGTTCGATCCCATCAGCAGCACACCTGATTTAACAACACCACTAAGCACGGATTTTTAAAGCTGTGATGGTTATGAGACTATGACTGTAGACCTCAGGAGGAGAACTTGGAGTGGTGCTTACTGAACACAGTGATGGAGAAGCCCACTGCCACACCATGTTATTGTTTGTTTGTTCTGAGTACTAATCATGGAATACACCTCACGGCCAGGACACCGATCTACACCCATTTACGGGGACAAAATCCGCACAGCGCTGTAGGTGACGTCAGAGACAGCGTGAACAACCTGAAAACCTGTCAGAGACGCTCGTCCGGCCGTGTCAAGCCACATTTAGTTTATGGAGGAGGACGAGTGAGCTTACCTTCTTCTTGTCCCTCATGGAGCTCTTTCCCTCACCATGATCTTACAGCCCTGCCTCCGCTCCAGTTGCTTCGCTGGTCAGACCTCACATGCCTCAAAATCCTCCCCACGAAATTATACTGTGGAGAAAGAGACAGAGACAGAGAGAGACAGAGACAGACAGAGACAGAGATTAGCATTTGAATGTTTGTAAAGAAAAAAGGATGATCATTTCAGAAAGTGTGTGTGTGTGTGTGTGTGTGTGTGTGTGTGTGTGTGTGAGAGAGAGGTGGCTGAAAGGATCTGAGCTGTTTCATAAGGATCTGCTGAAGCTGCCTCCACAGCTCAGTGTGAGATGAGGCCATGTAACTCTCTCCAGCAACGTTTTCATCCACAGTGTTTTACGACAAACGTTTCATCGTTTCGAACCGTTCACCAGTGTTGCTATGGAGACAGAAACCGTCTGTAACAATAAGTTGCACTTAAACAACAAAGCAATTTAAGTGCGTTATCATGAAAGAAGAGTACGTCTGTGATCAGAGACATGAGCTGAAGGACTTATTTACTCATGTGACATTACAACTAATCAGAAAAAACACCGCAACTAATACACCGTGAACATCATCTTTCCTACGCAGCCTGCAGCTCCTTCTCCAGCTCCTCACACACACCAACACATTAAACTCCACCCACTCACTGCACACAGCCTGCAGCTCCTTCTCCAGCCCTCAATAACACCGAACACATTAAACTCCACCCACTCGCTGCACAGCCTGCAGCCTTCCAGCCCTCACACACACCAACACATTAAACTCCACCCACTCACTGCACAGCCTGCAGCCCTTCTCCAGCCTCCTCACACACCTAACACATTAAACTCCACCCACTGCTGCACAGCCTGCAGCTCCTTCTCCAGCTCTCACACACAATCGCACATGACAAACTTCCACCCACTCTCGCTGCAGCCTGCAGCTCCTTCTCCAGCTCCTTACACACACCCCACACATTAAACTCCACCCGCTGCAATAAGCCTGCGCTTCTCCTCTTCAGTCTTCACACACCTCCACACATTAAACTCCACCCACTCGCCTGCACAGCCTGCAGCTCCTTCTCCAGCCCTCACACACCTACACATTAAACTCCACCCACTCACTGCACAGCCTGCAGCTCCTTCTCCAGCTCCTCACACACCGACACATTAAACTCCACCCACTCACTGCACAGCCTGCAGCTCCTTCTCCAGCTCCTCACACACACCATCACATTAACCTCCACCCACTCACTGCACAGCCTGTAGCTCCTTCTCCATCTCCTCACACACACAATCGAGCCACATTGTTGTTTTGGTCATTGGTTAATGTGTGCCTAATATTAAACTGCAGGAGCGACAGCAAAGCTTCGTGCTTTGTTGCCATAGCTGTTTCAAAAGGTTTGATTGCACGCTTTAAACCATCCTGTCCAGCATACATTTTCACAACAAACCTTTAAATATCTAAGTGTTGGGCTGGTGTTGCAAGGAACAGAAATAAAAATGTCCAAAGGGCTCCTGAGCTCAAAATATAAATAAGATAGTAGGAGTCAGGCTTTAAGCTTTTAAGATAGCATAGGTGGTGGGGGTGATGGGTGGTGGTGATGGTGCAAGTGGGGGTGACACAGGTGGTGGTGGTGGTGGTGGTGGTGGGTGATGGTGGTGGTGGTGGGGTTGGGGGTATCTGTTGCCAGAGACCAGTCATTATAAACAGCATTGCTGTGTTAAATATGAGAATGTGCTGATTTAGGCTGTACTGTCCCGAAGCACACGGGACGCTTCTGATTTGTGACTCTTAACACTGAGGGTGTAGTTTACCACAGAACACACGTTGCCAGAACACACACACACACACACACACACACACACAGTAAAACGATAGCCCCGTTTTCATTTAGACAGAGTATGAGCAGGAGTTCCAGATTTAACTGCTCTTATTAAATTGGTCTTAAACTCTGGGTAACCCCAGCTCTGCAAGACACGTCCTTTATCTGTCCACAAAGGCAATCTGATTCCGAACTGGAAGAAAGCAGAGAAAATACAGAGAGGAGACAGCACCTGTGGACCGTCTTTATTTTCTGGCAGAGATGTATTTCAGGCTGGGTACCGATCCAATTACCCCAGGACCATTTCCTCAAATCAATCAACGCCACACTCGGCGTCTGTAGTTTAAGGTGGAAACGAAACCTGCGACACCGCTGTAGATACATTCCAGCAAACACCTCCCGCACTCTATTACAGTGATCAGTTCAGTTTACACCTCCTGCCTCTTGAACCGAATCCGATAACCGCAAGCTACGGTGGAAAGGCAGTGTCCGGCTTTGGGACGCAGCTCGTAATAACAGACACCCTCATCACATATTCCTGGACGAGGGGAATCGCACCCCGCCAAGGCCTGGAGCTGTGCAGAAGACAAAAATGTAGAGCTAATACTAATTTATTACACGTGTTATGACACCCTCATCGTTCAGGCCCGCCTCAGTCCGAGCACTCCGATTCTCTCCATCTGCACAGCCATCCTGATGCAAATGAGAAGACTGGCTTGATTGTGTGTGTGTGTGTGTGTGTGTGTGTGTGTGTGTGTGTGTGTGTGTTGACGCTGATTGGACATGACAGAGAGCAGGGGCCTGCTGCACTGGGGGAAATTGCTCACTTTGAATACTGGAACCAGGCAGTAATTACAGCCAGAAGGGGACGCCACCATTTACACACCACAATACATCAGACAGAAGGAGAGAGAGAAAGACAGACAGAGAGACAGAGCGAGAGAGAGAGACAGAGAGAGTCTCTAGTTTACTTGTTCTAGGTTTCAGGAATAGAACTACAACACAGGTTCTGTTCAAAGTGACTCTGTTGGTTCTGTATTCCGGTTCTAATTGCTGACCAGGAGGCTGCGGGACGAGCTCCATCACCAGGAAGTCACAAGCTCAATTCCCAGTGATGACAGGGACATCCATGTGCAGCAGTCTCAGAGACTCCACATCAACATATGCACCAAAGTGTCGGGACATCTCAGGTGTTTAATTCGGTCTGGGTCTCACAGGCAGTCCTGCAGTCTGCCTTAACACACGTTACTGAAAGAACAGGTGGAGCTGAACTCCCCGTGCACCAGCTGGAAGCTTCCGGCCATGGACTGGGTGAAGCACACAGCTCCTGCACTGGAGTAGACTGGAGTGGACCGGAGTGATTAATCGCACTTCTCTGCACTGAACCAGCTGTTGGGATGAGGAGGGATAATGCAATGGGGCGGTTTTTCAGGGGTCGACTTTGATCCCTTAGTTCCAGCAAAGGGAGTCTTAAAGCTTCAACGTTCCACGACATTCTGGACAGCTGTAGATTCCAACTATGTGGAACTAATTTGAGGGAGGTTCTTTGCTGTTCCAGCTCTGCCGCAGTCCACAAAGCAAGCTCCATAAAGCCATGGGGTAGTGTGGTGTAGAAGAACTTCACTGGCCCATACAGAGCCCTGACCTCAATCCCATCCAACACCTTTAGGATGACTGGGATTATTGGGAAGATTGTGAGCGATCATAAGGGCTCCTGGAGGTTATTATGCACGGAAACCCAAATATTGGACCGGACTACTGGTCGGAGACTCCACGGTGGCAGCAGCATAAGAATGAAGGAGCTCGAGAGGATCCACGTTGATGAAGGGTGGAGAAATACGAGCACAACAGCTGCCTCCTGGAAAATTCCACCCACCAGCACAGTCAACACACAGCCACATCAAACACCACCTCCAGACACACACCCCCACCCAAAACACCCGACACGCAAAAACGGCTACAAGCGGCAGCAGCTGAAACAGATGCGAACCATTCCTGCTCCAGTCTGAAAGGGCAAACCCGGAGCGTAAAGGAAGTCCTGCACGGAAAGGCTTTCGGAACCACAAACCTCAGAGTCTCGCTCAGAGGAACCGTGAACTCTGCTCTGCAGGGTTTCAGGGACCGGGAACAGTGAGAACATCACGCTGCTTACAGATACGCTCACAGATACGGCTCCGAAATCCAAACATCACCCTCTTTCCCTCGTTTTGCTTATTCTACACAGTTTACAAAGTGAAAACATCAATAACACCGTAATAAAACCCCGTCTTTATTAAAGTCGAGGCAAAAGCGTCCATCATACTGCTCATCGAATTTATATCAAGGAAATTAAAAAGTTCAGACTTTCATATTAGTTTCCAACAATCAGAATTATTGCATTTTCAGCTCAAAAACACTGTTATAGTCATTATTAAAGGATATTATAATCTGCTCTTCGTAGGAGCTTGAGAGCGAACAGCAGGGTCCAAAGAGGTTCACTGGTTTAATCCCAGTTACCCTTTCCTGCACCACTGTTACAAACCACTGACCAGAACCTCCGACACCAAACAAACCCACTCCAGCAGTCTGAGGACCTTTACTCAGAACCGTACTGTCGTCTTCGTTATGGAAGAATAACGGTGTCTGCGGTGAACGTGTCCCAGTGAGTTAACGTTAATAACTAGATCAATTAAACACTGATCATTTAAAACTGCTTTCACCAATCAGAGGAGAGTTTACAGTCACGGTCACTCGCTTCACAGAGTGGGAATCGGAACTGGAAGATGTGGCCGTATGTTTGTGGACACCCCTTCTCAAACACGTTCAGCATGTTTCTAATAAAGTGGCCAGTGAGCGGAAGCCAAGTGGGTGATTTGCACCAATAATAGACATCCACTTTTAGAGTACGTTTCTGATAAAATGGCCACTGCGCGTTTACAGACTGTTTATGAGAGTGGGGAGAGGACGGCGGCAGAGTACGCCGGGCTGACGCTGCAGCAATCGCCTCGTTTATTTTCTCATTGGGAACAAGGGCCGATGTGTCCGTTTAACCCAAGGCTCAGTGTGTGTGTGTGTGTGTGTGTGTGTGTGTGTGTGTGTTCCTGCAGTCAGGGTAAGCTGTAAGGGGGGATATTTCAAAGTAAGGCCACAGGGATGAGAAACAATACAAGGCCAAACAGCAGAGCAGAGCTGAGGGCCAGCGTCCAAACATCAGACAGAGATGGACGACCAAGTAAATGTTACATCCCTCCCTCCCTCATTCAGTTATCCTCACTGTTAAACATCAGGGATCATATGGTTATAGAGCGTTATAGAGCGCCCCCTACACTTCCTGTAGTGTATTACAGTCTGTCAGAATGAGTGTGTGGATCATATGAACATTATAGAGCGTTATAGAGCGCCCCCTACGCTTCCTGTAGTGTATTACAGTCTGTCGGAATGAGCGTGTGGATCATATTAACATTATAGAGGGTTATAGAGCGCCCCCTACACTTCCTGTAGTGTATTACAGTCTGTCAGAATGAGCGTGTGGATCATATTAACATTAGATGTGGTGCCAGAAGTAAGTGACTGCACTGGGGTTACTCTGTAGCACTGATGAATTATTCTATACAGTGCAATATTAACTGTATGCTAATGAGGCTTTTACATTGAATAATTCAGTTAATCACTCTTGGCCCTGTGGATCCCACCAAAGCCGGTACATGTTCCATCAATGTGCTCTAAAAATACTTCTATGCCAGTTCTAGGAAAGCGCAAACCTGAGCTGTAAGAGCTCTGAGCTGATCGGCGTCAGGATGAAGCTCACGCTCTGCCACAACCAACAGATTAAGAAACTAAATTTGAGAAAATCTCCGGTGAGAAATTCTCCAAACGGAAGCGTGACGAGTCTCCTAATGACACTTCTGAAAGCCGGCAGACGGAAATATGAAACATCTGTGCAAACAATCCACAGTTAAAAATGAAAGCAAATCCACAGAAGACGTTTTGACCGCCCTACGAAAAGCTGGAGATGCGGGCGCGAGTGGGTGAGTGCGCAAGTGTGTGTGGCATCGCTTTAACCGGATTTGATGAATCAGTGGGTATTCAGAAGAAGCTGGAACTCATTTGAGATGCTCAATTGGAGTCATTTCGCTTCAAAAGCCCCAGTAATAACCTGCAAATTAAGAGAGAGAGAGAGAGAGAGAGAGAGAGAGAGAGAGAGAGAGAGAGAGAGAGAGAGAGAGAGAGTGTGTTTTGTCTCATGAGCGGGGTTAAAGGACATGCGAGATCACACCAGCACAGAAATCAGGAGTTTAAATCTCCGTCATTTCTATCAAATCATAAAGAGGAAACGTTCTGGGATCTGATTTCAGTTTTGTGCAGATCGAGAATTATTTGATGAACACACTGAATTACACCGTTATTGGTGTTCTTTCTCACTGAGCACTGGGAGCTTTAACGCGCTTATTGAAGTGAACTGATCTCCTTCAAACACAACGTTCTGTAAGCAGAGTCCAGGGAACCCTAAAGCTCGGGTCATACCTGGTGCAGACGGAGCATAGAGCTCACGGCCAAAGTGACGTAACTGGAGAAAAAGGCTGTGCGCGCGCGTGTGTGTGCGCGTGCGCGCGTGTCCAGATTGACACTCTGGTGAACCCCCCAGTGCCTGATACAGTGGGATCTGTGACCAAGCCAGGGAATGGAGATCTGTCAAAGGTCACCTCACTCATCACTTCACAAGGCTACTAAAATCATGGTGGGGTGGTGGGTGGAGCAGGGACAGGAACAACAGGGAAGGGAGGGTGAGGGATGACTGGACAATAAGTGGTGGCAGAGGTGGGCTAGTGAGGTGCAGCTGCTTCAGCGGGGACTCGTGAGATGGAGAGGAACAAAAGGTAGAGGTGGGTGGATGAAAGGTAAGGTGGTGGTGGAAGGCGGAGGGACAATGGAGGTGGTATGTAACAGGGGCAGCAACAACTGGTGGGAGGGTCAGAGAGCCGTCAGAATTAAGGGAGGCTGAAGGGGTGACCGTTGTTTTTGGCGTGGTAGACGAAGCTTTAGCCCATCCGTTTACAGGCGGATGAAGAGGGACTATTCTGAGAGGAAACTGGACTGAGCCCAAAACGACCAACACCACAAATTACAGTCGAACGACCATGTTTTTATTCTCTGAAAGTAAACAGTCCAGGACTACCGGACTGACGCTGGTCAAACATCTGGCTTCTCAGCAAACAGCAGCTTCTGCTACCGCTCTCAACTCAAGACAGAAAAGAGGAAAATATTCCTCAGCGTCTCCGTCGGTGCAGACTGTCCTGCTCTTCCAGAACTCGGCGCCTGAAATGCACGCAAGCATCAGAGGAGCGTGAAGAAAAGCACACAGGTGTGGAATTCCACAGGTGCAAAACAGGTTTCTCAGGCCTCGCAGCCGGACGTTCCTGGCCGAGGGTTTATGAGCGAATGACGGTGGCGGTTGTGCAGCGTCCTCGCAGTTATTTGGGTTAAATGTCCACAGTGGCTGTTTCTGCAATCATGAGCAAATGGTTTCCAGTCTCGGCTCGGCAACAGCGCGGATATTACAGCCCCTGGACCAGAAGTCGCTGTAGGAAAATTTCTATCTTTGAGAGCTTCAACAGACTGTTTATTAGTGGAACAGCGTAACTGCACGTCTGCGCTCCTCACCACCCTCCTGTCAGCTTGACTCGCTCTGATCGGGAGGAGGAACCTTAGAAGTTCAAAAGTGCAGAAAGGCTTTGGTGAAAGTGTGAAGGTCACAGGAAATTACAATGAACTGCACAACTGACCCCTCCATCCACTACCTGTCCACTGGTGACGAGATGGACAACTGAAGATGGAAAAGACCAGATCAGCCATCTCACCTGAGCTCTCACACAAAGAGAGAGAGAGAGAGACAGAGAGAGAGAGCGATAAAGAGCCGGTAAGGAAATACAGGAAGGGAAGAACGAGAGTGGGAAGAGGAAGGAAAAGAAGGATAGAAAGGGCAAGAAATGAAAGAGGAAGGTGAGATGGACAGTGCAGATCGTCCTCTCCGTCACACTGATGGACGGAAAGAAAACATTTAGTCTGCAAGGAGAGCTCATTTTCCATCCTGCCCTTTCAGAGAGAAAAGAAAGACCCTGCTGGTATTACACACACACACACACACACACACACACACACACACACACACACACACACACAATGTGTACACAAAATGTGGAAACTGCACCCATTGCTGACACAGATGTGCAAATGCACACCCAACTTGTCTAGTCCCTTTAGAGAAGTTCTGCCAATAGAATAGGACTCTCTGGAGCAGATAAACACACGACGCTATTGTCTCCATGTCTAATAGCAGGTGTGGACTAGAGGGTATAAAGACCCCCAGCACTGAGCTGTGGAGCAGTGAACTGTGTTCTCTGGAAGGATGGAGCTCCAGACAGAACTTCAGTGTAGAGTAACTCTGCTCCACCGTAATCACACACTGCAGCTGTATAATAACACTGAAGAGCTCGTTTCTCATTTCCACTGCCTTAAACAAGCTCCACCTTCAATGCGGAGTTATGGAAATGAGCTCTACTCTGATTGGCTGAGCTACATGTGTAATCATAGCCTCACTGTGAAATTCAGACAGATGTGTTTATTCTGAAAGCTGGGAATGTCATTACTCAAACTGGGGTTTCACACACACACACACACACACACACACACACACACACACACACACACTATGACCTCTGATGGTGTGTGTGTGTGTGGCGTACTATCAGGACCATCAGGGGGAAAGTACATTTCACACTGTGCTGACACTCCTCCCCCCATTTCTCCCAACTCCTCTCCTTCCCCTCTATCCCCTTTTCCCTTCTCTCTCTCCCTTTCCTGCTTTCTTTCATTCTTTAGCCTCCTTTGTTCGCTCTCTTTCCCCCTTTCTCTGCATCTCTCCCTTCACTCCAATTTCCCCGCCTGTCTCCGTCCCTCCTCTCAGGCTGGAGAACACTGCTCAAGTAAATCTGAAAAAGGCACCATCCATAACCTACTGTTTGTCTCTCTCTCACACACACACACACACACACACACACACACACACACACACACAGCTCTGCTGTCCATTATGTTTCACTATAACAGCAAATTACTGTGTTTAGTTAAAAAGGGGGCCATGTGACTCAGTTATGAAACAGTGTGTGTGTGTGTGTGTGTGTGTGTGTGTGTGTGTGTGTGTGTGTGTGTGTGTGTGTGTGAGAGACACTCACGTCAGGGTACTCTTTGACGGGGACGAAGAGTTTCTCCTGCAGATGGACGATGGGGCCGTGAGGCTCTGGAAGCTCCAGCGGGTGTTTATCCACCAACCCGCTCACAGTGTCGTTGTACATGTCCTTACGCACTCTGTTTATCTCTGTAAACAAACAAACAAACAAACAAAAACAGGTCAGAGAGGGACTCAGAGGAACCACGTTTATCACAGCAGAACCTCAGGACAAACCCCTCCCACCCCGAGAGAGACAACTTGCTGCGACATATATAGTCTCTCTCACACACACAATGCTTCATTCATAACAGTTGTGGGTCAGATGAGCTCAGACTGCTGGGGCCAAACGATTTAGCACAGGATGTCCAGTCATCAGTCTCTCTCTGTTTCTCACACACACACACACACACACACACACACACACACACACACACACACACACACACACACACACACACACACACACNCACACACACACACACACACACACACACACACACACACACACACACACTCTCCTGGTGTACTGACAGCCTGTACAGAGCTCACACTGTAAACCCTACAGGCTGAAATCACATCAGCGGGTTATGTGCTCAGGGTAACAGTTCACAAAACTATCAACAGTTTGTGTTGGTCGTCCTCTAGTCCTTCATCAGTGCTCACAGGACGCTGCCCACAGGACGCTGAGGGGTTTAAACACTCCAGCAGCACTGCTGTGTCTGATCCACTGATACCAGCAACACACACTAACACACCACCACCACCATGTCAGTGTGACTGCAGTGCTGAGAATGACCCACCACCCACATCATATCTGCTCTGTGGTGGTCCTGTGGGGTCCTGATCATTAAAGATCAGGGTGAAAGGAGGAGAATAAAGTCTGCAGAGAAACAGATGAACTACAGTCTGGATTATAGAAATACAAAGAGCTCCTGTATGATCAGAGGAGCTGATAGAGTGGACAGTGAGAGGAGAAGAGAGGTCATAAATGTTATGGCTGATGGGTACAAATGACCTCATATCCCGAGAAGGTAATTAAAGAACTACAAAGTGCTTGCACACACACACACACACACACACACACACACACACACACACACACACACACACACACTTTATAAAAATGCATCACATACTAACCACACCCCCAAACCCTCACACCCAGAAGAGCACAGTGGGAGCAGAACCAGTCCTGCAGCTACAAACTGAATCCAGTCCATCTGCTGCTCTGGCCAAGACGGACCACATTCCTGCTCTCCTGTTTCTGCAGAACCGCAAAGGAACGTTACGGAACACACTGATGTGAAAAACTGACTCTCAGACCAAAACAAACACAACAGAAGCCCCACACACACACACACACACACACACACACACACACACACACACACACACACACACACACACACACACACACACACACACACACACACACA
>CM067513.1:337456-356205 GCA_034509495.1 Acestrorhynchus altus
CACACACACACACACACACACACACACACACACACACACACAGTTCAGATGTTTTCCAGCTGTGTCGTGTGTGTGCCGAGAGGATGTACAAGTTGGAAAATGTACAATGTACGTATGTGTGTACACACACACACACACAAACACACACAAACACATACAGAGCCCCCTTTTAGCACTAAACCATGAAGGAACTTAAGATTTAATTTAATCCAGAGAAGACTGTCTACTAGATTCTGGAGCATTGCTGTGAGGATTTGATTGCCTTAGTGAGGTCAGGATGTTGGATGATCACCACCTCATCCCCAAATCATCCCAGAAGTGCTATATGGAGCTCCATCATTCCAGAGAACACAGTTCACTGCTCCACAGCTCAATGCTGGGGGTCTTTATACCCTCTAGTCCACACCTGCTATTAGACATGGAGACAATAGAGTCATGTTTGTTTATCTGCTCCAGAGAGTCCTATTCTATTGGCAGTACTTCACTACAGGGATGAGAATGTGTGTGTGCATTAGAAGAGGTGTCCACAAACATTTGGACACAGTATAATGAAGTTCTCTCTAACTGAAGTGAGAGCAGCTCTAAAATCACATAACTGGAAAAGGTTACCATGGCGTCGTCACCACCAGAAAACAGCACTACGACTCCAACCCTGCTCGGAACCCATAAATCTGTACAGCCGAACAGGAATAACGAAGACACTCGGCTTCTGTGAGCGCACGGAGTTAATTAGCCTCTAAACGCCGGCTCTCGGCAGGACGCCGACACATCTCTGCTCAGACAGTTCCTTCCAGTTCTCTCACTTCAGTTCTCACTTCTGCTGCAGCTCCAACCCTGCGATGGGTCTTACAGAACGTACTAATTCCCCAAACAGGGCCGGAACCACCTTTGGAGAACACATCCATACAGGCCCGTCTGCCAGAACGAGCGTGGAGATCATAAAACATTACACACCGCGCCGTAAATGATTATGAAAATGGATTCAAGTGTGAAAGATGAAAGTTTTCCGTTAAACTCATTGATGGTATGGTGTCTCAGAGCTCTCTGGATCACTGTGTGTGTGTGTGTGTGTGTGTGTGTGTGTGTGTGTGTGTGTGTGTGCACCGTTGTTGCAGGTGAGTCCAATTAAAGGGGAACTACTTAAAAAGGATGATCCACATTATTAAGCCACAGGTTTCGAGGGAAAATAAACGGGTCTCTGCTGCTGAAGAGCATCTAACAGTGCAATGCCTCGACACGGTTCGATTAGAAACGTCACAGGAACGTCAGCGTGATCATGGAGAAGAGATTTGTGGCTGATTCAGAGAACAGACGGGTTCTTTCAGATAAAGGCATAATGAGGACGGTTCCTGACGGACAAACACCTCAGATTAAAAGAGCAGGTCTGCTCTGGAGTCCCTCCAACCTCAAGGTGTAGGATTCTCCAGAGGCTTGCTGTTGTGACGTTAATTTACTGATGAGTGCAGTGCAACCCTGGATGGTCAAGATGGATGGAGTAGTGGATGGTTGGTGGATGGACACCATGTCCCAAGAGGACTGCAATATCAGCAAGGAGGTGGTGGAGTAATGCTTTGGGCCAAAATCATGAAGAGAGAGCTGGTAGGCCTCTTTAGGGTCCCTGAAAGGGTGACCTCAATTTCTGACTGACCACTTTCTTCTGTGGTACAAAAGAACCATTCCTTCCACAGCGAAATAAACTTCATGCAGGACAATGCACCATCTCATTCTCCAGAGAATACCTCTCTGTCATTGGCTGCTATGGACATAAAAGGAGAGAAACTCATGGTGTGGCACCATCCTCCCCTGACCTCAACCCTGATGAGAACCTTTGGAGTGTCCTCAAGCAAAAGATCTATGAGGGTGGGAGGCAGCTCAGATCTAAACAGCAGCTCTGGAGGCTTTTCTGACGTCCTGCAAGAATACTGACCATCATTATAGAGCGTTATAGATCGCCCCCTACGCTTCCTGTAGTGTATTACAGTCTGTCAGAATGAGCGTGTGGATCATATGAACATTATAGAGTGTTATAGAGCGCCCCCTACGCTTCCTGTAGTGTATTACAGTCTGTCAGAATGAGCGTGTGGATCATGACCGTCTTCCTGAGTGAACAAGTAAACTGACAAACACACAGACACACACACTTAAAAGGGCAGAGACACATACTATCGCACATTAACAGAGTGAGTTGAGAGTGAGAAACTAAGTAGAAGAAAGTATCTCGGAAACGAAGGGAGCAGTTGGAAGCGTGAGCTGCAGCAGAGCGTGACTCTGTAACTGACGACCTCTACAATCAATACATCTGATCTGACCTGATTAGCAGAGATATCGGGTCAATACAGATAATCAATACATCTGTATGCAGATGTTGAACATGATGTTTAACAAGTAGCTAAATAGATTCCCCCTCCTGCCCCAATTAACTGGCCACACCCCCCTCACTGACACCGTGACTACCAGCTGTACCACCCACACCGCTCCAGTCTGCTCACTATCCTGCAGGTTGGACTAGATGATTAGCCAACTCGCTACACCTCACGCACAGCGGTGGCCAATTAACCAGGATTAGCAAGAGAGTATCAGACACCTGAGCGCCATCGATCCTCCGGCTAATTAAACACATCCGCAACACCGCGCTCTCACACACACCTCACAGAGAGCAAGAGAACAAGAGAGAGATACAGAGACGGAGAGAGCAACAGAGCATGGTCAGACACCGACTGTCGATGGTATGCAGCAGGATTCAAACCTGTGATCCACGGATCATAGTGATCGCACCTCACAGCCCATATGTTTTACAGACAAACCCCATGGCTTGATGGGACGTTACCATAGCGACGTATTTCTGCTGTGATTTTGCACTCATTTCTTTGTGTAGAGAACCATAAACACTACAGATCCGGTTTAATAGCGGAGATCAGTTGACTTCAATGGAAAGAGGGAATCTCCTGGAGCTGATCGACTGTTTAGTGTCCGTCAGGAGTTTCACAGTCGGCGCTCATACTCAGCTGTGCTGCATCACGTGATGTCAGTTTATTGTTGACAAAGTAAAGGCGCAGTTTTAAATCAGTCGACTAATCTGTAAAATAACTGACTGACTGACTGATAAAGTGATGAGTAACAGCCGTACACAGAAACAGCAGCAACAATGAGACAAAATACAACTCCGTACCCTCCTGTCTTACACACACCAACACTCTCAGGGAGAGAGAGACAGAGAGAGAGAGACCGAGACAGACAGAGAGAGAGACAGACAGAGAGAGAGACAGACAGAGAGAGAGACAGAGACAGACAGAGAGAGAGAGAGAGAGAGAGAGAGACAGAGAGAGAGAGACAGAGAGAGAGAGAGACAGAGAGAGAGAGACAGAGAGAGAGAGACAGACAGACAAAGAGAGAGAGAGAGAGAGAGAGAGAGAGACCGAGAGACAGACAGAGAGAGAGACCGAGACAGACCGAGACAGAGACAGAGAGACAGACAGACAGTCTCCTCCTGTCTTAAAAACACCAATACGGACAACATTTATTCACACCAACACTCAGGGAGAGAGAGACAGAGAGAGATAGAGACAGAGAGAGACAGAGGCAGAGAGAAAGAGAGAGACAGACAGAAAGAGAGAGAAAAGAGAGAGAAAAGAGAGAGAAAAGAGAGAGACTGAAGGCCAGTGCAGATAAGATTCAGAAACACTTCATTAAATAAAGGAAGGAACGGACAGACGGCAGAAAAGCGCGGCGGTGAAAACGAGGCTCTGCTGATGTGCACGCTTCCCCGCTTTGAAGTGACGCACATCGGGTATAACAAAGCTCCACACTCCAGACGGACCACTTTTCTGCTGCGCACACGCACACACACACACACACACACACACACACACACACTTCCTCCAGTTAAAGCTTTGACGCTTTGGAGGAATAAGAAAGGGATTTTAAATAAATAAATAAGGCGGGCAGCGCTTCCCTGGCGCTTATCGAGCCGCCGCAGCCGCCGTTTATAATGTAAAGTCTTCTTTCGCTCCTTCGATCCCCGAACACATCACATCGCTCCGCTGCAGTCTGCACATCCACACTCACGGGATCTACAGACCACCGTCCACCGCACCAACAACCGCACAACAACTGCCCACAGCACACCTGTACAATCACATCACCGCATCTGCAGTACCGCCATACACAGGGCGGGGCATTACAATGTTTACTACCATAAAGGACTTCACAACACGTGTACGTACACCAACTCTGTTCTGATTGGATGACCTGTACTGTAGCCTGTGCTCAAACACTCCTTACAACTCCTGTAGGTACAGGTGGAGCTGACCTGTAGGCTGAAGGATGTGATCATGGTGATACCCCTCACTTCAACAATCGAGAGCAAACCAAACTAATGTCTGAGGTTTATATAAGACCGTCCTCTTATCGATGGTCTACTCGTCTAATCATTAGCAGCTGAGGGTGTACCCGACTAACTGTAGGTATTGTAAGTAGTAATATATTATGTAAGTACAGTATTATAAGTACAGTGATACACACAGTAGTAGCCGAGGTGGGACTGTAGGATGCTGTTCAGTCATCTGGAAGTGTGTGATCAGACGAGACAGCGCAGTGAGAAACAGGAAACTACAGCTGAGAAAACACCACACACCTGCAGGAGTCATCACACTCGCACACTTTCAGCCTTGCAGCTCCTGCGCCGATAGACGGCGGGGTCACCCAGATGTACGGTGTGCTCTAATCACAATCTGGAAGTGACCGGTCTGACTGAAACAACACGATTTCAGACACTACCCTCAAAACGCTCCGACTTCAGTACTCTCCCGTAATCTCACCGACTGCACTTCAGCCAACAACACCGATACACAGCTGACTGATCCACGTCACCCTCTGAACAGCTGCCTGCATCATAACCGTAAACACCAGCACATACCAGAGCGATGACGCCGGACAGAGCGCCACCTGCTGGGCTTTATTAAATCAACCTGACTGTGTTAGTGTGAATAAGAAATTCAACACGAGGGAATCTAATTATTAGAGGAACTACAACCGGTCCAATGGGACTCCTTATCATTCCAACCTACTCAACATATCTCTCACTCACACACACACACACACACACACACACACACACACACACACACACACACACACACACACACACACACACACACACACACACACACCCCTCTCACTGCTGCCCAGCTCCATAAAGCAGTTCCACATCAGTGTGTGTGATGAGCTGTCCAGATATATTTAGACTCCGCTATGATACAGTGGAGACACACAGTGTTATCTTGGTGTGTGTGTGTGTGTGTGTGTGTGTGTGTGTGTGTGTGGGGGAAAAGCTTATTTCTATAATTAATGACAAATCTTGCTAATAAGTGGGCAATTATTACAGTCTGTCAGAATATGTGGACCATGAACACAGGTTATAGAGCGCTCCCTACGCTCCTCTGTAGTGTATTACAGTCTGTCAGAATGAGCGCATCATATGAACATTATAGAGCGTTATAGAGCGCCTCACGCTCTCTGTAGTGTATTACAGTCTGTCAGAATGAGGTAGATCGTATGAACATTATAGAGCGCAGGAAAACTCACGCCATGTAGTGTATTACAGTCTGTCAGAATGAGCGGTGATCATATGCGAACATTATAGAGCGTTATAGAGCAATTTCAATGCCTTTAGTATTACAGTCTGTCAGAATGAGCGGTGGATCATATGCGAACATTATAGCGTTATAGAGCGCCCCACGCCTCGTAGTGTATTAAGCAGTCTGTCAGAATGAGCGTGGGATCATATGAACATTATAGAGCGTTATAGAGCGCCCCACGCTCTCCTGTAGTGTATTACAGTCTGTCAGAATGAGCGTGGATCATATGAACATTATAGAGCGTTATAGAGCCGCTCACGCTTTCCTGTAGTGTATTACAGTCTGTCAGAATGAGCGTGATCATATGATCATTATAGAGTGTTACAGAGCGCCTCCCTGGCTTTCCTGTAGTGGCTAGTCTGTCAGAAATGAGCGCAGTGGATCATATGAACATTATGAGCTGTTATAGAGCGCCCTACACTTCCTGCAGTGTATTACAAGGCCCGTCAGAATGAGCGTGTGGATCATAAGTGAACATTATAGAGCTGCTATAGAGCCTCCCTACGCCTCTGTAGTGGCTACAGTCGTCAGAATGAGCGTGTGGATCATATGATCATTACAGAGTGGTTATAGAGCGCCCCCTACGCTTCCTGTAGTGTATAACTGTGATGACGAGTGCAAAGAGTTTGGCTTGTAGGTTTAAGGGTTTCCTGACGGATCCTAATGTCTAACAATTGGCTTCACAATTGTGCATCAACTGTGAGAATGCTGAGCATGCATCAAAATTGCCTCACCAGGAAACTCCACTACACACACACACACACACACACACACACACACACACACACACACACACACACACACACGAATAGAGACAGAGGGAATAACAGGAAGCTGGCTCAGGATGTTTAGCAGAGTGTGATTGCAAAGAAAGAAAGGAAAGGGGGAGAGAGAGATCGTACTGTCATGGAACGCAGGTTTCTCTTTCTCTCTCAGAAAGAAGAGCAACAAGCTGAGCGTGCGCACACACCCCATTCCGACAGCACAAAGACCGGAAAACAGCAGCCAGAACAGGAAGGAAGGAACCAGTAACAAAATCTGCAAAACACAGATAAACCAATCATCTGCTTCCTCCTGCTGTAGCCACACCCCCTGGCCTGTCCCAACCTCAACAACCACCCCGGGCCACTGCACACAGATTCACAGTCACACAGCTCTGTTTACACTAAACACACACGGGTCATTATACAGAATCTCAGGAGCGTAGAAGAGCCGAGCTGCTCCGACAAACTGACTGACCACGGGGCCGGCTGCAGCTCTCAGATACACACACCTGCATTATTAAACAGCAGAGCTGCTGGAGTGTTTAAACACTGTGTCCACTCACTGTCCACTCTATGAGACACTCCTACCGAGTGTCTCCACCTTGTAGATGTAAAGTCAGAGACAGAAGCTCATCTGTTTCTGCAGTTTGTGTTGTTCGTCCTCGAGCCCTTTATGGACTTTTATTGCACACCTCCGCTGCAGACGTGCTGTATTTCTCCTCTCTCCTCCGTAAGTGGAAGGTGGGGAGGTGTGGGTGGATGAGGTGGGTGGGGAGGCATTCTGCAGGCTTTAATTAGCAGGAATGAGGGCAACCAATGACAAGGACCATTTACACCAGTGAGGAAAAGCGAGTCAGTGGGAACGTTTCACACGGCCACTTCTTCAAGCAGCGTAATTGAGCTCATGAGGGACGCCCGGGGGACAGAAATGACAGACAACAACAAACTGCTCCAGTCTGTCTTGTCCGCTACCGTAGCGATAACAGTCACATGAGAAACTGGTCTGAGCATGCTCAGAGCAGTACGTCCACAACTCTGGGTATCAACAGTCGAAGAGAGCTCCAGAAGAGCGGCACGTCTAACAGCGGAATGACCCGGGCCGAGACCATTGGTGCTTTGTTCCACGGCACCTGCTGTGTGTGTGTGAGAAAGCACAGCATTATCCAGCACAGCACAGGTTTAATTTGGACTTCCAGAACGGGTTACGGTGTTGTTGACAGAGCTTCAGATGGGAATTTGCAAGAACTTCAACAATGGTTGTGGAGCGTTCCGGACTGGAGCGAGTCTGGGCTTGCTGGAGTCGGGCACTGGGATGAAAGAATGAGCAACTGATTGCTGGTTTGGTTTCAGGTGGCCTGCATGCACCCGTGACGTTGTTGCTTTGTAAATGTATGTGTGTGTGTGTGTGTGTGTGTGTGTGTGCGCGCAAGTCCCAATTTAAGAAGCCAAAGCACCAAAGCCAAAGCACACTCCTGCTTCTCTCAAAACAAACACACAGGCCCAAAAGACCACTGTGTGTGTGTGTGTGTGTGTTAAAACATTAGCGTGCAGGCTTAGTAAACAGATGACACAACTGTGACTGGAGAACTGGCAGAAGCAGGTCACAATGCCAAAACCTCGTGTCTCTCTCTCTCTCTCTTACACACACACACACACACACACACACACACAGTGACTCACGTCTCTCTCTGGCCTGGCAGGCTCTCTTGCCTGCTTACGGGTTTAAAGCACTGATCGCCTTAACGGAAGAGAAGGATGGAGGGATGGATACAGGAGGGGTGATGCCAAAGGGGTGCGCAAGAGTGCACAAGAGAGAAAGAGAGTGAGCAAAAAAAGCAGCTATAGAAAAAGAGCGAGACAGAGCAGAGAGAGCGCTCATTGGTTAATGTGAACAGACAGGGCCCCGTTACAGGCCTTTAATGTCACAACTGGTCTTCAAACGGAGGAGAAGAAAGGAGGGAGAGGGACGGAAAGCATGGACGGGTTGGGGAGAGAGAGAAGCAGTCAGTGTGGTCTGGAGCAGACGCTGTATTGGCTCTGACAGGCAGTTTAACATCCTCTTCACAAACGCTAAAGTGCTCCATTCAGACAGGCGCGAGAGCGGCCGAGCGAGCGAGACAGAGAGAGAGAGAGAACAAAATCACTGTGTTGGGTAAAAGTGCTCAATAACAAAGCTCCAGCTGTGTGTGTGTGTGTGTGTGTGTGTGTGTGTGTGTGTGTGTGTGTGTCTTGCCAAAATCCCAACGCCATGCTTTCACATCAAACAAATGACCAGGGGGCGGGGCTAAACCAGCTATACTCTTAATAGGCAGGTATTTAAATCAGACTGTTTTTAACATCACCATACGGAATGGGTCCTAAAGCATTGTAGTGGACAATGTAAACCCACACAACAGCGTTTAATACAGTGCATAATATCCTCTATGACGGCCATAATATGTATAATACATAACACTACACTGTACAGCACGTTACATACACCTGTACAGTATAACAGGGCATAAAACCATCATAGTTTAATGTACAGTATAATCCACTGTACAATGTACATTACTGTATTAGAGGTTATGTAACACGTTATACACTATGATAATAGATTACACCAATAATAGGACAATTCTGCACTTAGTTAAATACGTAAATATAAACTACCACACAAGTGCATCACAGCGTACTGTGAAGCAGTATACAACAGTGTCAAACAATATAATGTACAAACATACACAGCAGCTACAGCACAATTATACTACAGTGTAGATCTTACTGTACTACAGTGTATGAAACACTAACAGCTCACTCTGAAACAACAGCAGCAACAAGAGTTAACTGTGATTTGGCTCTTTAAGCCCAGAGCCTGAGATCCTTCACCCTCATTAAAACTGTACATTACTCATCACATCTGAGACACACACACACACACACACACACACACACACACACACACACACACAGAGAGAGAGAGAGAGAGAGAGCTGAACAGCAGCATTCCTGGTTAGTGTGTCAAATGAACACAATCACATTCCCTCAGCAGTGTCACAGAGAGCAGGACAAAGGAACTCCAGCCGTTTCTGCTTCAGTACACCAGCACGGTCATAACTCTCTCTCTCTCTGTGTGTGTGTGTGTGTGTGTGTGTGTGTGTGTGTGTGTGTGTATAGGAGGGGGTATAACAGAGGCTTCCATTATGTGAAAGCATGCCAGTCCTGACCGTCTCTATTCCTGCCTCTACAGTGACCTCATTCAATAAACACACCACTCATCTCCCCATCCTCTCCCCCATCTGACCATCCGCTCATCTCCCCAACCTCCCCTCTTCTCCTGCTACAGTGTGTGATCATGCTGGAGTTACACTACATGGACTGAAGTACTGGATGGAGCTCCACCATTACAGAGACCACAGCTCCACAGGTTGTTCATCTGCTCCAGAGAGTCCTATTCTATTGGCAGTACTTCTCTACACGGACTAGACAAGCTGTGAGTGCATTTGCACATCTGTGTCAGCAATAGGTGCAGCTTAAAGTAGCTGAATGCTGAAGTAGAAGGCGTGTCCACTAACTGTGATACCTGCGGTGTGAAAACCTAACTGTCTCCTCAGACGAGGCGTCGGGACACTTTGGGACTCGGAGCTTTGACAGTTCAGAGCTGCACACGATGATTCGGGCTATTTTTACAAACGCCTGAGCACAGCTTTCACAACAGGCTGCTGTCAGGATGTTGCAACAGCTTTGACTATGAAACACACACACACACACACACACACACGCGCCCCTCTGGAAGGGGAAGCCACACCCGGCTACGACGGAAAGAGTGGCGCAGTGTTATAAAGGAGAAACTCCATCTGAGACCATTTACACACTCACGAGTCACACTGCCAGTAACACAGAGAGTGAGTGAGTGAGTGAGTGTATGTGTTTTTTCTCTCATGCCCTTTCATTAATTTAAATGCAGTTATGAGAAGCTGTCTAGGAGCTGAATGTTTACCCACTTCTCACACACACACACACACTTTGCTCGTTCTGCAGATCCTGAGGAAGGGCCTCACCCGTTTGCATTCCACAGCTGCTTGGAATAACTTTACCGCTCACAGACAGTCTCACTCTTTCCTCCTCTTTTACTCATTCTCAGCGGTGTGTGTGTGTGTGTGTCTGTATGTGGGTGTTTCAGTTCCGTCTGTGTGTGCGCTGTGGTTTATCTCCAGAACAAAACCAGAAATGAGCTCTCTCTTTCCCTCCTTCTGTCCATATCTCTCTCTCTCTCCCTCACTGTGTGGTAATAAGTTTCAGAGTGTTGCTCTTACCGCAGGACGGTGATCTGTCAGTGTTCTGGTTACGCTGTTCACCCCAAGCACAGAGTTTTCTCTCGTAATGAAAGCACTAGCTGACTTGTAACACCAGTCCAGTAGACCCTTACCGGTGTGTTTTTGGTGCCCTTCATTACAGGGTTCATATCCTATGTGTTGGATTTAATGACCCCGCTCACGCACTAATAACGCACTGTGTAAAAATCAACACTCGACGGAAAAAAGGGGACAAATGTTGAATTTTGATAAAATAAAACGGATTCCATAGGGCTGTACAGATTAATACCAAAGGTAAAACTACTCCGTTTGAACGTTGTTGAAGAGGAGTAAGGAGCACTGTGCTGGGAGCACAGCCTCTAACCAGTTAACTGGGGCGCTGAATTCGGCCACAGCAGTGTTGGGCCTGAGCAACCCTGCGACAGCCAATAATGATGCTAGATGAGCTGCATTATTCATTAACCAGCATGTGTTAGTTAGGGAACAATAACCTGAATGAATATCTCAATATATCAACGTCACTGCGATAACAACGTAATAATGATTATTCTGTTCACAATATTAAAGTATTTACAAAAATGCAGCCATGAAGGTGAAGAATACGTTTCATGTGGTACTTTTACCATTACAGAAGAGGCCTCTGTCTCACACACACACACACACACACACACACACACACACACACACACACACACACACACAGTTTATACATCCACTAAACCTGGCGCTGAAAAACACCAAGGTTCTTATGAATCCAGAACGGCTCCAGTTCGAGAGGACTCCGTACACATACACCCGGAACGCTGAAGTACATTTACAGGTGAAATTAAAAACCACAAAACTAGTTTCTTATCCTTGCTGTGGAACCAAAACTGGTCTGGAGACTTTTTAGTGGTATTGGTATCGTGCATCTCTAATATGTAGAGGTACATTGAGGGTTCTAAAACGAAATGAAACAGACGTACAGAACCTTTAACACCTCGCGCCCCCGGGACACTCAGGACAGGGCTGTGCCACATTAAACCATACACACCGTCACACTGCAAGTGGTCTGGAGGGCGAGAGGAGCTGCAGGTTCACGCCCCAAACTGCTCTCCACGCTCTGCGGCGGACACTGTCCCCTGCTCCGGGCATGCACACACTGTGTGTGTGTCTGCTCACTAGTGTGTATGTCTGTACATTCTATCTTTAATACACACACACACACACACACACACACAGCCAACAAAGTTTGTTTTGTCTATAAAGTAAAATCTGCCCACAGTAAACAAACAAAAGTCTCAGCAAGATGGCGCAGCAAGTGTGTGTGTGTGTGTGTGTGTGTGTGTGTGTGTGTGTGTGTGTGTGTGTGTGTGTGTGTGTGCTATGAGGCAGGCCAGTGTGAGATAAGGAGCCCCTGTGTTTATAGAAGGGAAACCCCTGATATCAGTCGTCTACATACTGACACAGAGACAGCTTTATCAGGGGGCCACATGGCAGGGGCCACGCAGGGGCCAACACACACACAGCAGCATAGTGGCATTTGATAGATCAAACACACACTCCCATCAAACCACCAGCAGACGAGAGGGGGGAGATAAAAAATAAAGTGAAGAGACGAGTGCTCCCCCTCATGTCCCTGCGCTCACCCTGCCAACCGCATCCTGCCATCCAATTCATCACCCCGCACAGGCAGAGAGAGAGAGAGAGAGAGAGAGAGAGAGAGAGAGAGAGAGAGAGAGTGTTAGGGGAAAGAAGAATGAGAGTACACAGGAGTGAGAAATAAGGAAATACTATGAGGAGGGAAGAGAAAACGAGTAAAGGAAAAGGTGGAATACAGAAAGGTAAGGGGAAAGGAAGGAGAGAAGTGAGGAGAGGAAAAAGGAGTGCAAGCGTGAGAGGTGTCCACTCTCCAGCTCCACCGATGGCAGCAGTTAATTAAATTCCACCTTGTAAGTGGCATCGAGGGAGGTTTTTAGGAAGGGCTGAGGAGATTATAAAGCAGGTGTGTGTGTGTGTGTGTGTGTGTGTGTGTGTGTGTGTGTGTGTGTGTGTGTGTGTGTGTGTAGGCACCGCTGCAGGCTATCTGAGCCTGAGGCACCATCTCTAACCCTCATGACACAACACACACTCAGCTAATCAGCCCAGCTCCTCCACAGCTCGGGTCCACAGGTCTCTCGGAGAGCTCCCGGCTCCTTCTCCCGCAGGAATTCCAGCCCATTTCCCAAACACACACAGATCAAACAGCAGCCCTGCTTTACGCTGAAGGAGCGTACGATGACTTTACAACTCTTCTAAACCCACAGGCGTTAAAACGGAGACGGCCCCCTTCGCTTTAGTGGCTCTAACGGCAGCTGTGAACGCTCGGCGACCGCGCTGTTACGTGGTCCGATACTTCAGGACTGAATGCCTGTTAACAGAGAATCTCGGAACATCTGAGGTTAGCGTTCGGTTCGATGAACGTGACGTCAGTGAGGACAGCAGGTACGGTTAATGCTGAACTAGACCAATTTAACGCCACTATCGATCTGGGACGAGACTAACTCCCAGCATGCCAACAGCGACGTGAACCCTTGCTGCGGGAACCTGCGGGGGAAAGAAATGCAACACTAAGCAAAGCAGCTGCATACTAATTATTACTGCCGTCACCATCGCACACAAACAATGTGAGCCCACGTAGCTAACGTTATGCCGCTCGCAATTACGAACGTTCCTCCAGAACCTCACACGACTGCAGAGAAAGAAAGCGAAATGCTCTGAATGCAGCCCAAATCCAATCATATCCATATTTATTTCTGATCACCTGAACAGCAATTACACCACATCCGATCACAACGTGATTACAATCGGAGCAGTACAGACGTCTCAGTCCAGACGCTTTGACCACTCAAATCAGATTTCACTGTCCTCAATGCCCACATCAAATCCAGAGAGATAATCAATCAATCAATCAAAGGAGACGCACGTAAAACGGTCAATTACGCATTTTGGACATCATTTATCTGATCAAGTGCAAACAGGGCCTGTGTTGCAAATTCAAGAATTATAAGAATTGTGATTGGTGTACTCAACAGCAATGCTTCTGATTGGTCCAGAGGTCTGACTTCCCAGCCTTTTTAAAATAAAAGTCCCTGCAACCAACTAAAAGTGAGCAGCAAACACCAAAAACTGCCCACAAACTTCATAAATATCAAAAGCTCGTGTTTTACGGATAAACTTTAAGAGCCGAGAACGGATTTGGAGTTGATCCCACAGAGTGAACTGTGGTTAGAGCGTCTGAGCTCTGTTTCGGTTCTTTTTAGAAGAACCACGGACTCCACATATTAATTACTGCCCCTGATTTACTGATCACCAGTAAACCACTTCTGATAGGTCGTCCCACCGACTGAGAACCGCCTGCTGGGCAGAGCTGGAACTGGGCGTCAGGGCTCCAACTGGGAAATCACACTTTGCAAACACAAGCTAGACCTAAACACTGGCTTAGCCTGCTGCTACACACACACACACACACACACACACACACACACACACACACAGGGTCACCTCTACACCTCCAGCAGAGCTAAAAGCAGAGCACAGAGCAGCTGCCCTGAGTGGAGGTCAGCGCAGGGGACGGGAAAAGGTGTCAGTTTTCCTTCACCATGGAAACAGCTGCACACACACAGCCCGTTTAAGTCGAAGGTATGAGCGGGGTGTGTGTTGGGGCAGGTTGGGGGGCAGGGGTGGTATTTGTGCCGACATTTGTGCGCATGCGTACAGCTGTTAGACTGAACAGTAAGAAAACAAGTAGGGAGGAGACACACGAGTGAGAAGGGGGACGGGGGCTGTTTCGCTTGGGCTGAACGCGGTCTGGAGTTTGTGTCTGAAGCAGTTCTCCTGCACTCCGATCCATATATCAGACACACAGACCAAAACTTCAACACCGTTCCCTGAGCGCAGAAAACTCAGTCACTACACTGTACGAGGATTACACCGAGTTCCAAACACATTTGAAGATGGTTCCAAATCACATTTGACGATGGTATGAAATGTGATTACAATCACACAGAGTGCACAGATGCGTCTCAGCCTGGACACTTTGTCCACTCATATCAGATTTCAGTTCAAAACCAGAGAGATCGGAAGTGCAGGGATCCAGGAAGAGCACCGACACCAACACTGTCACCACAGTAACACAGACAGGGTTGTGGTGTCCAGACACGCAAATCCAATCTGAACACTTGCAAATAACAGTGTGGACGGTCATCTCAACACATACCATTTAGCTGTTGTGTGAACATATACAAAGTCAAGCGACTCTAGAACACAGTCAGTGTGACGGTGTACAAGTTTAAAACCTGAAGACCAATTTTTTAAATTGTAGATCCAAACACTAGAAAACACTAACCCAGTCATACGACTCTAGAACTCTTCTGAAGCATTACTTTCCTGAAAAGGTGAACATCTCAGATCCGCTTAAAGAGACTGAGGATTCTAGAACCAGACGGCAACCCGTCGTCCGTCAGTGAACACTGTGCAGTTCAGAGGAAATCAGAGGACTGTAGAATTCCTTTAAAACGCTTACAACTGAAACACTGTTGCATACACCGGACATTCCAGAACTTGCTCTGGAGGCTTAAGCTCCAGCAGCGGGATGGTGAAGTGATTTGAATGCCATGTTAACGCCGGCCAAGCACCGGCCCAGAGCAGCTGCTGGGTCACCGCGAGCAAATGGCCACTCGAAAAGCTCCAGACAGCAGCTGAATCACAGCTAAATTACAGGACACACACACACACACACACACACACACTGTCATCAGCTGCTCTTCAGGTAAAACCTCCAGCTTCACTGTTACACAGCTACGGCCCGCTCACATTAAACAACCATCTTCATTTGCATAGTCAAATCAGTATGCAAATGAGGCACATCACACCAGAACAGTGATTTACACCTAGCTGTCTGTGTGGGCGCACTCCAAAGAGCAAAAAAGAGCCCCCCCTTACATCTCACCATCACACACCCGGCTGTGAGAGTGTGCACTGAGGCTGAGGGGACACATTACAGTCCAAAGTGCGAGCAAACACACAGGCTGTGACCCAAGAGTTCACTGTTTGGTGCTAAAAAGAACAGCTGCACGAGCGATCTCTCATCCTGTCACTAAAAGAGCCGGCAAAAGGAACCCCACACACTCACTCCAACACCACACCATCAACGAAATCACTCTGACCATCTGAACGAACTCAGCCCTGCGGTGCCAGATTAAACAATCAACTGATTTCATTTACACTGTTCTGACTACGGCTGCTATGGTAACAACTTGGTACTATAGATCAGAGTTATCTATTCATAAACACTGAGATGGAGAAATGAGCTTTTAAATGGGTCAAATATTAAAAATAGATCTTAAACAGTGTGAAACATTTCCTATTTAATATAAACAATGAGAGAGCTGTTAAAAGCAGGAATAAAGAAAATAAACAGCGTAAAAGTATTCCGTCTTGCTTTTCAAAGAAAAATAAATACTATAATCCATGACTGAAAATAATCAGCTGGTGGCAGGATGTGTGTCTTCATAATCACCTTTGTTCGGTATAAATTATTCGGTTTTAGTTTATTAGTCTCGGCTGCACATTCCGGGAATCTCCGGTTCAATATACCACCACTAAAACACAAACGTAATAAAACAGCTCAAACCAAATACCAGGCTTTTCATTTTTAAATAAACCAAAACTACACTTTAAATAACAGCATCTAAACAGACCCCACGACGGTTCACTCATCTTTAACATTCCCCAAAGACGCCAACGAACAGGAAGCACTCCCGTAATCGAAGCTACTAAATCGAGGAATCGTGGCAGCCCTGGTCCTGATGTAACCCTGAATAAGAGAGGCCAAGAGCCTCAAACGCATTTAACCGAAACGTTCCTGAACGTAAGCGGCCACAACACCGTACGGTATGCTATGAATGTTCTCCATCCACACGCTAAACCTGTTTCAGCTACGACAGCTTTCGGTTTTAGTGCACAGAAAACAGTGCTGGTATTCAATAATGCTGCAGCAGGACAGCCACCACACTGGGGTGTGTGTGTGTGTGTGTGTGGCTGCCACAGTGGCCAATATAGCTTTCACAGAAAAGGATTCTCTGTCAGTAGTATTTTAGGGGTGAAGCCGAAGCCCGGAGGCGACCTGAACGCCGCCCGGGGAGAAGCGGTGTGATCCAGCCGCGGCTTCAGACTTAAAACCAGATGGTTTTGGTGGTTCAGAGGGTGGAAGGGGTTGAAGGGCGGTCAGCAGGGTCTGCAAAGTTTGGACATGGATGGAACTGTGGTGGATGTGACAGACACACACACACACACACACACACACACAGCAATGGCATTCCTGCTGCATATGCATGCGTTCCTTCCTCTCCTCTCGGAATGAAGGTGTGCATATGCATTAACATCACATTAGAAGAGAAAAGCCGATATACTGAGACGGATACGCGGAAGGAAGGATGGATGGATGAATGGATGGAGGTGATAAATATCCCACTGGAAGGAAGGCAGGAATATCAGTGGAAGCGTCCGGAATGAAGCGATTCCCAGGGGAAGGAATTCAGGGGATAAAACCTGTATTATTTAGACCAGCTTCCAATAAAACGGGGCCAGTCCTCTCTTTGTCCACGGCTGCGAGCACACAAAGCCCCCAGGGTGCATCACACACACACACACACACACACACTCGCTCTCACACACAAACACACACTCGCTCTCACACACAAACACACACTCGCTCTCTCACACAAACACACACTCGCTCTCTCACACAAACACACACTCGCTCTCTCACACACATACTCACAGTGTCTCAAACACAAACTCGCACACAAACACACTCACTCTCCCAAACAGACTCTTTCACAAACTCTGCCTCTCTCTCTCTCTCTCTCTCTCTCTCTCTCTCTCTCTCTCTGGTCTGTAAGTCTGTAAGCGCAAGTACAGAGACTCAACAGGAGAAAAAAAGGTAGTAAGGGGGGGGGGTAGTAAAGTGGGTGAGGGGTAGTAAAGGAGGGGGGGTAGTAGAGAAAGGGTAAGTAAAGTAGCGGGTAAAGGAGGGTGGGGTAAGTAAAGGAGGGGGTAGTGGAGCGGGGAGTGAGGGGTAGCAGAGCGCGCGGTGCTAACAGGCTAACTGTGAGGAGAAAGTTTTGCGCTGGGGGAAAGGGCGGGAACAGGGGGGGTCAGAGAGAGAGAGGAGTGAGAGGAGAAGTGAGGAGTGAGACCTTCGTCCAGCAGGCGCTCCAGGTGTGTGAAGATGCCGCACAGGTTGGGCAGACTGCTCATCAGCTTCTTCTCGTTCAGCAGCTGCATCAGGTAGTCCGGACTGGGCCGCGGCCTGTCCTTCAGCTCCGGCTCCCCCACCATCATCCTGCCGGCGGAGCGGGACCGCTCTGTCTCTGTCTCTGTCTCTGACTCCGAGTCCTCCCTCAGGCTGTCTCAGTCTCTCTGTCCCGGAGAGAGACAGAAGAATAAAGAGCAGGACAGCGGCTCGCTGACCCTCTTTGCCGCGGCGGCGGGCTGTCGGACGGAGGTCCCGATTCGGTCCCGGTTGGGTCGCAGCGGGTCGGAGCGTGTCGGTGCTACTCGCGCTCGCGCTCCTCGTGACTGAAGTGAGAGAGCTGCTGCGCGAGCCGCCGAGAGAAACACGCCGCGCGATGATTGGCCGCGGGCAGCCATGGAGGGAGGCCGGACCGACCAATCGGCGCCCGGGATTCGGCGGGGCCTCAGGAACAGGGGGCGGAAACACAGTGACATACAGCACTGTGAGCCAATCAGGAGAGAGATCATATTTCACTGGAGAGTAATCTGAACCTCACAGCAGGATTAAATACTGATACAGGATTAAATACTGATTAAATACTGATACAGGATTAAATACTGATCAAATACTGATACAGGATTAAATACTGATACAGGATTAAATACTGATCAAATACTGATACAGGATTAAATACGGATACAGGATTAAATACTGATTCAGGATTAAATACTGATACAGGATTAAATACGGATACAGGATTAAATACTGATTCAGGATTAAATACTGATACAGGATT
>CM067513.1:359205-382684 GCA_034509495.1 Acestrorhynchus altus
TTCTGCATTGTGTCCAAAAGTTTCCAGACAGGCAGTCTAGTACATCGGGTTGTGAGGTTGTCTGGAGTGATGTAGGAGCTCCATCCAACACCTTTGGGATGAGTTGGAGTGACAGAACAAACTGATGACCCAACTCACTGATGCTGTCACTCTTGTGTGGCTGAATGTGTGTGTTCCGTTTTCAGGGTATTGAGGTCACATCCACCGACTCTAGCCATCACTTCATCTCCGGAACAGCTGCTGAGGTACAGAAACACTAAACACCACACCACAGATACACCCCAGAGTGCACAAATACCACACCTCGGTCTGGGGAAAGGAGAGGGTGGATACAGAGAAGGGAGGGAGAGATAGAAAGGAAAAGGGGGGAGAAAGAAAGAGAGAGGGAGCAGGGAAGGGGAGAGAGACTGAGAGGGAGAGCACAAGAAAGACGGGAGAGAGAGAAAATAAGAGAGATGAGAGAAAAGGAGGAGGAGGAGAGAGAGAGAGTGCGCAGTGAGGGAAATGAAGCCTAAAAAACTGCTTGTCCTCCAGGTACCTGCCTCCCTTCACTCTCACACACACACACACACACACACACACACACACACCACTCTTACAGAACAGAGCGATATTGTGAATCATTCTCTGAACTAATTATCACAGAGTCAGTGTGTGAGTGGAGGGTGGAGGGTGGAGATCCACACCCTCCACTGCCCTGTCTCATAATCCATCAGCTGGGAAAAATGTCTCCGAGTGTCACAGAGTCGTGTCTAACAGTCAGCGATCTCCCACCAAGAGGTACTCTACCCAAAAGTAGCCTCTGAGAGCCTTGTTGCAAACGCTTGGTGCCCTCTGGTGTCAAAACCCAGTATGTAATCAGACGCAGCTGTGCCCTGTCTGGGTGTGATCTTAGTTAATGAGTGTATTTTGGTGAATAATTACCTTCATTAATGACCTGTTACGTTTTTCTGCTCTGTATGTAAATGTGATTGGATATGAATGAATAATTCATGCTCTGTTTCCTTCTCCTGGCTCGAGCGCAGTCTCCGGGAGACTTCTCAGAGAAGATCTTGGCAGGAGACGAGGTCATTCAGGTCAATGGCCAGATTGTGGTGAGCAAACTCAATTACAGTAAAATACTGTCATTAGCTTGATGGTGATATTGAAGGCCTGTATTTCCATAATAACTGTTATAGTACAGGCCCCTAATGAGGGGGTGTGGCCAAAGATTTGGCAGCGATGACCTTGGCACTGTTCATTCATTCGTTTACACTGTTCTATGGAGGGACAGTTCGTTTCATACTTACATACGCAGTCATAGTATAGACACTATATGTCCAAACTTTTGTGGACACCACTTCTAATGAATGCATTCAACTACTTTAAGCTGCATCCATTGCTGACACAGATGTGCAAATGCACACACAGCTTGCCTAGTCCCTGTAGAGACATGCTGTCAATACAATAGGACTCTCTGGAGCAAATAAACAGACATGACTCTATTGTCTCCATGTCTAATAGCAGACTAGAGGGTATAAAGCCCCCCAGCATTGAGCTGTGGAGCAGTGGAACTGTGTTCTCTCGGATGATGGAGAAGGATGAGTTGGGGATGAGGAGGGGTTGTGATCGTCCATCATCCTGACTTCACTAATGCGCCTGTTGTCGAATGCATTCAAATCCTCACCGCAATGTTCCAGAATCTAGTAGAAAGAGACAGTTACTCCAACAAAAGCAGGATCAACTCTTGATTCCCTTGATTTCAGAAGAAACAGTGAGCAGGTGTCCCAGTACTTTTGTCCCGGTATTATATTTGAATAGGATTCATGTTGTTCAGTAATGACAATCAACTTCATTAAAATCAATAACCAGATGCAAACTGTTGGTTGGTGACATCATCACACATCCTCAGGACTCGGAGCTGCAGTGAAAGCAGACTGAGCAGCTGTCCATCACGGGACAGAACCCTGTACACACTGCAGTCAGAGCTGTAAGGAGACGCATCCTGAGATATTCACGAGTCCTTAAGCGAGAGACCAGGTCAAGTCTCAACTCAGTATGCAGAACTCATTGTTCACATGTAACCAATCCACACGCACACACACACACACACACACACACACAAATGCATTCACACAATGAGGGACAGTGAGCACACTTGCCTGGGGTGGTGGGCAGCCCTGTCCACAGCACCCGGGTGCAGTTTTGGGCACTTCAGTCATGTCATGTCATGTCTGTTCAGGGATTCGAACCAGCAACCTTCCAGTCACAGGTCTGAATCCCAAACCATCAGGCCACAGCTGCACCCTTTGTTTGTTTGTTTGTTTGTTTGTTTGTTTGTTTGTTTGTTTGTTTTAATTAATTTTTTTTGTCTAACCATTAATTAATAATTCTATTGTATCATTAATTTATTATATTCCAATTATATTATAGCTACACCGACGTTTGTTTCCTTGTGATTTAAACAAATGGTTTAAAATGGTTGGCTGTTCTTCTCTCCAGGTGGGCTGGAGCAGGAAGAATCTGGTGGCAAAGCTTCAGGAGAACCCGAAAGGTGTGTCACTGCTGCTGAGACGAGCTCCAGCGTCCCTCAGACAGAGGGACAAATCAGAGTCTGCGTCCCTCACTCCATCACACAAGGACAAACCCACAGAGTCTGCCTTCTCAGAGGTGAGTCCAATCACTGTCTGACCTGTCTGTCCACCAATCCACACATACGGACCACCCTCCCCTGTCTCGCCCAGTGGTGAACACTCCAAGACTCCATGGTTAGTATACCTGAGTGTCTCTGTCTCTGTCTGTTGATTGGTTAAAACACAGAATCAGAATTAGGTCGCTACTTAAATAGCTGATACCTGATCCACTGAAACACGCCTGGATCAGCCCTGATCCTAATCTATTGGCTCTTCCAAAATCAGACCCTTTACTTACCCCTTATAATTCAACACCGTGGCTTTAAGACTGGTATGATCTCAGTTCTGATTGGTTGTCTCATTTGAAACGCTCTGAAGAGTCTGAATTGGCTGAAACTTTAGAACTCCAGGCCAATTCTGTGGGATGTTCAGGGGGTTTGATGTACCTTTAATCTCCAGATAATTAGAAAAGTATTTATTGGAGACACAGACCAGATATTGGTATTTTGGAGACTCTAGACTAATTTAGACTCTAGACAATTTGTCTTCATTTCAGAAACATTATGTATGAATTTGACCATGTTTTGATCAAAATGCTCCTTTACTTTTTTGTGTTTTCTTGCTTATAAAGACTAAATCACTGTATATCTCGGAAATCATCCTCATCTAGAGTGTTTGAGGTTCCTCAAAACACTTGACAGTGGTCCAAATAAAATAAAATAAAAAACCACCTGACTTTTATTCTGAAATTTGAGCACGATGAAGGAGAACATACAGATCCTCCCGTATCGTTTTTCTCATAACCCGATATCTGGGTCAGTGATGACCTCAGCCCCACCCCGTGTGGATGGGGGAGAACATGTATATGGGATCGTGTACTGACCGGACTGGGGGATGAATGGTTAACCGTGTTTCCTGATATGGGCCCTTTAAGCCTTCTTAACTGCTACCTGTTCGGGTGTCAGTACGGACCGGTGTGAGAGAGTGAGTTCAGGAGTGCACACCATTAGCCAGGTTGGAGTGTAGGTCAGCATAGCGACGAAAGGGCCTGACCTCATATTCTACAACACAGTTATTCTACACACTTCCTCTTTTTGACATCAGAGCCCCCCAACCCACACACACACACACACACACACACACACACACACACACACACACACAAACAGTGATCTCTTATGTATTTGTGTCTAGAATGAGGGAGGTATACCTGTACTGTAGTTTGTGTCCAGAGGGAGCTGTTACCATGACGACAGGGATTTCAGTGCCCCTGAGAGACATCTCCCTGCATGACAGACACACACACACACACACACACACACACACACACACACACATGCACACATGCATTAGACTAAGTTTGATTGGGTTGCAGTTGAAATCTTCTTTGAGGTTTGGCAGGATGTGTGTGGTCTTGGAGAGGCTACAGTGGTATCTCAGGTGATTTGGAAGAACCATATGTCATCACACACACACACACACACACACACACACATTAAAATTTAGTATACACGTTGATGAGATAAAAGCACTCCTGTGTGATTGACACGTATATCACCCCTCCAAGAAGGTTGTGTTGAGTGTTGATACCACAAATACCAACTTCAGAGAACCTGTAGAGAAATTAGGAGAAATGTCATAATGTTTTGGCTCATTGGTGTATAGACACACAAACGAAAGGAATGCATACACCTACATGTCATCATGTCATAGCATGTACCCCCCTCTTCCACACACACACACACACACACACACACACACACACACACACACACACACACACACACACACATTAAAAGCAGAAGTGGTCATTGCCACTGGTTGTCAGTGTAAGTGAATTGATGGAAACCCCCCTCCTGCTTTGCTCTCAGAAGGAAGGGGAAGAGGAGGAGGAGAAGAGGAACAGGGGGTCCGTCTTTGACAGAGTAGCTTCATCCATTCGTTCCACCGTGTCCAGGTGAGTTTACCTGCACACACACACAACTACTGCCATGGTGTAGCCAGGATGCTCTCCATCCTCAGGTGAGCGAAGATGTACTGTGCAAATTGAGGTGGTGTATGCACCATGTTAGAGGTTCTGATGTTATAGGTGGTGTATACATTGTTTCAGATGTTGATGCTATAGATGGTGCATATGCTGTATTAATTGTATTGATGTTTTCACTGTAATTGTTGCATCAATAGTAAACACTGTGTTTACGCTGTATAAGATGTTGTATTGATACGTGGTGTTCATTCTATTAAATGTTGATGTTAGAGGTGGTGTATACACTGTATTAGATCTTATAGGTGGTGTATACACTGTATTACATGTTGATGTTATGTGGTGCATATACTGTATTAGATGTTAGGTGGTGTATACACTGATTGAGATGTTGATGTTATAGGTGGCGGATACACTGTATTAGAACTTTGTTAAAGGTGGAGTATAGATTTCAATAGATGTTGTATTGATGCTATAGATGGTGTGTTGACTGTATTAGATGTATTGATGTTATAGATGATGTGTAGACTATTAGATGTTGTATTGACATTATCGATGGTGTGTAGATTGTAACGGATGTTGAATAGATGGTGTATATACTATTAGATGTTGTATTGATGTTATAGATGGTGTGTAGACTGTATTAGATGATGTGTTGATGTTATAGATGGTGTGTAGACTATTAGATGTTGTATTGACATTATCGATGGTGTGTAGATTGTAACGGATGTTGTATTGATGTTATAGATGTTGTGCAGATTGTAATAGATGTTGTATTGACATTATAGATGGTGTGTAGACTGTATTAAATGTTGTATTGATGTTATAGATGGTGTGTAGACTGTAATAGATGCTGTGTTGATGTTATAGATGGTGTGTAGACTGTATTAGATGATGTTTTGATGTTATAGATGGTGTGTAGACTGTATTAGATGATGTATTGGTGTTATAGATGGTGTTTAGACTGTATTAGATGTTGTATTGATGTTATAGATGGTGTGTAGACTATTAGATGTTGTATTGACATTATCGATGGTGTGTAGATTGTAACGGATGTTGTATTGATGTTATAGATGTTGTGCAGATTGTATTAGATGATGTATTGATGTTATAGATGGTGTGTAGACTGTATTAGATGTTGTATTGATGTTATAGATGGTGTGTAGACTGTATTAGATGTCGTATTAATGTTATAGATGGTGTGTAGACAGTATTAGATGTCGTATTGATGTTATAGATGGTGTGTAGACTGTATTAGATGTCGTATTGATGTTATAGATGGTGTGTAGATTGTAACGGATTTTGTATTGATGTTATAGATGGTGTGTAGACTGTATTAAATGATGTATTGATGTTATAGATGGTGTGTAGACTGTATTAGATGTCGTATTGATGTTATAGATGGTGTGTAACTGTATTAGATGTCGTATTGATGTGTTATAGATGGTAGACTGTATTAGATGTCGTATTGATGTTATAGATGGTGTGTAGACTGTATTAGATGTCGTATTGATGTTATAGATGGTGTGTAGACTGTATTAGATGTATTGATGTTATAGATGATGTGTAGACTATTAGATGTTGTATTGACATTATCGATGGTGTAGATTGTAAACGGATGTTGAATAGATGGTGTATATACTATTAGATGTTGTATTGATGCTATAGGATAGTGTAGACTGTATTAGATGACATTGATGTTATAGATGGTGTGTAGATTGTAACGGATTTTTGTAATGGATGTTATAGATGTTGTGCAGATTGTATAGATATTATTGACGATGGTGTGTAGATTCGTATTGGTCGCAGTAGTCTGGTTTCGTGTGTGGTGGAAGTTGTCCTGTTTGTTTGCTGGTATTCTGTCCTACACGAAGTGTGTGTTGATGTAATTTCTTGACTCAAGCCTGATAATCTGAACACTGTGGTTTTCTTTGTTTTGCCTTTGTTGGTTCTGGATTAGTGTGTGGTTCTCTGTTAAGTACAGCGTAAATGAGTGTAAGAGCCGGGTTTGTTCTGCTGCGAAGCTCTGTGGTGGAACTGTAAGCCAGGGTTTAGTGCTGGAGTCACTTATGTAATTGAGACCATGTGGTCATGCACTGTGCGTACGTGTGTGTGTGTGTATACACACCATAACAAATCTCATTGAAATCTCATGTTTATTGTGTTTTAAACAATGTAAGTATTAATGCTGATGAATGGTATTGGGATTACAGTCGTGAACGTGGGCTGATTAAATTTTATTCATCTTATTTAATATTAAGTGCCGTAAAATGTTCCCCAACACACTGAATTATTCCGTCACTATGGGTGTTATGAGGTTATATATTAAACATATCATTATGTGTGTGTGGTTTAAGATCTCGGTGTCGCCTCTGATGGGCTTACAGCATTGGTGACTCCATTCAGAATTGTGTAGTGACAACAGCTTTGATGGCACCCCACTACACAGGCCCGCCACCAGCAGGGGGCAGGTGAGTCACACTGAAATGATGCTATTATGTGTTTAGTCTTGCTGTTCACCTATTGGTGGAGTTTTAACTGTCCTGTTTTTGATACAGTCCTAATCTCCTGTTGGTAAATGTTATGCCGCTCAGGGTTCTCAGAGAGTTAATGCCCACCAGTGGCAGCTTAGGAAACCCAGGCATCTCCGAGAACTCTGTGCTCTGACAACTGAGCCGCCATGCCCTGGGCGCCTTCTCTTATTGGGTGGTTTGAGCTGCGCCTTCTAATTGGATGATTTGACACAATATTTTTGAATATTAGCAATATGGCACTACCTAATATAATATACCCTGCCTTGATCACAAACACGAGAGGGAGCCAAACAGTGTTAATGAACCAAACAGTACACGACCCCCTCCATCAGGTTCAGGTGACGTGTTAGAGGGGGGATTGCTTGGTGTGAAGAGAAGTCTGTCTTCCGTCAGCCTGGATTCCAACAGGTCCAGAGTTGGTTCCTGCCCTGAGATGAGGGGCAGCGGTGAGTTTTATACACACACACACACACACACACACACACACACACACACACACACACACACACAGACTTTTATAAAAGGAAGCTAAAAGAACTTACTATTTGTGTCCTGTTCGCCCCCTGCAGGAGGAGAAGGAGAACAAGGTGTCCAGCAAAGGTACAGCATCGTTCCTTCAGTTAAAGCCAGGACAACCGGGGCAGATTAGAGATTAGATTATGCAAAGTACAGGTACAGAACCAGTGTAATAACATGTAACCAGAAGGGCAGGTTCCAGGGTTCTGATCACCCAGTGCATGAACGTAACCTCAGCAGTTCATACTTGTATACATATATAATGAATAAGGACGCTGTTGGCTGGTTGGTGGACTGTTCTCGGTCCAGCAGTGACACTGAGGGGTTTAAACACTCCAGCAGCACTGCTGTGTCTGATCCACTGCATCATACACACTTCAACACACCACCACCATGTCAGTGTGACTGCAGTGCTGAGAGTGACCCTCCTTATGGTCAACAGGAGGAGCTGATAAAATGGACAGTCAATGTAGAAATAAGGAGGTATTACATATCGGTCATATTCTACTTATACTGGTTTTTCTCAAAAGAGGATATTTTCAGTGTGCTAAATATTTTGGGGACCCTTTGTACACGGATTCTATGGCGAGTCGCAGGCGCAGTGTCGTGCCGGGAGCTGGGTCGGCCGGACTGTGACGGCTGGCTGTGGAAGAAAAGGAAAGACACAAATGTGTTCATGACACAGAAATGGCAAGGTTCTGTTTGTCCTCAAAGGGGTGATTTATGTACTGGTACAGCAGCCAGCAGGTCAGTAACAGAGGCCTTATCTCTCAATCTAACCATAGTGAAAGAGTGGGTTCTGTATCATGGGTTCTGTGGTGTTTGTAGGAGGAGAAAGCTGTGGGTTTGGTGAAGATCGGCAGCTACAGCATAGAGAGCGCAGGAGAACACAAGAGGAAGTAGTAAGTCCTCACACACACACACACACACACACACACACACACACACACAAAATGATTAATTTGCTTCCAATTTAGCTGCACACTCTTAAGATTAATGTGCTCACCAGAGCACGTCTAATCCTCTATCTCTCTATCTCACACTTCCAACACTTCTTATCTCACACACTCTCTCTATCTCACACTCTTCTATCTCTCTCACTCATTTGTCTCTCACTCGCTTCAATCTGTCTCACTTCGCTTGTCTCTCTCACTCTCTTGTCTCTCTCACACTCTCTGTCTCTCTCACTCGCTTGTCTCTCTCACTCGCTTGTCTCTCTCACTCGCTTCTGTCTGTTCACTCGCCTATCTCTCTCACTGCTCGCTCTCTCCAGTGTGCTTAAAATGTGCCACCCACGGCTCTCAAACTTCTTTCTTGCTGCTGACAACGTTTCTCGACATGAGCAAGTGAGTTTTACCATAAATACATCAGTTAACCCAGAGGGGTTGCCCTGTTCTGTACTTCATCAGTGGTCTCACTGTCGGTTCTAGAGTACCACTGTTTGCTTGCCTTTCTGCTGTACCGCACCTGCCTCATGACACATTTCAGAAAAAATTTGGCACACAAAGGATGTGGTCCCTGCCCTACATAATACACCATATCTGTTCTAGATTAACGACATGCGGAGGCCTGCAGTGCTAGAGTAGAAGCTTCCACTTTCTTCACACTTTCACTTTCTATGTATATCTGAATCACAGTTAAGTGTGCCCCCTGCTGGCTGTTACCTGTTATTGACAAACACACATCTTGGATCTCCTGCTTTAAAGGAGAAGTGAGGTCCATATATTGGGTGTTCCACACCTCACTTTATTCCCAACTTCCTAATTCATTCCAGAAGGTCCTGTATGGAGCTCCATCATTCCACAGAACACAGTTCACTGCTCCACAGCTCAATGCTGGGGGTCTATATACTCTCTAGTCCACACCTGCTATTAGATATGGAGACAATAAGGTCATGGATTTGCTTATCTGCTCCGGAGAGTCCTATTCTATTGGCAGTACTTCTAGTAGACTAGACATGTGTGTGCATTTGCACATCTGTGTCAGCAATGGGTGCAACTTAAATAGCTGAATGCTTTCATTAGAAGGTGTCCATAAACATAGAATGATCATATTACACCAGTAGGCACCTACAAAAGAAATGAATTGATTATTGATTGATGGATTCCATCTTCAACAGGTGGATAAACTGTCTGATCACAGCTATTCAGAAATACAAAACTCCAGCAGAACCCGATAACCTTGCAGTGCACCTCTGTATTCTGGATCTCACTTATTCAAGTTTTTAAAACATCTGTCCATTCTTATTTGTTTTCATCAGTAATTAAAACAGGACAGCTGTGATACATAGAGTTAAAAGTCCGGTAGCCGGTATTAAAGATCAGTAACAGTGTAGTTACTGAAACTGTATCAGAAACACAGTCCGGTAGCCGGTATTAAAGATCAGTAACAGTGTAGTTACGAAATCAACAGGAAACACAGTCCGGTAGCCGGTATTAAAGATCAGCAGCAGTGTAGTTGTATTGAAACTGCATCAGAAACACAGTCCGTAGCCGGTATTAAAGATCAGTAACAGCGAAGTTACGAAACTGTAACAGAAACACAGTCCGCAGCCGGTATTAAAGATCAGCAGCAGGAAGTTACCGAAACTGTATCAGAAACACACGTCCGTAGCCGGTATTAAAGATCAGTAACAGTGTAGTTACTGAAACTGTATCAGAAACACAGTCCGTAGCCGGTATTAAAGATCAGCAGTGTAGTTACCGAAACCATATCAGAACACAGTCCGGGTAGCCGGTATTAAAGATCAGCAGCAGTGTAGTTACTGAAACCGTATCAGGAACACAGTCCGCAGTCGTATTAAAGATCAGCAGTGTAGTTACTGGAAACTATATCAGAAACACAGTCCGTAGTCGGGTATTAAAGATCAGTAACAGTGTAGTTACTGAAACTGTAATAGAAACACAGTCCGCAGCCGGTATTAAAGATCAGCAGTGTAGCGCTGAAACCGTATCAGAAACACAGTCCGCAGTCGTATTAAAGATCAGTAACAGGTAGTTACTGAAACTGTATCAGAAACACAGTCCGCAGTCGGTATTAAAGATCAGCAATATGTAGTTACTGAAACTGTATCAGAAACACAGTCCGTGCAGCTGCATAAAGATTGGGCAAAATTATATCTCTACTGGGATTGGATGTTTGATCTATTGGTTTGTTTAAAGTTTTTGCTGAAAGTGTGTGTGTGTGTGTGTGTGTGTGTGTGTGTGTGTGTGTGTGTGTGTGTGTGTGTGCGCTTCTGTAAATGCTGACAGAGTATTACAGTGAGACAGAGTCAGAGGAGGACGGATCACACTCACCCCGACCTCTAAAGAAAAAAGTATCTACGGTGAGTACACACACACACACACACACACACACACACACACACACACACACACACACTCTCTCTCTTCTCTGTTTCTCCAATTCATGAGGACTTGCGCTCATATGTTAAAGATTGTGTTACCGGGTCTAATTTATTTATTTACTGATGAAGATGATCAGTGTTTATATCTGTGAGGGTAAAAGTATGTGACCCCCTGCGTTCAGGCATCTGCTGTGTCTCCTCTTACCCTAGTAATAACTGTAACTAAACGCTAAACGTTTCCGTAACGGTTGATCTGCACTAATCTGAGTTCATTCCTCCACAAACCAGCTTCAGCTCTGTGATGTTGGTGGTTTCCTCCATCAACTGCTGCTTCAGCTCCTTCACAACATCTCTACTGGATTAAGATCAGGACTCTGACTGGACCAGTCCAGAACATTACCTTCATTCTTCTTTAAACGTTCTTTAGTGGAACCACTAGTGGGTTTAGTGGGTTGTTGTCTTTCTGCATGACCCACATTCTCTGAGATTCAGCTCACAGACAGATATCCTGACATTGTCCTTTAGAATTGTCTGTTATAATTCAGAATTCATTCTTCCATCAATGATGGCAGCTGTCCTCTTCCAGATACAGGAAATCGGACCCAACCCATGGTTCTACCGCCACTGTGCTTTACAGATGGGTTTACAGGATCTTCACTTGTTTATGGTGTACATTTGAACAGGGGTGAACAAAACGTTGTAAGCAGTTGTATATAAACGTCCAGCATTTGCACGTCTAATATAACTTGTTTCTTTAATTCATTTCTAAATGGATCGTCACCGTCTGATCTCATACCTTTACATTAAACCATCGTGGCTGTAAATCATTTGACATGGTGTGTGTTGTTCTCTGTGGTAGAAGTCCCAGTCCAACACCCTCCCTCGAACACTGGGGAGGAAGAGCAAACCAGCAGCGGGCACTGCAGTAATCACGTCACCAGCAGGGGGCATCAAGGCTGCAGGTACTGTACCTATAAGCCTTCGCTCAGACTGTGGATCAGAGATGATTTGAACTGGTGATTGAATTTGTAAATTATGGATTAAGAATTAATTTTAGAAATAAATTGAATTATCACAGGAGCTGAGGACGAGATGGGTGAGCTGTTTAACAAACTGAAAGAGGGGGGAGTGTCTCTGATTGGTCAGAATCAGCCGGTCACTCACGACCAGTTGAGGAGGTCGTTCATTCGCCGAAACAAGAATCCTGTCATTAATGAGAAGGTCCACACACTCCGTGCCCTACAGAGCACACTCAAGGTGACACACACACACACACACACACACACACACACACACACACCCATGTTTCACCACAGGTCAGCTTTTCCTGAGTACTAACCATTTCCATACAGCAGTTACTACTTCCATTACTACATGTCCAGATGTTTGTGGACACCCCTTCTAATGACTGCATTCAGCCACATTAAGCTGCACCCATTGCTGACACAGATGGTGGAGCTCCATCCAGTACTGGGATTTGGGGAGTTGACTTCGTTCTTGTTGCAAAAAACAGGATAAACTTGTTTAATACCCTTGATTTTGGAAGAAACAGTGAATGAACAAGTGTCCCAATACTTTTGTCCACATAGTATGTTTAGAATCATCTCACTGTCCTACCCTCTACTTATCTGACTGTGTTCTGCAGGCCAAGGAAGCGGAGCTTCTACTCATAAATAAGCTTCTGGAAGATATGGAGCTGACACCACTGAAGTACCGCGAGTGGAAGCTGAAGAACGAGGACCTGCAGCTAGAGATCGAGAAGCTCGCATCTGAAAAAAGAAAGAAACAGGCAGAGAAGACCCCAGAGAAGACCCCAGAGAAGATGGCCAGCCAGGTTGCTGATCTCAGTTTGAGCGATGGTGAGCAGCTGGTGGACGCCGATCTGCTGGATGACAGAAAATCTGCTCAGGAGTCTCAGCTGGAAAAGCCAACCGACGGAAGAGGAGATAGCAACTCCTCCGATAATTACTTCTACATCTGAGCCCAGGCCAGCAGGGTTCCTCCACAGTTCTTCTGTTCAGAGCTGGATGTTTCCGTATTCCAGCCTCGTTATTTTGAGGAATAATTGACTTCAGTGTTGCTAAGCAACATAAGTTATATTTCTAAGCTGGCTTGCTTTTCTCGCTGGTCACAGCTTTATTAACTTTTTTTGAAAGTGGAACTTGGAGAACCATGATTAAGTTTCTTCTGAAACTTCACAGGTAGGTAAATAACACTGGAGTTATTACAAAATAATAGCATTGACTTTAAGACTCTAAACTATTACTGAGTAGTGTGATCACACGGAGGACCTTAACATCATGCACAGATGTTGGACTCTAATGCAGAAGATAGTATCTCCAGCAGTTCTTCTGAAACGTGAAAATGAATCAACGGGACATGTTTGCCGTCCAAGCGGAATCCAAGTCTTCATTACACCAGCCCACATCCAGATCCCTGCTTGCTTACTCACACTGGATCATCTGTACCATGCCCGAGCAGATTCTCCTCCCAAAGTCCATTTGTTTGACCAGTCTGATTGTCCTGTACTGTGCCTGGTTTCAGCCTGGACCTCGAACATGTTGATCAATTATGAAATATGCTTGTGTGGGATTTTTGTAAAAGCAGCATTCAGCCATAACATTATGACCCTCACTGTCCGTCCTATCAGCTCCTCTGATCACACAGGAGCTCTTTGTGATTCTATAGTTACAGACTGTAGTTCATCTGTTTCTCTGATACTTTATTCTCCTCCTTTCACCCTGATCTTCAATGATCAGGACCCCACAGGACCACCACAGAGCAGATATGATGTGGGTGATGGGTCTGTGGTGGTCCTGAGCATTGAAGATCAGGGTGAAAGGAGAAGCACGCAGTCTGTATCAGACACAGTAAGGCTGCTGGAGTTTCTAAACAATTCGATTGATTAATGAATTAATTTGGACATGATAAATGTGGCATCATCCAGAGAACTTCCAGAGGTTCTCAGGTGACGCAGATCAGGAATCCACAGGATATTCTATTGCTAAATGTCTTTTGATTGGCTGATATCCTTCTGTGTGAAGTTCTGTGTAGGCGCCGTCCACATCAGGCCAGTGATGCAGATCAGGTCGGGACATTTCTTCAGATCAAAAAGCCGCATTTCGATGATGTCCGTGGGGCTACAGCCGTGCTCAGACCACCTGGACTCGGTCCCTGTTTGGTACCTTCATCCACCACAGCTCAGAGACCAGAGCCTGTACTTATTAAAGCTTCTCAGAATAAAACTAACCGAACTCACTTCAGTTAAAGTGACCCTGAAACATTTTTAGAGACTGTAAAGTATAAACTCTATATTTTACTGTCATGTGATCAAGTTAAAAACGGTCTTTTGAACATATTTAAATATATGGACATTTGTTCTTCATTTGAACTGTATTGAGAGATGAAAACGTCTTTTACACGTCATTATTAAAATGTAATTAATAGAATGTTATTATATTTAGAGGAGAAAGGACTCGCCGACACTTTAAGTGTCTGAAATTAGAATCAGGTGCAGCACATCATTGTTGGAGAGGACTTTGGATCAGGCTGGTTTATTTAAACTTCAGGCACTAGTTTGGTGTGCTCTTGATTGTTGAAGCGAGTGGCATCACCATGTCGAGACCTGCAGAAAGAAAGTTGTAGATGAAAAAAATAGAAATCAACTGTTCCACTGTCCAGAAAATCATTTATCAATTGGAAAATGGTCATGGTTTGGAGCTGCTCTGCTGCAGCAGGGTGTGGAGATCTCTTCATCTTTATTGTATCAGAGGGGGTTTGAGGAGAACGTAAGAGCGTCTGTACAAAGACTGAACATCACAGGGCTGGAAAAGGAATTGAGGTGAAGGGTGTTTTCCTCACCTTCACAACTTCTCGTAACCTGAGATGAGAGCTTTTACGTAAGGGACAGTGTCTCCCTTTGAGAAGCCTGATAACTACAGGTCCTGATGTTCATGGTTACACATAAGCTAACTGTGTAAAGCTTGTCCAACCTCACAGCAGTTGCTACAGAAGAACATAATAGTGACAGAGTTTGAAGAGGACAACTGGGACAACAATTGGGACAATTGTAAAGTTCTGGTGTTGTCTGCATCTGTGCTGAACATTCTACAGATCTTTCTGACAGTATGACTAGGATTCATTTAACACAGATCAGCCATATCATTAAAAGGTAAACGTATTATTGATCTGGTTCCAGTGTCTCCTGTCTAGGTGTAGACAAATCAGCAGGTCCTGAAGTTGATGTTGAGGCAATGAAAATGGACAAGCATAAGAATCTGAGACACTTTGACAAGAACCAATCTGTGATGTTCTAGACGACTTGGTCAGAGCATCTCCAGAACATCAGACAGGGGTGGTCCTGGTATGCAGTGTTCAGTACCTACTAAATGTGCTACAAGGAAGGACAACCAGGTGAACCAGAGACAGGATCATGGGGCTCACTGATGCTCATGGAGACCCCATCTCACAACTTACAGGACTTAAAGGAGCAGAGACCACAGGCCACCTCCAAAGGTCTGGTGGAGGACCTGCAGCTCAAGGAGGACCTTTACTATATTAGGATGGTGTTTTTTATGTTATGGCTGGTCAGTGAGAATATAATATAGAACAAAGGAATATCATTTATTCGTTTTGAAAACAGTGCTTATACAGAATATTAGTTCTAATATATCATTTCATTTTTGTTTTGCATGTTGTTGAAATGTAAATGAAATTGTAATGTTCAGTCTGATTATACAGAACCAAGTCGTGAGTTCTAGGTAATGATGAAACATAGTTTGTCCCACAGATGAAAGTGTTACAGAACATTGTAAATAAAATGCCTTTGTGAAGATAAATATAAAGACAAACGTTGAACAAATGTCTTTATGATTCACTTGATGATGTTGAGGTTCTTTAATTAGTGGGTATTTACAGCTACAGAGTACAGCTCTGAGAGGGTGAAGGTAATTACAGAACCGAGTTTCTTAAGAAGATCAGAAGATTTGAAATCTCCAGGGTGGAGGTCTTTTGACCAACCCACTCCATTCACTGCCCGCTCACTGTCCACTCTATGAGACACTCCAACCGAGTGTCTCCACCTTGTAGATGTAAAGTCAGAGACAGAAGCTCGTCTGTTTCTGCACAGTTTGTGTTGGTCGTCCTCTAGTCCTTCATCAGTGCTCACAGGACGCTGCTCACAGGACGCTGCTCACAGGACGCTGTCGGCTGGATGGTGAACTGAGACTGTTCTCACCACCATGTCAGTGTGACTGCAGTGCTGAGAATGACCCACCACCCACAGAATATCTGCTCTGTGGTGGTCCTGTGGGGTCCTGATTATTGAAGATCAGGGTGAAAGGAGGAGAATAAAGTCTGCAGAGAAACAGATGAACTACAGTGTGGTCAGAGGAGCTGATAGGCTGGATGGTGAGAGGAGAAGTAAGGAGATGGTCATAATGTTATGGTTGATCAGTATATGTTATAGAACAGACATTATGAATAAGTATGAATACGCTGCTCGTTTCTCATGTTTTATTTGACAGAACACTGGAACAGAACATGACAAAATATCATATATAGAGTATTTAATTTACCTAAATATCATGAATATCTGTCCTGATAAACAGTCCATTTACACTCATTCACGTATTTCACGTCCCCGCTGTCACGAACACCGCGTTCATAATGAAACGAATCACGTCACACAGCAGTAAACGAGAGACTGAAAGGCAAAACTGTTGGTACAGAACTGCTGATCATGTTCAATTCAAGGCACTGTTTATTTGTGTACTGAACTTGTTGATTTGTTTACCACGTTTCTTTACATAATAATACTCTTGATAATGATAACGTGGTAAACTCTGCTTGTGGTGGCTCTCAAAAAGAAAACGGTCCCTTATGCTCATTAACAGCAACACTGAACACTAACACAGGTCATTATTAACAATGTAAACAAAAACAAAACAATAAAAACGGCTCTGAAACAATATAAACACAAACATCATTCGGTAAAATATGAAATACAGTCCCAATATATTCACCCAAATGTTTTTTATATAAACGATCATTTTTTTCTTTATTTGTTTTGCAATAATTGAACATATTGAAGCACGAACAGGTTTATATGAGGGTAAACGATCAGTCCCCCCCCCAACAACTTCATAGCAACTACTTTGGATACCATAGCATCTGCTCAGCAACCACTTACAAACACAACAGCAACCACCTTGCCACCACTTGGCACCATCATAACCACTTTACTAAGGTGTCCCAGGTGGTTGTTAAGTTTTTGCTGAGTGGTGCTATGGTATCTCACGTGGTAACTAAAATGGATATTAGGTGTTTGCTATGGTTTTACTAAGTGTTTCCCAGGTGGTTGATAAGCAGGTACTATGGTAACCCAGGTGGTTGCTATGAAGTTGCCATGGTATCCAAGGTGGTTGCTATGTTTGGTGTGCTAACCACAACCCAAACGTGGTTCCCACAAATATAATTAAAGATCCACAGCATTTAGGGTAATACTTTATGCTTGGTGCCTGTAAAAGTGTACAATCATTTGAAGAGGAGCCGGTTCCTCATCATCTGCCAGATTCTTCTGGTTTTATTTAAAGCCTTTGAAATGGGATATTTCAGTAAACGCAGCTCAGTCCTTCATGCAACCGGTCAAAAGACTGTAACTGCAAAGTTCTTCCTCATACTCTTTAAGAGGTTCTCCTTTTGGGTCTTGGTTGCTCCTCGTGTTCTTTGGCACGTTCTACTTTTGACACATGGTCTTAGAGGGTTCCATATTTTGAGTTTTGGCTCCTCTGTGTTTATTCTCATGCTCTTAGAGAGGTTCTCCTTTTGAGTCTTGATTCTTTTCAGTGGTCCTTTCACATGTTCACTGGATTGTTCTAAACTTTTAGTCTTGGTTCCTCTCAGTGGTTGCACATGATGTTCTTTTACAGGTTCTACTTTTGGTATACGTGTGGCCTTGGACAATCTATATTTTGAGTCTTGGCACCTCTCAGAGGTTTCTCATGCTCTTATGAAGGTCTAAATTTTGACCTTCTGACTTGGTTCCTCAGTGTGTAGTCTTCAAGCTCTTTCAGAGGTTCTCCTTCTGAGTTTGTTTCTTTTAGTGGTTCTTCAATCTTCATTGGTTTACAGGGTTGTCTATGAGTCCATATTTCTCTGTTGATGCAGAGTATTTCAGATGTGCAGACAACACTGGAAGTCAGAAGATCCAACCTCATATCAGAGAAGTACACCAGTACTGTGGACGCATTAGTAAACTGAATTGACCTTAAGACAACGTTTCAGGTTTGAAAAGGTGTCAAATGTCTTTCATGATTAGATCTTAGATTATCTTCTCAGGAACACAGAAATGACAACATTGATATAGATCAAGAAACAAACATGTGCAGTACAAATGTATGCAAAGGTGAAATAGTTTAATACTTATCTACATCATTTCTACTGATGTTAGGCTACTGTTATGTGACCTGCTTTAATTTCAGGTTAGAGAACTCACTGTTCGGATTCAATCAGTTCCTCTGATATCCATATTCAGAATGTTCTTCATATTCTCAGCCCCGTTCCATCCATTTGGATCATCTCAGACTGCAGATGCAGACTCTGGAGTTCTTAACTTATAAACATCAAATAGATGATACATAACTTTATTTGGAAGTTAGCGTTTGTTCATGAAAAGGTCCATCTAACAGCTCACTTCATAAGACTCCGTCCTCTCTATGTGTGCCCGTTTGGGGCAGGATGGGCACTGCAGGCGCCTGAACCCAAAAAGCAAAGCCACACCCCCGAGCACCTGCACCCATGCCCCCAGCCAGCCAAAATACAGTGACCCGGCTGGTCGCAGGGTCAGGCTGGGCAGCTTGTGGACATTGAGGCTGTGGAATTCAGACATGGTCGAGGCCAGTTCCACCCCCAGTTCTGGCAGGTGATGAGTATAAATGCCCAGGGCAGCCAGGCTCAGCACACCTGCCAGTGCCACCAGCAGACCACCAGTCGCCGCAACATTTCTGAGTGGAGTGTCCGTCCAGCAGCGCAGGCCGATACTGGCCAAGATGATCCCAGCTCCACACAGGAAGAGGGAAGAAAGGACCAGACCCTGGGCTGCTCGGACGCGAGCATCACGCTGGGAATAATCATGATAATTGATCATTAGTAAATATTTGATCACGTGCTGTAGTTTGGTTTGTTTATAATTGTCAGGGAAACAGTTTGATGAAAAGCTTTCCTCACCTGGTATGGTCCAGACACTGGCCAGCACTCTCTGAGCTCAGAGTGCTCTACCTGCAGGCAGCTTTCCCACAAGCCATCAGAGCGAAGGAGGAGGAGTTCTGTGCCTTTACCCCCACCCACCGCCCTTCCTACTCCACCTAGCCGGGCCTCACCCTCCCTCCACTGAGGGGTGATGGCTGCTGTGAAGACCAGAACCAGTCCCAGTGGAGCAAAGACAATGCCTGTTACCATGGAGGCCGGAGTGTGCATTTTGCTTCCCTATGAAAGGACTGCTGACTCAGAATCGTTTGGATTTCTCTTAACTATCATGGGTCCTTTGAGCAAAAGGAGATAATGTGGTTGTCTAGAAAAATGGAGGTTATTTAGAATTCATCGGGTAAAGTTGTTGCATTTTGATTCTTCATTTAACAAACACAGTTATGCAGGAAATAAGTGTTCTAAGAAGAAGCATGGAAAAAAAAAATCTCCAAAAAAATTGATTCAGAACAATATGCTTTATATCAAAAACACAATTCCTAGAAGCGTCCTGGGGTAATGTAGGACCAAATGGTTACCTGGTTTCTTCTGGTATCCTGTAGTTCAGAGAGGTCAGTCTAAAGGGTTGGTACATCAGGTCCCACTGATCAAAAAAGATCCTGCTCTTCAAATGAGTGGGCAAAGTGACTGCCCAGAAAAGGAATGCTGAGGCGACTCACTGGATTTCCATACACAGTAATGGGCAAAGGAAACAGAGATCTTCATACAGGTGGGTGATGCAGTGATGTTGTGACCAAGAAAAAGGTGCAATGATGGAAAGACGGTGTGCAGTTTAGCTGACAGGTAATTGACGTCCTTCAGAGGAAGAGAGTTGAGCCGTCATGGTTATTATGAGTTCCTAGTCATGCCGTTTGGTCTGTACCATTCCCCAACTGGTTGAAGCAGAGAAAACGGACCCCTCGAACATCCAGAGATGACGTCTCATACTCACAGAGAGAAGATTCCAGCACAAGCTTCTTCAAGCTCTTGAGAAGCGATTACTTCATCTCTTCTTCTTGCTGTCTGATCGGCACCCTAATGAAGTGTTTGTGGCTATAGCTGCACATCTTCGACGATCCGTCTCCGCTCTGAGCTCATATACAGAATTGCTTCAAGCATCCCCTGTCGCCCCTGGTAACCAGCAGAGTGGAGCTGAATGTCTGCCTGTTGCTAAGAGACAGTAACCTGGACTGTCTTTTGGCTGCACTCATGCTGACACGTTTAGAGCATACGTTTACAAGTGTGTGTGTGTGTGTGTCTGTCTGTCTGTCTGTCTATGGGAGTGTGTAAGTGTGTGTGAGTGTCCTTGCTTATCCAGGGTTTATCAGTTGGGTCAGTGAGGAAGACTGACCTTGGTTTTTTCCATAAAGAGAAAAGGCTTGTGTATGTTTGTGTGTGTGTATGTTTGTGTGTGTGTGTGTGTGTGTGTGTGTGTGTGTGTGTGTGTGTGTGTGTTCTGAATTCAGAAACAGGTTGCATCCAACAGAGACAAACAAAACAATCTGACGTCTCTCTCTCTCTCTCTCTCTCTCTCTCTCACACACACACACACACACACACACACACACACACACACACACACACACACACACTCTCGCAAGCAAATGAGTAAGCTTCACTCTGCTCAAAGCCAAGGACAGCAGGGTTACTGTGGAGGAATGGAAAGATATGAAATTTTGATGGGTGACGTACAGAACATACTTCATAAACATAACCTCATGTAGATGAAGTGATGAATAAGGGAGAAGAAAAAGAACCTCTGAAGGCAATGTCAGATTAGAGCATATATTTTGAGCTGCATCTGCATCTACCTATCCTCCATACCTTAATGCACCACACTGAATGAACATCTGGATCATATGAACATTATAGAGCGTTATAGAGCGCCCCCTACACTTCCTGTAGTGTATTACAGTCTGTCAGAATGAGCGTGTGGATCATATGAACATTATAGAGCGTTATAGAGCGCCCCCTACACTTCCTGTAGTGTATTACAGTCTGTCAGAATGAGCGTGTGGATCATATGAACATTATAGAGCGTTATAGAGCGCCCCCTACACTTCCTGTAGTGTATATTTCACTGTCGCAGTGAGTGACTAGTGAGTAGGTGAAAACACTTGTCAAGAAGAACATATCAGGTATGTGTGTGTGTGTGTGTGTGTACACTCATGACTAATATGATGCCAGAAGGAAATTAATTACACCCACTCTTCTCTTGCGTGTCTCTCTGTCTCTCTCAAACCCTTTCACCTCTTTCTCCATCAGTCTATCTGGTTTCACCACTCAGTCCCTCTCTTATGCACATGTTTCTCAATTCAGGCTATTTTTAACCTTCCAACTGTTTCTGAACAGACCCGAGAGAGAGAGAGAGAGAGAGAGAGAGAGAGAAATGAAAGAACTTGGGAGCTTTTCCTTTGATCTTTCGCTTTCATCTCTAGTGTCTGTATTTCTCCATCCCATAATCTGATGATGAGAATAATGCACATACGAGATATAAACATATTCACTGGCCACTTCATTAGAAACACCTACTCCCTTCCATAAGTAATTTTGTCAGTGTGTTTTGAGTTGCTATAGAACCATTGCCGTAGAACCCTTTGTTGGGTGTAGAACAGAAGGATGCTGCTGTCAGAACGTTTCGTATTTTCATTTTTATTTTCTTTATGAAATCAGGTGAAAAACAAAGGAAGTAAAGGTCTTAAACATCAGTGATACACAGAAGCACAAAGCAGCTGAAATGTTATAAAAACTACTGTGAAGATAAATGAAAGAAATCGAAATCTGAACGACAGTTTGTTGTCGTTCGTTTGTCTTTGGGTGAATTCAAATTTTAAAGTGGTTCTTTTGGACTCGTTCTTTAATTAAATGTGGGAGGACGAAATGTGAGGGGCCAGAGAGTGACGGCTGGTGGTACTTTCTGGTGGGTTGATGGAAACGTAGGACATGAAGGCAGAAATGTGTGACGGTTGGGAGTCTGAAACTGCCCTCTGGGGGCTCGTGAAACAGACAGGCTGGTGTGAAGCTGTCTTACGTGTGTGAATAATGTGCATTTTTATAAAAATGAACAAACAGACCAACAAAATCAAACTGCATCTGTGAACCAGAGGCGGCTGTTTCAGGTCCAGCAAGTCAAAATCCACCCCAGCATTTTGTTCTGACTGCCTGGGTGGCTGGACCTGAGACGTCCACCTCATTACCGCATTCCTAATTCCTCCCACGGAAATGACGAGGGCTTTACAAACAGGCAGACGGCGCAAGGCTATCACTGAAACATTAACACAAAGTATTTACTTAAAAGCTATTTACAATAATATATGTACAAAGGAAACGATTTAGTTTGATGCTGGTATTATAACCCAGTGGTGAGAAAATAAAATATTAATAAATGATGGAGGACAAACTGTAACTGTACATGAGAGGACGATATTGGAATGCAGACTCGATTCTGCGACCAGCAGTGCTTTTTAAATGGCAGGTTGGGGAGGACGCATCCAGGAGGGCGGGACCGAGGCAGGGGCGGAGCTTGTGCCACAGCGTCACTCATAACTCCATTAGCGTCACGTTATAGTGATTGACCATCACCTCGGAGACGTCGATGAGGAAAGCTGATTGGTTGCTGTAGTGTTCAATGATGTTGTCGTCCATGTTTACGAAAATCCTGAAAAACACAATAACAACAGAGAATTTAGTGAAAAAAATTATTCTTAGAATTAAATTAAGTCAAATCCAGAATTTAAATCTAGATTTAAAATCTTTTGGCATCTACATATATTTTATTAATATTTTATATTAAAGTTATATATATGTAACGTGAATTAGTGTAGTAATAATATAGTATAATATAATATAGTAATAGAACGTTTTAATGTATTGTTTTTGTTTTAATATATTTTACTGATACTAGTTTTATTGTTTAGCATTTCTATTGTGTTATTTTCATTTAGTTTGTTTTAGTATTACAGATTTTACATCAAACTAAATGAAAATGAACTAAATTAATTTTGAAAAGTTTTGAAATCAGTTGTACTCGGAAACACACATCAGATCGGACAGGGGTGGTGTTTGGACATTCTGGGATTACAGTTTTGAGGCTTTCATAGAGAAAGAATTATATCTAATAAATCAATAAATTGAGAGAGAGAGACGGAGAGAGAGAGAGAGAGAGAGAGAGAGAGAGAGACGGAGAGAGAGAGAGACAGAGAGAGAGAGAGAGAGAGGAGAGAGAGACAGAGAGAGAGAGAGAGAG
>CM067513.1:412678-475178 GCA_034509495.1 Acestrorhynchus altus
CATGATTTACAGATCTACACTGAACACATCAGACTGACCATCCTCATGATTTACAGATCTACACTGAACATAAAAGACTGACCATCCTCATGATTTAAAGTTCTACACTGCCTTAGCATTTTTTAGTATCGCCTCCAGAAGAAAGTTAGAGGTAGCACTTATATCAGGATCAGGATGATCAAGGTTCTTTATGAGCCCAGCTGGATCTTGGATGATGGTGAATCCAGAACAAATCCAGAACAAAATCATAAAAATTATCCTGAAAGTAAGAATACGTCAGTGGTGACGATTTTGGTGATCATTGATCATTATATTAGATTGAACTGCATACAGACAGTAGATCGGACAGATCTGATAGAGTGAAATTTAGGGACAGTAAAGTGTCCCTAAAGCCTAACACACCTTCCCAACATTCCCAACACTTTCATCTGATTATGTTCATTATGAATCTCTATGAGCTGAATCAGATGTTCAGACTGAGCTTCAGATCCACTTTCTCTGCTAGGCAGAACAGCTGTGGTTGGGACTGGTTCTGCTGGGTTCTCTGGAGAGCTGCTGTTTTACACATCTGTCCCATTCAGTGTTAAACTCAGACACAGTGAGATCAGATTAATGGGAAGATCTGCCCTTTATCCATCACTCAGACCCTGTCCTGCTCTCTTACATGAACTACTGGCGTCCTCTGATGGACACTGTGAACACATGAAATGCTACACTCTTTACAACACAGCTGAACCTTTTCAAATAAAATATATATAAAAATAATTACAAATGTTCTATCCACAGTGAAGAACATCAACAGACATTTGGACAGTTTGAGATGGGGCTTTTGGGAAGGTGGTGTTGGCCACCTCCAGTAGGTCTCCTGATGAGATAAACACAGAATAAATCAACAGTAAGTGTGTAAAGAGGAGTGTATGAAGAGATGAGCTGAGAGACGTGTGACAACATGGTGGGAAAGAGACTTCAGTAAGGGTCTACGACTAGGATCCACTTTGAGCACACGTCTAGTCCAGTGTGTAGAAGACAACACTGTAATTACAGGAGCATGTAATGAAACACTGTGCAGATAAAATTCTACAATTCTGAAGAGTGACACACCCTGATATTACTGAGGAAAACTGGACGTTCAGAGCCTGAACAGGACTGCCATCTAGTGAGGGTGAAGAGTCTCTGCTCTCAGCCAGTGAGATGAATATATTCACTAGTGTCTCTCAAAACATTAGAAGACAGTGAGACATGTCAGTTGGACAGTAAAAAATATCATGTAATTTATTCTAATTAGATTAAGTTAATATTGTGATTATTAATCTATTCAAATTAGAATTCAAATGTTGTAATGGTTTGAGATCCTGGATTCCTGATTTTCATGAGCCAAACTGGAAAAAAAGTCTCGAAATGTTACTTTACATGTAATAAATATAAAATATGACATTTTGAAAATTTGACAAAATGTCATTTTTAATGAGGATTTTAAACCATATTCTATTTTTTGAGAACAACTAGAAAAGATCTGCTTTAAAATTATAATAAAAATAATAAAACAGTGTAATTGTACATCCTGGTTAGTTGCTCTTTCAATGCAACTCAAACTTCACACTTTAACTGGATTTCTCGTTTAATGTGACTATACTGACAAAGCTACAACTCTGTTTGGACAAAAGTATTGGGACACCTTCTCTTTCACTGGCAGTTAAACACACACACCAGCTAATAATAATAATAATAATAATAATAATAATAATAATAATAATAATAACAACAACAACAACAACAACAATGATGATGATGATGATGATGATGATGATGATGATAACAACAACAACATCAACAACAACAACAACAACAACAACAACAACAACAATAATAATAATAATAATAATAATAATAATAATAATAATAATAATAATAATAATAATAATAATAATAATAATAAACATTCAAGACCATTACCAGGACAATGATCTTCAATGATCGTGACGTCAACAGAAGGGCGGTTGATGCAGCGCGAGCTCCTTACGTCACCTGCTCCGACGAAAGCGGAAGAAGAGCTCGAGGAAGATGGCGAGCAGAACACAGAGAGAGGAGGAATAAACACAGAGAGAGGAGGAATAAACAGAGAGAGAGACAGACACAGACAGACAGACAGACAGACAGAGAGAGAGAGAGAGAGAGAGAGAGAGAGAGAGAGAGAGATGGAGGGACTGAGCTTCACATCCACTGACCGATTCCCCTCCTCCTACACGGTGAGCTTCTGTTTACACTCTGTTACACACCTCTGCACACTGTTACACACCTCAGCACTCTGTTGCACACACTGTTACACACCTCTGCACACTGTTACACACTCTGTTACACACCTCTGCACTCTGTTACACACCTCTGCACTCTGTTACACACCTCTGCACTCTGTTACACACCTTTGCACTCTGTTACACACCTCTGCACTCTGTTGCACACACTGTTACACACGTCTGCACACTGTTACATACACTGATATACACCCCTGCTCACTATTACATACTTCTTCATGCCTCTACACTTTTGCCTCTACAGTTACATACCTCTGCGCACTGTTACACAGACATGCACACTGTTACACACCTCTTCATGCCCCTACACACTGTTAACTCTGCAGTTACACACTGGACTGTTGTATTGTGCTCTGTGTTGGACTGTTGTGTTGTGCTCTGTGTTGGACTGTTGTGTTGTGCTCTGTGCTGGACTGTTGTGCTCTGTGCTGGACTGTTGTGTTGTGCTCTGTGCTGGACTGTTGTACACTGAGCCGGACTGTTGTGTATTGTGTTGGACTGTTGTGTTGTGCTCTGTGCTGGACTGTTGTGCTCTGTGTTGGGCTGTTGTCGTGTGCTCTGTGTTGGGCTGTTGTGTATTGTGTTGGACTGTTGTGTTGTGCTCTGTGCTGGACTGTTGTGCTCTGTGTTGGGCTGTTGTCGTGTGCTCTGTGTTGGGCTGTTGTGTATTGTGTTGGGCTGTTGTGTATTGTGCTGGACTGTTGTGTATTGTGCTGGACTTTTGTCTTGTGCTCTGTGTTGGACTGTTGTGCTCTGTGTTGGGCTGTTGTGCTCTGTGTTGGGCTGTTGTGCTCTGTGTTGGACTGTTGTGCTCTGTGTTGGGCTGTTGTGCTCTGTGTTGGACTGTTGTGCTCTGTGTTGGACTGTTGTGCTCTGTGTTGGACTGTTGTCTTGTGCTCTGTGTTGGACTGTTGTCTACTTTGTTGGACTGTTGTGTTGTGCTCTGTGTTGGACTGTTGTGTTGTGCTCTGTGTTGAACTGTTGTAGCAGATTTCAGACCAGTGCTTGTGTTTACAGGAGAACCTCATTGGAACACTGCTGGCTATCTTTGGAAACCTGCTCGTCAGCATTTCCGTAAGCATACAGGTGGGTCAGTAGGAGGTGCTTTCAGAACTTGTGTTTTACAGGTGTGTCCTTGATCACACCCTCAGTGATGACATAAAGCAGCTCCAGGCAATGATAAAGGACAGTGGACGGGGACAATGCGATTCGCCTGCATAGCATAGGGGTGTGAATTTTACATCACTTCTTTAGGACATGATCCAGTCCCCATCATGAGTCCCGATACCTCCGATCAGGAATAAATTTAAATAAATATTACACACACACACACACACACACACACACACACACACACACACAGTTTCAGGGATTTCAAATCTTTTTTTCAAGGCTATTTTAATGCTTTATATTAAGTTTATTTCTATATTTATATGTTCTATTTACTTCAGAAGTAAAATTCAGACCGTCCCTCTGAGACTGGAGCAGAGCAGTGGTGCAGGATAACGTCTCTCAGTCATATATTTAATTTTCATTACCTTTGAAGTGATTTCTTTTGGGCGTTTTGTTTGAAAGTTGACACTGTGATCAGTAATCTGTTCACATTAGAATAACAATCTTCTGGATTCCTGATTTTATGATCTACAAGCCAAACTGACTGACATGTAATGAATTTAAAATAGAAGAGTTTAATGAAACTGATCCTGAATGAGCTTTTTAAGATGCGCTGTTCATGTCACTCACAGAAACACAGTCACGTGGTCCTGGCGGGCACGAAGGATCTGCGGCAGTTCTACCAGACGAAGACGTGGTGGGGCGGCTTCCTGCTGATGCTGGTGGGCGAAGGGATGCTGTTTGTGTCGTACGCCTATGCCCCCCTATCTCTAATAGCCCCACTCAGCGCTGTGTCTGTTATAGGCAAGTGTTATATACAGTGAAACTGGTTGTAGTGGTTGCGTTGTAGTGGTTCTTCTTTCAGCTGCTCCCTTTAGGGGTCGCCACAGCAGATCATCTGCATCCATCTTGCCCTTTCCCCTGTTACACCAACCATCTCCATGTCCACCTTCACTGCATCCATAAACCTTCTCTGAGCTCTTCTTCTTCTCCTTCTGCCCGGCAGCTCCACCTCCAACATTCTTTGTCCGATATATCCACTGTTCCTCCTCAACACCTCCAAACTGCTCCACCTTCACCGTCCCTCTGATCTGCTGATATGATCTTGATCTGACTCTGCGTTCATGTCTCCTAACTCTCTTCACAGCCAGCTGTATTCTGGGGTTTCTGTTTCTGAGGGAGAAGTGGAAGGCCAAGGAGTTCTTGAGTGAGTGTTTCATTTTTCCTGACCGTAAATCAGCTTCATTGACCCAGTCTGATCACACTGGTCACTAACAGACTCGCTGCTGTGGTCAGACTGGACTGCCCTGCCCTCTGTAACGAGGTTATTGACCCATAATCCCTGGGCTTTCTCTGTGTTTCAGAGCGCTACGTCTTATCGTTCCTCGGCTGTTTGCTGACTGTGGGGGGCACGTACCTTTTTGTGACGTTCGGACCCAACTCCCACGAGAAGCTGAACGCAGAAAACATTGTGAGGCATCTGATTGGGTGGCCTTTCCTCCTGTATCTGGTGAGACGTCAGTTCCCTCATTAATCGTGACCTGCAGGTGAAGATGGCGGTGTTTGTTTGACGCTGTAATGACACGTTTTCTTTAGTGTTAGAGTGTGTGTTCGCCGTCACTGCCGATACAGTCGAGTGTTTAGGGGCTGTTTATTTATAAAGTCATTTATTCACAACCGTTTCCCAGAATCTCTTAATTCATTACACACACACACACACACACACACACACGATGGTGTATGATCTTGTTTTTGGTTTCTTTTCTGAACATTTTCTTTTTCTCGATCAGCTGCTGGAGATCATCACGTTCTGCCTGATCCTGTATTTTTATAAACAGCGCAATGCAAACTACCTCACACTCATTCTGCTGCTGGTGGCGCTGCTGGGTAAGGAACCCTGTTTCAAACACACACTCTCAGACTGGAGGCTTTTAGCTCTTTATTCCCGTTCTGTCTTATTCTAGGACAACTAGACTATTTTCTGAATTTACGCTGATAATACAGTTTAAATAATGATCTGACTTTTGGAAATATTCCCATCAGATGGAAAATCCATCTTCTGTAAACAAAACTTTACCTGAATGGTAAAATAACATGCTCTAGGAAAGTCCAGATACAGCTTTCTGAGATCCAAAAGTTGGAACACTCAGAAAACGTTCTACTAACAAAAACCTGGGTTTACAGAAGGATATGGGAATCTGGGAATGGTATTACTGTGGACCTGAACATCTGTGTTTTCCCCTCTAGGTTCAGTGACTGTGATAACAGTGAAGGCAGTGTCCGGTATGGTGGTCCTCAGCATACAGGGGTCTATCCAGCTAACCTACCCAATCTTCTACGTCATGTTCGTCTGCATGGTGGCCACCGTCGTTTTTCAAGCGTCGTGAGTTTCTCCTTCTCTTTACCGCTGGGGTGGTGGTCATCCATCATCCCGACTTCACTAATGATGCAGCCAAATCCTCCCAGCAGTGCTTCATAATCTTCCCTGGACATTAGAGACAGTTGAACTCCTCTTTAATGTCCTTGATTTCATAAGAAACAGTGAATGAGCAGGTGTCCCGATACTTTTGTCCCATTTATCTGTTTAACGGGAGGTTTTATTTTCCCAGGTTTTTATCGCAGGCGACTCATTTATACGACTCCTCCCTCATCGCCTGTATTAACTACATCTTCTCCACTGTGTTTGCTGTTGCTGCAGGTAACACACACACACACACACACACACACACACACACACACACACACACACCCTGTCTTATTTGTTTAGCAAATTCGAGCAGTAGTGGCTGACCCACTGATATCCGGGTCTGCTAAGCTGGGAAGAGGAGCACGGACACACTGCACTGAATATAAAATGATTTATCTGGACTGGATTTATATGAAATATTGTAGATATCATTTTAACAGTATAAACAACAACAAGTGCGTTTACCTTGTAGCATAAAGCCGAAGTTCCACCTTAAAATTGCGCCCTAGTTTCGTTCTGGTGTCTGTAGCTCTTGCACCTTTTAAGGTGGAATGGACGCTTCCAGTTAGAGATGAACTCCAGCCTCCTGAGAGCAGCCGCGTTTGTTTACAGTGTCAGAAATACAGTGTCGGGTTGGTTATCAGAGGTGGAGCCAGAAAAGTGGACGAGAGGCTCATGTACGTGCAGTGCTAGATAATTCAAATTAAACTCTACACACTACATCGTGATAGAAAAGGAACGTTTAGGTTGCTCTCAGCAGACTAGACGCAGATCATATCTGCCTAATGTCCTTGATTTTACTTTATGCAGCCCTAGTTTTAGTCCTGTCGTGCCCTGTTTGTTTGTCTGCTGGAATATTAAAAATGTTAAAAATACTTATATTATTGTTTTTATTATTGCTTTTTCCTAGAAATGGAGGATAATACACTTCGGCTGATCAGTTTATACCTGCAAAAAAACATCTTTGATATTCAGAATTTCAGTTTTATTATTACAGTTTCATCCCTACCATTGACCTTCCGATACTCCAGGGGGTGCTGTAGCACGGCTGACCTTGCTCTCTGACTCTCAGCGTTCTAAACTGGGATATGCAGTGAGAACAGTTCCATTGTACTGTTTATACACTGATCAACCATAACATTATGACCACCTTATTGTTTCTACACTCTGTCCATTTTATCAGCTCCCCTGACCACACAGAAGTAGTTCCTGGATCAGACACAGCAGTGCTGCTGGAGTGTTTAAACACAGTGTCCACTCACTGTCCACTCTATCAGACACTCCTACCGAGTGTCTCCACCTTGTAGATGTAAAGTCAGAGACAGAAGCTCATCTGTTTCTGCACAGTTTGTGTTGGTCGTCCTCTAGTCCTTCATCAGTGCTCACAGGACGCTGCCCACAGGACGTTGAGGTGTTTAAACACTCCAGCAGCACCGCTGTGTTTGGTCCACTCGTACCAGCAACACACACTAACACACCACCACCATTTTATTCAGAACCAAAACTCATCTTTCTTACACTAATTCACATTAAACCTTTAAGGTTTAGGATGTCGAACTAAAGTAGTTTGAATAATAACGTTAAACCATATTAAACCAGCATGAATTTCATTGTTGTGTGTTTAACAAGGAGCCATATTCTACCTGGAGTTCAAGCAGGAGGACATCCTGCACATCTGCATGTTTCTACTGGGGTGGGTATGACTTCATATCCTTCATATCAGTTCTGGGAGACGTGGGTTGTGTCTTTAAATCTGACCGTAGAGCTGCAGACCTGCCCTTTCTCTACTTTTCTGACCTGGAGAAAGTCGTTCCTGCTTTCATTTCTTCAACATATTGGCTGTAGATCTTTGGACTCTGGGATAAAGCAGTCTCGACTGCAGCGACTGCACTTTTCTTTTTCATTTTGTGTCATATTTCCATCGATTTATCTGTGTTTTATCTGATTGGATCGGTTTTGTATTTATATTTCTGGTTTTAATGTTCTGATCCAGTCTTCTAGGTGTGGATTCCACAGCTTGTGTAAAGAATGCTTTAGAAATAGATCTACCTCACTGACTCCAGCAGCTCCAGGCCTGTTAGTATCGCGGTGTCTGCCGTAGACTTGTGTAAGTGTGACGTTGCCCGACTCTTTTCCTCAGATGTGCCGTGTGCTTCCTGGGAGTGTTCCTGGTCACCAAAAACAAGAAGAAGGCCAAAGCATTTGAGCCCTATGTGACCATGGACATGGTGAAAGGTGTGTGCCGATAGGGTTTGTTCTGATCCTCACTGTACTGGACTGAGTGATGTTCTCTCAGTGTGGATCGGGTCAGTGTTCTGATCCTCACTGTACTGGACCGAGTGATGTTCTCAGTGTGGATCAGGTCAGTGTTCTGATCCTCACTGTACTGGACTGAGTGATGTTCTCTCAGTGTGGATCAGGTCAGTGTTCTGATCCTCACTGTACCGGACTGAGTGATGTTCTCAGTGTGAATCAGGTCAGTGTTCTGATCCTCACTGTATTGGACTGAGTGATTTTTTTCAGTGTGGATCAGGTCAGTGTTCTGATCCTCACTGTACTGGACTGAGTGACGTTCTCGGTGTGGATCAGGTCAGTGTTCTGATCCTCACTGTACCGGACTGAGTGACGTTCTCAGTGTGGATCGGGTCAGTGTTCTGATCCTCACTGTACTGGACTGAGTGACGTTCTCGGTGTGGATCAGGTCAGTGTTCTGATTATCACTGTATTGGACGGTGTATAATTGTCTTGTCTTGTACGCAGGTGTTCCCACCATTCATGACAAAGGCTGGACAGTTCAGCCGGACTACAGTGGCTCTTTCTCCTACGGAGCGCTCGTAAACAGCGACAGTGTGGCTCCCGCAACTGTACCACCAGCCAACAACGAGAATCTGGCCATCACTCCCGGCCCAGGTATCCCGTACCAGACAGACTTGAAGAAAGACTGACCACCCTGCTGACTCCATAACCAGGAACCTGAAGAACTTATTGCTCAACCAAAATTTGCGTACCCAGCTGACACTCGCCACCAGTTTGCATTATGTAATCGGTGACTGTTCATTTCCATTGTTTGTTTGCGACGTTAACCTTTTTCCTTTTGCATTCAGAAAACCATCCACCTTTCAGTTCACCTCATGAACGTCTACTTGAACATGCTTAAACGAATGTTCAAACTACTCCAGAACATCTGGACTGTTCTAAAGGACCAGTATGGAATTCCTGGAGTGTTCTAGACACAAGGATAACTTGGACTTTCCAGTTGTCCCAGAACTCAAGTTTGAGGTTTGAGGCAGGTTGGGATCTTCACTTTGAGCCGTGCAGAGGTCGTAGGCCGGAGGCTCTTCTGCGGCAAAGGACGGGGATCCTCCCGCCTGGATTCAGCCTTTATGTGCATTATTACTGTCAGCTGTAAAGAACAGTCGGACAAAATACTGCGAACTGTTCGTTTACTATGAACTGTATTTTCATCACCGCCAAAGAAAGCTTGATCTTAGCCTTTAGTAACTGACTCCGACAAGGATTGTAGTGGGACGTTTGTGGGACTGTTAAATTTGGAGTTTTCCAGACTTTTTCTGGTGGAATTTTGAGCCAAACCACACTGAAGGAACCATATAGGACATTATGAAGCTGGAAAACTGAACTCGGTCATGTGTTTTTGTTTATATGCCTTTGTTGTAGAAAACATTCCAGACACTCCTTCACTCTCTCCAAAGCACAACCGCTCAACACTATCCCAGTAAGACCAGTTTTCTCTTTTGGACTAGGAAGCTGCACATAGCTGGTGGAGGTTTGCTTATGTAGTATTTCTAATAATAATAATAATAATAATAATAATAATAATAATAATAATAATAGACATAATGTTATGTTATGGATACACCGGTATGGGAACTGTAGGCTGACCCTGTTTCTTATATTGTTCATGCTCATGAGGAATAAACCCACCTGGACCACCATTTCAGAAATATTAACATTCAGAACTAGGGCTGGGCAATACGGTAAAAATATTGTATTGAAAATTTTTAAATAGAGCTGGGCAATATGAAGAAATACATATTTGTGTATGCATAAGAGAAATGATGTATGATATGATCTATAACAGCAGAAATACAACATGCTGTTCTATTTAAATAGTTACCTTTAATTATAAAATTTCAACAAAAATAATCAAGACCGAACAAGACTGTACTCTTTAGAGCGCCGTCCCTCCGGAAACCAAACCATTTTCGGTGTGGAATGACCCACTCACGCTCTTTACTGAAATTAAATCACACACAGATGGTAATTTGATGGACGAAATGTTCAAGCTGGACATTTTTATATCATAGAAATTATATCTTGATACTGATATTTACGATATATTGCCCATTTCTAAAGACCATATTTATTACAATATTTTGACACACGCAGCAGTAGAAATCAGTAAAAGCTGTTCTTTAAATACTTTCCCATATTAATATATATTTATTATATATATCATTTGCTGAACTTCATCCGAACAGAACCAGCCCTTATTTATTACATATATTAATACTCTCTTAAAAATGAAGGTGCTTCAAATGGTGCTTTGAGCAGTTAGAGAGATCTGTGGGTGTGAAGATCCTTTTAAAGAGCAACTCCAGTGGTCTTTTTGAGTGGTCTTCCTCCGAGACGACTAAACAAAATAAGCTCCATCACATTTTTGCAAATTGCTGTCACCATAACAGTGCCGGAGCTCACTGTGCTGGGAGGAGATCCTTGCCTGCTAGTTCTGTTACGCCAGGTACAGATGCCCACACTGGCCGGTGTCACCCACCCAGAGTGCTTGGGTTGGAGGAGAGGAGAACAGAAATGCTCTGGGAGTCCCCGGTAACTGACATATGGCTGTGGCATCACTGGGCAACCTGCCAATGACCAAAAGTGAAAGTGATTTTTGAAAAACATAATCCAGAACCTTTCCGATGTCATCGTGCGACCCTGCATTGTCATTTTTATTAAATGTCTGTGGTCCGTACGTGAATGCAGAGTTAGATCGTTTGAACGTGGTAGTTTGCACAAATCTGACTGATAAGCTGCTGCACTCAGACTCACTTTTTTAAAACATGTTTTCTGCTCATACACGTATCTCCTTCTTCATGCCTGATTTGTTGTTTCACTGAATCTGTGGTCTGATGTTTTAGAATAAGTATGGATTGAATTGACCTGAACTTCATAAGTGTCGTGGGCAAAATCGGGGGGACAGCTGTTAGTTGTCTTTCCAGTAGACACTTTATTATTCAACTCAATAATGTCTCAGTCTCTGCCTCGTGAATAGAGACCAACCACTTAAAATGCTGATCAGTTCATAGCAGCATGCTCTAAGGCTGCACAATATTGCAACCATAACATTATGACCACCTGCTTGTTTCTCCTCTCACTGTCCACTCTATCAGCTCTTCTGATCACACAGCAGCTCTTTGTGGTTCTATAATTCCAGACTGTAGTTCATCTGTTTCTCTGCAGACTTTATTCTCCTCCTTTCACCCTGATCTTCAATGATCAGGACCTCACAGGACCACCACAGAGCAGATATGATGTGGGTGGTGGGTCATTCTCAGCACTGCAGTCACACTGACATGGTGGTGGTGTGTTAGTGTGTGTTGCTGGTACGAGTGGATCAGACACAGCAGTGCTGCTGGAGTGTTTAAATCCCTCAGTGTCACTGCTGGACCGAGAACAGTCCACCAACCAGAAATGTCCAGCCGACAGCGTCCTGTGGGCAGCATCCTGTGAGCAAATGTGCAGAAACAGATGAGCTTCTGTCTCTGACTTTACATCTACAAGGTGGAGACACTCTGTAGGAGTGTCTAATAGAGTGGACAGTGAGTGGACACAGTGTTTAAACACTCCAGCAGCACTGAGAGGTCCACATGGACTCTCAGCACACCAGGCCTATTTCCTATTGAACACTGTCAGCAGAATTACTGATCCGTGTCTGCCTTCAGAACCAAACTACTGATATATAACTGGTCTCAGATTGTACTGTGTGTATAATTATTCATGTGATTTATTAATTCCTGCTGTCAACATAAGCCTTTACTGTTCCTGTAATATTAGATCATTATGGACCTGGTGATGAATGGTAATTGTGAAATGGGACATTTGTGGGTGGAGCTTGCAATCGAATGGGGTCCCTGGTGGACATTTGCTCTTTCTCTTATACGTCCTTATAATAATAATGTTATATGTATTCTCCCTGTGCCTTTAGTAGGAGCTTGTGTAGGATAATTAATTAACAAATCCTTAATTTATGCATATAATCATGTAGTGTAATACACTGTTATGTCACTGGAATTGGGACAGTTGTTGGGAACAATTTATGATCAGGACAGTTTAGAATTTTGTGTTTGGATTTGTCTTCACAACACATAATGGTTGACAAAGGGTTTGAGGTTGATTTATTTCGATTTCAGATGAATGAAATGTGCAGAGTGTGTGTGCAAATGATTTAATTTAACTCACCAATAAATTCTTTAACTTCATTATTGCTTTAATGCAAGTTAATGTCTGAAACACATGCTTGTGAAGACACTGCCTGATGCCCGACTCGCTGCTTTACTGGAGACGACTCTGGATCTAAAGCGGGTTTTGATATCACACGTCATTAAACTGGTGGAGGGATACGTATGCTGTATGCAGGGAGTTCTGTGGCTAAAAGTAGTCCCTAAGAAACTGTATTCGTTCAGATTCTCCACTGTTTTCCCATCATCACCAGTCCATACAACACTCAGAGACCAGTACAGCTTCACTGGTGGCTTTGGAGAGTAAATAAAATGTGTGTGTGTGTGTGTGTCATGGTGAACAACACCTCCACTGTGTGTGTTCAGCTCGAACACCCCCCACTCTGAATGAGCTCAGCTCACACACCCCCCAAGCCCCCCCCCCCGTGTGTGTGTGTGTGTGTGTGTGTGTGTGTGTGTGTGTGTGTGTTACAGCAGATATTTTCCTGGGTAGAGATCAGAGCAGTGATTAAAGTCTGGGCCTTCAGCCACCAGCATTAGTTAAATGAGAACGCCTGCGAGCTGTGACCTTTGCACACAGCACAGAGCACAGAGCTGGGAAAAGGACATTCACACATGCCTGTCAGTGAGGTAACGCTGACTAAAAAGTCATTTATTATTAGGTGTTTGTAATGTAATTAAGAAATTGCAGTTAATATGAACCTGAGGGGTGAGAAGAGCAACGAGGATCCAGAGAGAGCTGCTTAACAGGACTCATAGATCAGATCCAAACCCCTGTTTGCCTCCAAATGATCAGAATATCTATAGGTCAGTGGTGGTGCACTGTTCTACTGTCCTCCACTAAGATCACCTGCATGGACGAGTCATCAGACAACTCGTTCAGTCGTGATCCTCAGACTGGACCTTCTTCTGAGAGAGAGAGAGAGAGAGTGTGTGAGTGTGTGTCCGTCCTCCCTTCAGTCTGTGGGAGATGAGATACTGAGGTTCAGGTTGTGGTTCTGGTTGAGGTGGAGGTCCAGACCGGCTGACGTCTGACAGCAGCGTGTCTGAGCAGAGCAGGAGGGCAGGCAGTGTCCCCGCAGAGGTAAGGAGCAGGGACTCATCTTTCAGTGCAGTTTGAGGGAATGCATTATCGGGAAGATCCTGAGTGAGAGTCAGTTACACACTGTAATAACACTGTAATACACTGTAATGACACTGTAATAACACTGCTGTATCAGTGTAGTCACTGCATGTGGGCCACTAGAGGTTAACAGAACTCATTCATAATCATAATCATAATTCATAATCCTCTCCAAAAATCAATAAACAAAAGCTTTATGATGAATAAGTTGGAGTTTTAGGGTTTCAGGGGTTTACGGGTTGGGAGCTTTGGGGCTTTAGGGGTTAAGAGTTTCAGGGCTTTATGAATTCAGGGGTTTAGGGATTAAGATTTTGAGGGATTTAGGGGTTTAGGGTTTAAGAGTTTCAGGGTTAAGAGTTTCAGGGTTTGAGGTTTATTTAATATTTATATATTTTTAATGTTATGATATATAAATATATTTGTTATATATTCATAATCGGTGAGGGGGCAAACCCTGCTCTATTGTTATCCACAGAAGGCCTCTGATTGTTAATTTGCAACTGAAAGCCTCTGTCTCTGTCCTGTTCATTTGGTACTTTTGGTATATCCGTCCCCTATGAGGGGAACCTATGCATAACCTCTTGTTCCGGCCTGTCTCTATAGCCAGTCTCTGCTGACTGAGTCTCTCAGTCGAGCTGTAATTCGGTTCATTCTGATCAGATCTGAGTTCTTCTGGTCCGGAGCTTGCTGAGGGTTAGTGTGCGTCAGTGTGGACCTGTAGCTCAGGACCAGCTGAGTGAAGGGACTGGTGTCTTTGCTCAACTCTTGGTCCTGCAGGGCTTTATGATGGTATGAGTGGGGTTTGCTATTTTTAGATGCTTTCTCTGACTGCTCTAGTGACCACCAGGTGGGAGTAGTGTTCAGGCTCTTGCAGACCAGGGCTCTCCAGCCAGAAAAATGTAGTGCTGCACCTGCACAGGTTCCTGCTCTCCTGTTTCCACCTGATTCAGCTGCAGAGGGTCTGATTATTGCCCACACAATTATACAGATAGCACTGACTTGTGCAGAGGAGAGATAGACTCCAGGACAAATAATTGATCTCACCTCATTTCATCTCTTCTCTACCCTCTTCTCCTCCTCTCTTCTGCCGCTCTTCTCTTGTCCTCATCTCTCTCATCTCCTCCTCTACTTTTCATCTCTTCTCATCTCGTCTCTTATCTTCTCTGGTCCTCTTCTCCTCTCTTCTCTTCTGTTATCTTCTCTTGTCCCCTTCTTCTCTTCTCGTCTCTTGTCCTCTCATCCCTTCTATTCTCTTCTGTGTTATTCTCTTTTCTTGTGTTCTCTTCATTTCTGTGTTCTCGTCTGTGTTCTTCTGTTCTGTGTTCTTCTCTTCTTCTCTTCTGTGTTCTTCTCTTTTCTTCTTTATTCTCGTCTGTGTTCTTTCTTCTCTCTCTTCTCTTCTCTCTCTTTCTCTTCTTGTGTTCTTCTCTTTTCTTTATTCGCCTGTGTTCTTCGGTGTCTCTCTTTCTCTTCTCTTCTTCTCTTCTCTCTCTTTCTCTTCTTCTCTTTCTGTGTTCTTCTCTTTTTCTTTATTCTCGTCTGTGTTCTTCTGTGTTCTTCTCCTCTCTTCTCTTCTAACCCTGGTCTATTTAACTCTCCCACTACAGTGAACTGAGTTGTGACAGAAGTGGCAGCCCCCTGTTGTTCAGGGCAGGGTGAAGATGATGCGAGCAGGGGAGAAGTGGCTCAGTAATGCCTCGGAGGTGCTCTAGCAGTGGACCCTGGAGGAAGAGGACGATGGACAGGAGATGTGTTTGGGGAGAATGATTTGACGATTCAGAGGAGATGATGGACTTATGACCTGCCCACTCACCTCTTTTGTGCCCAGTGCACATGAGGTCGTGTTTGAGACAGCCGACAGCAGGTGGGTGAGAGGTGTGTGTGTGTGTGTGTGTGTGTGTGTGTGTGTGTGTGTGTGTGTGTGTGATTTAAAGTCTAAATTATACATAGAAAATGAGCTGCAAAAACAGGCTGTTTTGACATTGTCTCCCATTCAGCCTACAGCAGCTGAACCCCACCCACTCCTTCCTACAGTCTCCAGCAGAGTCATCTCCATTGAACCTGTTACTACAGGTGTAAACAGTGATTGTGCAGCTGTGCAAGCATTGCCATGGTGATAATGAGTGCAGAGTTATGGTGTAAGCTGCTATGCTTTGTACATCTGTCTGTTTCAGGGCTGTTGTGGAAATTTGGGTATAAGACACACAGTTTGTCTGTACTGCCAATAGAACAGGACTGTCTGGAGCAGATAGTGTGGGCATTGAGCTGTGGAGCCGTGGAACTGTTTTCTCTGGAATGATGGAGCTCCATGCTCCATCTTTAGGATGAGCTCAGGAGTTGGGGATGAAGGGATGGTGATCATCAGACTGAATGTAATCAGATCATCACAGCAATGCTCCAGAATCTAGTAGAAAGTCTTCTCTTGACAGTAGAGACAGTTACCTGGGCTGGCATGAGGAGAACCTTTAATGCCTTGATTTCTAGGAAGAAACTGTCCCAATACTTTTGTCTGTAGATAGTGAGCTTTTGGGTGGTTGCTAAAGGGTTATATTTGATAAGCACTACAGCACAAACTGACCAATCAGAATTGCTTTCTCAGTGGTTTCTTGCTAAATGCAGCCAAGCAAGCTCCACATTGGCCAGGTCTTCAAGAGCAGGAATGAAGACCTTAATTCATGAGTGAAACTCACCCGACATATTTTAAATGAAGGTTAGGTTGAGATTGAGGCATAGCTTCAGATATCCACGATGGACCGAGACCACGCTCCACACAGGCCTGTTGGCAGAATCACACTGGTGATCAGTTCAGTTTCTACCTAATTTAACTCTTTGTTTCACACACACACACACACACACACACACACACACACACACACACACACACACACACAGCAAATTGCAGGCATGTAGGTCCAGGCTTGGACATCTTATTCCCTCTGCTAACGACATATTCCAAAATGTGGCATCCTGGGCCTAATTAATGGACGCAGAGGCAGGAACAGTGTAACCCCATTCTCCTCCCTCCATCCTCCACATGTCCATCTTCTCTGCCCTCTGCACAGGCCCCACACTCCCCCAAACTTTCCTCAGCTCTTACTGCAGGCTGTAACAGTGACCCAGAGAGCAGCAGACACGGAAAGTGCTTCACTTCGCTGCATTAAAGCCACTTTTCCTGGCAGTAAAAAGACAGTGTTCGTCTGCCTCCCTCTCTGATGCAGGACGACCGCAGTGGTTCTGTCTGACCTGCTGTTTGTTTCTGACCCAGAATGTTCCAGCACTCGACATTAAATTTTTACATTTTCTGCTTTGTACATGATGTTCAGTGAAATGCTAACTTTGACACACTGGGCTGGGTATGTTCTGGAAGAGTTATTGTTGTTGTTGTTCGTTTATTTGTTTGTTTATTCAAATAAAGCTGATTTAAATACAATTAAATAACAAAAATATAATAAGATCGGCAGCAGTGTAGTTACTGAAACTGTATCAGAAACACAGTCCGCTAGCCGGTATTAAAGATCAGCAGCAGTGTAGTTACTGAAACTGTATCAGAAACACAGTCCGTAGCCGCATAAAGATTGCAATATAGTAGCACAAATTGTGATTAGAAACATGAAACGTAGCCGGTATAAGATCAGCAGTGTAGTTAATGAAACTGTATCAGAGCCACAGTCCGTAGCCGGGTATTAAAGATCGCAGTAGCTACTGGAAACTGTATCAGAAACACAGTCCGCAGCCGTATTAAAGACTGCAACAGGTAGTTACTGAAACTGTATCAGAAACACAGTCCAAAGCGGTATTAAAGATCAGCAGTGCAGTTACTGAAACTGTATCAGAAACACATGTCCGTAGCCGCATTAAAGATCAGTACAGTGTAGTTACTGAAACTGTATTAAACACAGTCCGGTAGCCGGTATTAAAGATCAGTAACAGTGTAGTTAATAAACTGCATCAGAACACAGTCCGGTAGCCGGTATTAAAGATCAGCAGTGTAGTTACTGAAACTGTATCAGAAACACAGTCCGGTAGCCGGTATTAAAGATCAGCAGCAGTGTAGTTACTGAAACTGTATCAGAAACACAGTCCGGTAGCCGGTATTAGAGATCAGTAACAGTGTAGTTACTGAAACTGTATCAGAAACACAGTCCGGTAGCCGGTATTAAAGATCAGCAGTGTAGTTACGAAAACTGTATCAGAAATACAACCGCAGCCGGTATTAAAGATCAGCGTAGTTACTGAAACTGTATCAGAAACACAGTCCGGTAGCGCCGGTATTAAAGATCAGTAATACAGTAGTTACTGAAACCGTATCAGAAACACAGTCCGGTAGCCGGATAAAGATCAGCAAGTGTGGTTACTGAAACTGTATCAGAAACACAGTCCGGTATTCGGTATTAAAGATCAGCAGTGTAGTTACTGAAACTGTATCTGAAACACAGTCCGTAGCCGTATTAAAGATCGAGCAGGTAGCATTAAAACTGGTATTCAAACACAGTCCGTAGCCGGTATTAAAGATCAGCAGCAGTGTAGCTAATGCTGAAACTGTATCAGGAAATACAGTCCGTAGCCGTATTAAAGATCAGCAGGTAGTTACTGAAACTGTATCTGAAATACAGTCCGCAGCTGGTATTAAAGATCAGTACAGTGTAGTTACTTGAACTGTATTCCACACAGTCCGGCAGCCTATTAAAGATCAGCAGGTAGTTACTGAAACTGTATCAGAAACACAGTCCGGTAGCCGTATTAATAAAGGTCAGTAATAGTGTGCTACTGAAACTGTATCAGAAACATGGTCCTAGCCGTATTAAAGATCAGCAGTGTAGTTACTGAAATCGTCTGAAACACAGTCTGCAGCCGTATTAAAGATCACAGTGTAGTTACTGAAACTGTATCAGAAACACAGTCCGTAGCTGGCTAGCGTCAGTAACAGGTAGTTACTGAAACTGTATCAGAAACACAGTCCGTAGCTGTATTAAAGATCAGCAGTGTAGTTACTGAAACTGGGATTAGAAATACAGTCCGTGCCGTATTAAAGAGATCAGCAGCAGGTAGTTACTAAACTGTATCAAACACAGTCCGGTAGCCGTATTAAAGATCAGCAGTGTAGTTACTGAAACTGTATCAGAAACACAGTCCGGTAGCCGGCTAAGATCAGCAGCAGTGTAGTTACTGAAACTGTATCAGGAAACACAGTCCGGTAGCCGTATTAAAGATCAGCAGCAGTGTAGTTACTTTAACTGCATCAGAAACACAGTCCGGTAGCCGTATTAAAGATCAGCAGCAGTGTAGTTACTGAAACTGTATCAGAAACATGTCCGCAGCCGTATTAAAGATCAGCAGCAGGTAGTTACTGAAACTGTATCAGAAACACAGTCCAGCTGTAATAAAGATCAGCAGCAGTGTAGTTACTGGAAACTGTATCAGAAACACAGTCCGGTAGCCGTATTAAAGATCAGCAGCAGTGTAGTTACTGGAATTGCATTAGAAACAGTCCGGCAGCTGCATAAAGATCAGCAGCAGTGTAGTTACTGAAACTGTATCAGAAACACAGTCCGGTAGCCGGTATTAAAGATCAGCAGTGTAGTTACGGAAACTGTATCAGAAACACAGTCCGCTAGCCGGTATTAAAGATCGCAGCAGTGTAGTTACTGAAATCGCATTAGAAACACAGTCCGTAGTCGGTATTAAAGACTGCACAGTGTAGTTACTGAACTGTATCAGAAAACACAGTCCGCAGCCGTATTAAAGATCAGCAGCAGTGTAGTTACTAAACTGTATCAGAAACACAGTCCGGCAGCCGCATTAAAGATCAGCAGGCAGTTACTGAAACTGCATTGAAACACAGTCCGCAAATGTATTAAAGATCAGCAGTAGTTACTGAAACTGTATCAGAAACACAGTCCGTAGCCGTATTAAAGATCAGCAGTGTAGTTACTTCTGAAACTGTATCAGAAACACAGTCCGTAGCCGTATTAAAGATTAGCAGCAGTGTAGTTACTAAAATTTTTTTGGGTGTGTTTGGAGTTTGTTAGATGTATCTTCTGCATAAAACGTTGTTTCAGCATCATCATCGTAATGTGTGCATGGACGCGACAATGGAGTGACGCTCACAGGATGTGGTGAGTGTCCATCCACACATGAAGGGAGACATTATATGCATCATGAGCTGTATGTTGTAAAGATAGTCGTCCTCTGAGGTTAATTTCTATTTATTTATATTCTATAACTATTTCTGATAAATCACTGAACAGTAAAATATGATTTTTACCTAATATCAGCTCTGCGTTTTGCGTTACATATTTTAAAGTACGGTTGTTGGTACATACCCTGCTCATGAGTATCACATCATTAAATGTCTGCTTAAGACATTCTTAATCATTACTACATCTTACAGCACTAAACTATGTTACATGCTGTAGCCACTACAACATAATCGGCAATTTGTAACAATAGGAATTGCACTAACCTACACGTATCACAGGCAGCCTTTGGCTGCTGGTTCTTGCCAGTGAGAGTGTTGATCCTGAATCTTGAAAGTTGTAACGTTAAAATATGTTTATTACTGTCATAACTACTGTTGATTAATATACCATAAAGTATTAACACTGACAAATTCGCCACAATAATAATAATAATAATAATAATAATAATAATAATAATAATAATAATCATCATCATCATCATAATGATGACTTTATTATTATTGTTAATATTGTTATTATTTTATTAATACATATATTCATAATTGATATTATTATTATTGAGCACAATATTAATAATAATAATAATAATAATATATTAATTTTAAAGCATGCAAAGCTTTTTAGTCATGATATCCATAACAACACACACAGATCTCTGACCTACTGTCATCTCCCACAGTGCTCCAAGCACCCTGTGTGTGTGTGTGTGTGTGTGTGTGTGTGTCTGTGTGTGTGTGTGTCTGTGTGTGTGTGTGTGTGTCTGTGTGCGTGTGTGCGTGTGTGTGTGTGTGTGTGTCTGTGTGTGTGTGTATTTGCCTATTGTCCAGGAGGGCAAGAGCTGGTTACCTAGAATGCTACTCTGTGACCTATGCTGCATTGCAGACCAGGTTATTTTGGTTCTCAAAGGATTAATGCTCAAACACACACACACACACACACATTAATATTATTAATATTAGCTATTATTGAAGACACACACATACACACACACACACATTCAAAGCACTTCTTCTCTCTCTCTCTGTGTGTGTGTGTGTGTGTGTGTGTGTGTGTGTGTGTGTGTGTATGCAGTCAGGAGCTGAGTGGGTGTCTGGGTAAACGCATACAGCATTTATTCTCGCCATTTCTGCTCATTAGTCTTCTGTGTGTGTGTGTGTGTGTGTGTATGTGTATGTGTGTGTGAGAGGAGAGAGAGTGTGTGTATGCATGTGCTGAGTTTGTTTTGATTGTTCTAGTTTCTGTTCACACACACACACACTTCATGCTTCTTTCATGATGTTGTGTCTGCTGTCTGGCCTCATTATTTCTGTACAAAGATTCATCAAGTGCTCTGATCCACTTCAGTTACTCTCTCTCTCTCTCTCTGTATCTCTCTCTCTGTCGGTTCTTTATCTCTGTGTTCTGTATCTCTCTCTGTCGGTTCTTTATCTCTGTGTTCTGTATCTCTCTCTCTCTCTGTATCTCTCTTCTCTCCACCCTCCTCTCTCTCTCGCCCCTCTGCATCTCTCTTTCTCTCTCTCTCTCTCTCTTTCTCTCGGCCTCTCTCTCTCTCTGTCCTGCCCTCTCTCTCTCTCTCTCTCTCTCCCTCTCTCTCTCTCTCTCTCTCTCTCTCTCTTTCTCGCTCTCTCTGTCTCTGTCTGTCTCACTCTCTCTGCCCTGTGCCCCCTCTCTCTCTGTCTCTCTCTCTCTCTCTCTCTGCCCTCTCTCTGTATCTCTCTTCTCTCTCTTGCCTCTCTCTCTCTCTGTCTCTCTCTCTCTCTCTCTCTGCCTCTCTCTCTGTATCTCTCTGTCTCTCTCTGCCCTCTCTTTCTTTCTCTCTCTCTCTCTCTCTCTCTGTCTCTCTCTATCTCTCTCTGTCTCTCTCTCTTTCTCTCTCTGCAGTCTCTCTCTGTCCCTCTCTCTCTCTCTCTCTCTCTCTGTCTCTCTCTTTCTCTGTCTCTCTCTCTCTCTCTCTCTTTCTTTCTCTCTCTTTCTCTGTCTCTCTCTGTATCTCTCTGCTCCCTTCTCTCTGTCTCTCTCTCTCTCTCTCTCTCTCTCTCTCTCTCTCTCTTTCTCTCCCCCCTCCCTCCATAAAACCTCCTGTAAATGATTTTGTGTGTGATGTCAGTAAACAACACTGAGACCAACATCAGTCCTAATTTCAAACTAGGTTCAGTCCAATCTTTGAAACAGTACCCAACACACTGCTGTTAATAACCTGGAATAGTAATGTCAGTATCAGTGCAGAACTATGATGTCTTACTTGTCCGTAAGCTAGTGTGATTTGGTTGAATACTGGCAGAACTTGAAGATACTGCAGTGCTTATAGGCACTTGACACCCATTTTATTATCTGTCTATTCATTCCTTTTATTTTATTCATTCTTTCGTTCTCTCTTTCTGTATCTCTCTCTTCATTTCTGCTGCATCACCCTGCATTCCTCTGCACCTGGACCCTCCCCCCCTATCTCTCTCGTTCTTCCTTCATCCCTCACTCTTTTATCTCTCTCTCTCTCTCTCTCTCTCTCTCTCTCTATTCTATAAATATCTTGGCCTAGTTTTCCGCAGCTGCAGTGAAGGAGGCCAGGTGGGAGGTAGTGAGGCAGTCTGTACACACACACAGATTTCACGTGCACACACACACACACACACACACACACACACACACACACACACACACACACACACACACACACACACACACATGCTGTAGATGTTATGCTGTAGGTGGTAATGTGTCGCTGTAGATGTTAAGCTGTAGGTGTTAATGTGATACTCTTGGAGAATACATTGTAGATGTTAATGAGGTGCTGTAGGAGCTAACACTATTAGTGTTAATGCTGTAGGTGTTAATGCTGTATATGTGAATGCTGTAGGTGCTAATGCTGTAGATTTTAATGTTGTGGTTGGTAATGTGATGCTGTAGATGTTAATGCTGTAAATGGTAATGATCTAGGTGTTAATGTGATGCTGTAGGTATTAATGCTGTAGATGTTAATGATGTAGGTGTTAATGTGTTGCTGCAGGTGTTAACGCTATAGGTGTTAGTCGCTGTAGGTGCTAATGATGAGTTAAACGTATGCTGGAGGTACGTTAAATGGTGGGGTTGATGTAGGTGTTAATGATGCCGTAGATGTTATGCCATTGCAGGTGTTAATGGATGCTGTAGATGCCAGTTGCAGGTGTTAATGTGATGCTGTAGATGTTATGCTGTAGGTGTTAATGTGATGCTGTAGATGTTATGCTGTAGGTGTTAATGTGATGCTGTAGATTTTAATGCAGTAGGTGTTAATGTGATACTGTTGGAGTTTACATTGACACTATAAGAGTCTGCAGTTTCAGTGATTTCTGAATACCTGGATAACTGATTTGCGCTTTCATGAGAGGTTGTAAAACCCACGTTTGCAGTCTCCAGAAGCCTGTGACAGGTATCAAACGCAGATTTGTCACAGTAGCCTAGTCCCATTACTGTATGACATCATTTATTTCGCGCCCGCTGCCTGCTGGTGGCTGACAGCGACAGCGCTTGTTGTCGTAGTTATGAAGCCTGACAGCTCAGTGGGGAATTATAACAGGTTATGCAAGACATGCTCTCAGGAGGCTTCCAAATTGAGCTCAACACTTATGTTGATCACTACATCTGAACAGTTATTAATAGCACGCAGAGAGGGCATTGCTGGGTCTGCAGGCCTGCACTGGAAGAGGATGGTAGACCGCAGTTGGTCCACTGATGGCAAAGTTGGTGGTCCACTGGCATTTGGCTCAGCGTTTTTTCTGACAGTTAAGCAGAGTGTTAAACAAATTTCCACTTTTTAATCACTAATTTATCTCCCAGAGTCTAGTTTATTATTTTTATCTTTCTTTCATTTCTGTTTTTATCCCGTGGTTCAGCAGTCTGATACTCTACCATTATGATTTGAGGGTTGCAGGTCCGAAACCCCAGGTCATGAAACTTACCATCAGCAGCCGGAGTCTGAGAGAGCAAAACTGGCCATGCTGGGTGTGTAGATGGTGCTCTCTCCCCACGTCAGACTCAGTGTGATGCTGGTCGGCACAGGCGCCTGTCAGCCGTTGTATCAGAGCTGGGATCCGCACAGGCTGGCAGTCATTGATTTAACATGTATCCTGTGTGATGGGTGAGAGTGCCAGTGGGGTTGGGAAGTTGACATGTCCAAACTGAGGGCAAAAATTGGGTAGTCATTTTTTCCCTCAGTTCTTTATTTATCTTAGTTTAATTTCTAAAATAAAAGTATCTTTGCCTTTAAAATCTATTTGTAAGATCTTGTACGGAAGGCAGCAATACTCCGTAACTGAGGTACCAGCACTGATGAACAGTCAGCAGACCAGTATACGATCTGGGTGGTAACTAGCATCCTGCAGCAGGTTGTGACAGTATTTCTATTGGTCACTGACAGGTGACGTGAGATACGTGTTAAAAGCGCGAAAAGTCTGTGATAAACGGTGTGGTTGATGTTCAGTAACTGCTCACCATTTTTCGTTTTCTTCATTTTACAGGTGAAGTCATACGATCATGATGTTCTGGTTTTCTGGTTTGCTTACCATTTGTTTAATACTCCACTTAACCGTGGTCCGCTAAGCTCCCTAATAACTGCCGTGTTTTGACTATGGACGGGATTTCAGGACTATTGTGGTTATTCCGGCTTTAATAGATCTGAATGCAGGTGAAATCTGATATGTTCTAAACGCACGTTTGATTCGATGAATAGATTACAAAGATGGCATCCTAAACGGTGATCACACCCTAGATCAGGGTTCCTCAGGGCTCTTGGCGGTGTGGTGGCTTGAGTGTTAACACACTCTCCTCCCAGCACTGGGGTCTTGGGTTCAAGGCCTGGGTGGAGTTTCCATGTTCTCCTCGTGTTGGCGTGGGTTTCCCCCCATAATCCAAAGCATGGCTCATTGTCATGATTGGCCGCCGCTTCTCGACGGTGTGAAGCGTCCTTTGGGTGTCTAGAAAAGTGTGTTATGAGGTATCAACTGCACCAGGCGCCTGTGAAGCACCTATGATGGTCTGCAGGAGGGGCATAAACCAGGCCCTGATTCTTATATTTTCATTGTCCAAATAACAAAAGACATATTAAAAATGTGGATGTGTTTTCTTGTGGGCTGTTATGCGTCCTAAACAGGAGCCCTGAGGTGGAAGAGGCTGAGAACCCCTGTTCTAGATAATAATGAATGTGTGATAGTGTAAACATTTGACTCCATTCACTCCCATTCATTTTGAGCTCCCGCTCTCGGGCTCCCCCTTCCGCCCGTATGGCGCACTGCACACACCGGTCAGGACAGCGGGATGAATGCGGAGTGGGCGTGGTCTAACGCTGTCCGTCTAACGTCAGTGCTTGTGCAGGGCGCGCTGATTGGGTTTGGGTGATGCATAACTCCGCCCCATCGCGCGTGCGTCAGCGGTGGTGCTTGGCCACGCCTCCCTGCGCTGAGCCGAGCAGCTGAAGCGGAGATCGCACCGGAGCACCGGAGCATGCACTGCAGCCTCCTCGGTACTGACAATAATACACACACACTCACACACACACTCACGCACACACACTCGCACACACACTCCCTCTCACACACACTCTCACACACTCCTGATCATCTCTCCTTTCCTGCTGAGATCTCCTGATCTGCGCGAGGGGGAATGCCATCCATAAACATGAAGCTGGAGATGGTGACGCTCATCGCCTGCGAGGTGGAGGCTGAAGTCTTCACTTCTGATAAGATGCAGGTCAGCAGCTGCACACACACACACACACACACTACACACACACACACACACACACACACTCACTCCCTCTCACTGCACCCTGTCAGCCACTGTGTGTGTATGTGTGCATGCATGTGTGTAACTGTGTGTGTGTTTGTGTGTATGTATGTGTGTAACTGTGTGTGTGTGTTTGTGTATGTGTGTGTGTGTGTGTGTGTGTGTGTGTGTTTGTGTATGTGTGTAACTGTGTTTTTGTGTGTGTGTGTGTGTTTGTGTATGTGTGTAACTGTGTTTCTGTGTGTGTGTGTGTGCATCTGGCATTATTGTTGCTTTACTCTGTTCTCTACCTCTCTCTTTTCTGTGTCCGTCATCAATTCTACTACATCATCATCTCTCTCTTCTCTCTCTCTCTCTCTCTCTCCCTCTCTCCCTCTCTCTCTCTCCCTCTCTCTCTCTCTCTGATGGTGGTGATGACGTCTCCTGCGTCTGTTTTTTTCTGAATGGAGCTGCAGTTCCTGCATTGCCATTCCACTGCATGACTGATCAGAGTGAGAGCGGTGCTGCTGCACCATTGGCTGACTGAGGATGCACAGAACCAGAGCAGGTTCATGCAGAACACCTGCTGGTGGTCACCATAGGTGCTCTGTCCACCACCTTTTACTTCCACCAGCCCTCTTTCACTCCCGGCATGTTTTTACTGATAGGGGGACATGAACCTCTTTATGGGGTGTGTGTGTGTGTGTTTCCTTCTGCTTGTCCTTCAATTATCCTCATAAATCTCCTTTTACTCTCTCTCTCTCACTCCATTTCTCTGGCATACACACACGTAAGCGTACAAATTATACAAATGTATACACATTTTATGTCTACCTCACACTCTTTCTTTCCAGGCTCATATCCAGGTCAGTGTTTGCAGTGTTTCTGGGCAGAACTCAGAAGGTGTAGCACTGCAGTATTAGACAGGCACCACTCAAGAGTCCTGTAGAATCCTACAATCTGTTGAAAAGGGCATAGGATAGTTTAGCCCAAAACATATAACAGTATTGTCAAACAATATATAGTATGACAATATATGTCAGTGGTATTATCAGCAAAGATCAACTGTATCAGGAAATACAGTCCAGTAGCCGGCTAAAGATCAGCAGGTGTAGCATTGAAAACTGTATCAGGAAATACAGTCCGCAGCCGACAAAGATCAGCAATGAGTAGTTACATTAAACTGTACAGAAACACAGTCCGTAGCCGGTATTAAAGATCAGCAGCAGTGTAGTTACTGAAACTGTATCAGAAACACAGTCCGGTAGCCGGTAATAAAGATCGGCAGCAGTGTAGTTACTGAAACTGTATCAGAAACACAGTCCGGTAGCTGCATAAAGATCGCATGTAGTTACTAAAACTGTATCAGGAAATACAGTCCGGTAGCCGGCATAAAGATCGGAAGCAGGTAGTTACTGAACTGGTATCAGAAACACAGTCCGCAGCCGGTATTAAAGATCGCAGTAGTTACTGAAACTGGTATCAGAAACACAGTCCGCAGCCGGTATTAAAGATCAGCAGTGTAGTTACTGAAACTGTATCAGAAACACAGTCCGGTAGCCGATATTAAAGATCAGTATCAGTGTAGTTACTGAAACTGTATCAGAAACACAGTCCGTGAAGCCAGATAGGCAGATCAGTATGGAAACATTGAAACTGCATTGAAACACAGTCCGTAACTGCATAAAGATCAGTAACAGGTAGTTACTGAAACTGTATCAGAAACACAGTCCGTAAATTCAGTATTAAAGATCAGTAACAGTGGAAGTACTAAACTGTACTGTGAAACACAGTCCAGTAGTCGTATTAAAGATCAGTAACAGGTAGTTACTGAAACTGTATTTCTCAGAAACACAGTCCAGCAGTGCGAGAATAAAGATCAGGTAATCAGTAGTTACTGAAACAGATTGAAATATAACTGGGTAGCTGCATAAAGATCAGCAGCAGTGTAGTTACTGAAACTGTATCAGGAAATATAGTCCGGTAGCCGTATTAAGATCAGCAGCAGTAAGCACAAATTGTATCAGAAATACAGTCCGGTAGCCGATAAAGATCGGCAGTGTAGTTACTGAAACTGCATCAGAAACACAGTCTCGTAGCCGGTGGTTAGCATCAGCAGCAGTATAGCACAAATTGCATTAGAAATACAGTCCGTAGCCGTATTAAAGATCAGTACAGGTAGTTACTGAAATCAGATTTGAAATACAGTCCGCAGCGTATTAAAGATCGCAGGGGAAAACATTGAACTGCATTGTGAAATACAGTCCGGCAGCGGTATTAAAGATCAGCAGTGTAGTTACTGAACTTATCAGAAACACAGTCCGTAGCCGTATAAGACGCAGGTAAAGCAGCTGAAATCGTATCAGAAACACATAGTCCGTAGCCGCATTAAAGATCGGCAGCAGTGTAGTTACTGAAATTGCATTGTGAAACACAGTCCGGTAGCCATAAGATCGGCAGTGTAGTTACTGAAACTCTATTGAAACACAAACCGTAACTGTATTAAAGATCAGTACAGTGTAGTTACTGGAAACTGTATCAGAAACACAGTCCGTAGCCGTATTAAAGATCAGCAGCAGTGTAGTTACTTCGGAAACTGTATCAGAAACACAGTCCGGTAGCCGGTATTAAAGATCGGCAGGAAGCATTGGAAACTGTATCAGAACACAGTCCGCAGCCGCATTAAAGATCGCAGTGTGGTTACGAAACTGTATCAGAAACACAGTCCGCACGTATTAAAGATCAGCAGTGTAGTTACTGAAACTGTATCAGAAACATGAAATCCGGTAGCCGGTATTAAAGATCAGTACAGTGTGAAAGGTTACTGAAACTGTATCAGAAACATAGTCCGTAAATCGTATTAAAGATCAGTAACAGTGTAGCTACTGAAACTGTATCAGAAACATAGTCCGGATGCCGGTATTAAAGATCAGTATCAGTGTAGTTACTGAAACTGTATCAGAAACACAGTCCGGTAGCCGTATTAAAGATCGGCAGTGTAGCTACGAAACTGCATCAGAAACACAGTCCGCAACTGCATTAAAGATTAGTAACAGTGTAGTTACTGAAACTGTATCAGAAACACAGTCCGCAAACTGGCATAAAGATCAGTAATAGCAGAAGCATTGAAACTGTATCAGAAACATGTTCAGTAGCCGGTATTAGTGATCAGTAATAAGTGTAGTTACTGAACTGTATCAGAAACACAGTCCAGCCGGTATTAAAGATCAGCAGCAGGTAGTTACTGAAACTGTATCAGGAAACACAGTCCGTAGCCGTATTAAAGATCAGCAGTGTAGTTACTGAAACTGTATCAGAAACACAGTCCGCAGCTGCATAAAGATCAGCAGCAGTGTAGTTACTGAAACTGCATCAGAAACACAGTCCGTAGCCGGCATTAAAGATCGGCAGGAAGTACTAAAACTGTATCAGAAACACAGTCCGTAGCCGTACAGCATCAAACAGCAGTGTAGTTAATGAAATCCGTATCAGAAACACAGTCCGTAGTCAGTATTAAAAGATCAGTAACAGTGTAGTTACTGAAACTGTATCAGAAACACAGTCCGTAGCTAGTATTAGATCAGCAGTAGTTACTGAAACTATCAGAAACACAGTCCGGTAGCCGGTATTAAAGATCGAGTAACAGCAGTTACTGAAACTGTATCAGAAACACAGTCCAGCCGGTATTAAAGATCAGCAGTGTAGTTACTGAAACTGTATCAGAAACACGTCCTATTCTATTGGCAGTTCTTCTTCACAGGGACTAGAGAAGCTGTGTGCGCATTTGCACATCTGTGTCAGTAATGGGCAGTTGAGTAGCTTCTTTAGTGTTTGAATTTGGGGCTGATAGATTGTTCTGGGTTCGTGACATTTACAGCAGGTCATTGATCTTCACCGTGATTATATAATCAACTCATTTATAAACTCGTATAAACAAAACGTAGGGCCAAAGGCCGCAGGCGCTGCCGCTGGATCTGCTCAGTAAGAGAGAGTCCTACAGACCTGCTCGGGCAGCTCTTCTGCAGAACTAAAGGACTTGGCTGACTGACTACGATGGTGTCCTTCCTCGAGTCCACTGACATGCTTAACCCTGACCCCTAATCACACACACACACACACACACACACACACACCCACACACACACACACACACACACACACACCTCTCCTGTGTCCTGTTAGGCCCTTGTTTGTGTCATTGCTATGGTGGACTGTCATTATTTTTGTTTGTCCTGGTATTTGATGTAGCGGTCAGGGAATTACCAAAACACACAAACAGACAGAAGAATGGATGGAAAGGAAGACTGAGAGGCATCATTTCAACCCTCATCTGCTCCACCTCATCTCACTCTACATTCATATCATTCATCTGCTCTCAACAGATGAGAGAGACAGAGAGAGGACAGAGACAGAGAGAGACAGAGACAGAGAGACAGAGAGAGACAGAGAGCAGAGAGACAGAGAGACAGAGAGAGAGAGAGAGAGGAGAGAGACAGGAGAGAGACAGAGAGAGAGAGAGAGAGAGAGAGAGAGAGAAGGAGAACGAGATACATCTGAATATACTGTTGGACGGGTTAGTAGACTGATTAATAGACTATAAGACAGGTTAGTAGACTGATTAATAAACAGATTAGTAGACTGATTAATAAACAGATTGTTAGACTGATTAATAAAATAGATTAGTAGACTGATTAATAAACAGATTAGTAGACTGATTAATAAATAGATTAGTAGATCAATAATAAAATGATTAGTAGACTGATTAATAAACAGATTAGTAGACTGATTAATAAACAGATTAGTAGACTGATTAATAAACAGATTAGTAGACTGATTAATAAACAGATTATTAGACTGATTAATAGACTAACTAATAGACCAGTCAATCTGGATGCACTGTAGATATGACAGAAATCTGATTTGTGGTTACAGAACATAACACACCGGTTTTAGACTGGTTAATAGACTGATAATAAATGATTAATAGATTGACTATAGATTATTAATAAACTGATTATAGATGATTAATAAACTGATTATAGATGATTAATAGATTAATTAATATACTGAATATTTTAAGAGATTAAGAGAGAAGATAAAACCAGAGGAGGGTTGTCTTGTGTGTGTGTGTGTCTGTGTGTGTGTGTGTGTGTGTGTGTGTGTGTGTGTGTGTGTGTTTCCAAATGGAAATATGATATGATCTGAAAATATGCACACTTCCGACACACCGCACACTGCCTTTGAAGGTGACTGAAGGACACATACACACACACACACACACACACACTGCCAAGGCCACAGAGTCTGTATTTCTGGACTCTTGTATGAGATGCTGCTTTAGAGCGTCAGTGATATTTGGGGAAGTGCTGTAGATGAAGGGATGAAGTGGTGTTTGGAGATGATTAGTGATGTATGATTCCGTTTTAGGTTCATAAGCTGAGTGTCTTTGTGTTTCACACTCATTAACATCCCGCAGAAGTCTGTACTATATGTAAATGAACCCTCTAGCTGATCACAGAGCTGATTTGTTACTGAGTGTTGTGTCCACTGTTCCGTCCCTCTGACCCATCCTGTTCTCATCCTCTTAAAGCTGGTGTAATGGACGTGTGAAGCTGCTGTGTCACTGCAGAGCAGATCGTGCCCTGAAAGCTCAGACATCTCAGTTCAGAACGTTTGTAATTGATTTGTTCAGACGCTGAGCTGCAGCTGGCGCTTTTACCAGATTTATAATAGATCACTTTGCTCTTCACTCCCTAAGAGTGGTGTCTTAACGATGTCTACACGATTGATGACCACATAGTGAATGTGAATGGGGTGGTATGGAGTGGGACAGAGTGTGATGGGAGGGACTGGGAGGGGAATGGAATGGGGTACAGTTGGATTGGATTAGTATGAATCAAGGTAGAGTAAGGTTGGAGTAAAGTAGAGTTTAATTTCACTCTAGATGGTGTGATATGGAATGAGATAGAGTGTGATGGTGTGATATGGAATGAGGTAGAGTGTGATGGTGTGATATGGAATGAGATAGAGTGTGATGGTGTGATATGGAATGAGATAGAGTGTGATGGTGTGATATGGAATGAGGTAGAGTGTGATGGTGTGATATGGAATGAGGTAGAGTGTGATGAGTTGAATGGAATGGGGTAGAGTGGGATGGTGGATATGGAATGGAGGTGGAGGTGGATGGTGGACAGGAATGAGATAGGTGGATGGTGCAGATATGGAATGAGATAGAGGGTGATGGTGATGAATGAGAGTGTGACAGTGATATGGAATGAGGTAGAGGTGATGGTGTGATATGGAATGAGATAGGGTGATGGTATATGAATGAGGTAGAGGTGATGTGTGAGGTGGAATGAGGTGGAGTGGGAGGAGGTTGAAATTGAGTGGGTAGAGTGGGATTGAAGGAACAAAGGTAGATGTATCAGGCTGAATGTTAGTAGAGTGGGATTAGCTTGTCTGAAACAGAGGATTGGGGTTGAATGGTGTTGGGAGGGGATTGGGGTTGAAATGGTGTTGGGTAGAGGATTAGTTGAATGGTGTTGGGTAGAGTGGGATTGGGGCTGAATGGTGCTAGCAGAGGATCAAACAACAGTTAGCAGAGGATTGGGGGTGGGAATGGTGCTGGGTGAGAGTAATAGTTGAATGGTGTTGGGTAGGGAGGGGATTGGGGTTGGAATGGGTGTTGGGCAGAGGATTAGTTGAATGGTGTTAGTAGAGTGGGATTAGGGTTGAATGGTGTTGGGTAGAGTGGGATTGGGGTTGAATGGTGTTGGGTAGAGTGGGATTGGGGTTGAATGGTGTTGGGTAGAGTGGGATTGGGGTTGAATGGTGTTGGGTAGAGTGGGATTAGTGTGGAATGGTGTTGGTAGAGGGATTGGGGTTGAATGGTGTTAGGTAGAGGATTGGGGTTGAACAAAAGGTAGATAATTGGGGTTGAATGGTGTTGGGTAGAGGATTAGGTGAATGGTGTTGCAGAGGATTGAAGGAATGGAAAGCGCTGGTAGAGGATTGGGGTTGGAATGGTGTTAGGTAGGAGGATTAGGTGGAAATGGTGTTGGGTAGAGTGGGATTGGTTGGAAGGGAAGGTAGAGTGGATTGGGGTTGAATGGTGTTGTAGAGGGGATTGGGGTTGAATGGTGTTGGTAGAGGATTGGGGTTGAATGGTGTTGGGTAGAGGATTGGGTTGAATGGTGTTGGGTAGAGGGGATTAGTTGAATGGTGCTACAGAGTGATCAGTTGGAATGAGTTAGTAGAGGGGATTGGGTTGGAATGGTGTTGGTAGAGGATTGGGGTTGAATGGTGTTGGGTAGATGGGATTGGTTGAATGGTGTTGTGAGGATCAGTTGAATGGTGTTGGGTAGATGGATTGGGGTTGAATGGATTGGAATGGAGTACAGTGTGACTGTAATAGCGTAGAGTGTGATTGGGGTGAAATCGAATGGGACAGAGTGTCTATTCTGGAGTAAGCAGGGAGCTCGGTTGATTGTACCTGTCAGAAAGGAAAACAGACCCGGCTCCATAATTGCGCTCAGGTGTTGATTGACTTCTTTCTTTCTTCTCTCTCTCTCCTCCTCTGTTGCTGGGGTGAGCGTAGGTGATTACCTATGGAGGTGAGTGAGTGGCTGGAGTGAGACACTGGAGTTAAAGGAAAGGAACGGCTATCTGTAACTGAAACCTGGTTGTAGGAGTCATGCGACACAGGTAGAGATGACGTTTGATGTGATTCCTTCTTTCTGTCCTCAGCCTGCGGCCGTTTCCTCGAGTGTCGGCTTACTCGCCCTTCCATACCGCCATCACACTGCGGCCTCGGCATTACAGCATATTCAGACACCAACCACGAAGACCACAGTCCCACATCTGGACGCTCAGAGACTGTTGTCTGCTGTGAGGAGCATTTGATTGCATTCAGAGTGAGAATTTCAGTGAGGTCAGTTACTGATGTTAGATGATTAGTTCTGCAACACCAGCTCATCTCACTGGTGTACAATGGAGCTCCATCATTACTCCAGAGAACCCCTCAATGCTGTGAGGCTTTATGCCCCTCTAGCCCCCTATAAACAAAGCGTATAATACTTCTGCTTTCACTGCTGTGATATGCAGGTCTGCCATCTAGAGTCTGATCTCAGGATTGGTCGGACTCTCGGGTTCCAAATCAGAAATCGACTTATGAGTTAAAATGTCGTATTTGGAACCAATTTCAGATGGAACACAGCTGTGCTCTCAGCTGCTCTGTTTGCTGCACCAGCTTTACAGAAGAGTTTCAAGAAATGTAGAGTAACTACTGTTCACACTCACACACCCACAAACTGTCATACACCCAGTATGAAGTCTCCAATAACATTAATATCCAGTATGAATCTCTAATATCATTAATATCCAGAATGAATCTCTAATAACATTAATATCCAGTATGAATCTCTAATATCATTAATATCCATAATGAATCTCTAATATCATTAATATCCAGAATGAATCTCTAATAACATTAATATCCAGTATGAATCTCTAATATCATTATCCAGTATGAATCTCAATATCACACATCCAGTATGAATCTCTAATAACATTAATATCCAGAATGAATCTCTAATATCAACTATATCCAGTATGAATCTCTATTGATGGTCATATCCAGTTTGAATCTCTATTGCAGTTCATATCCAGTATGAATCTTTAATAACATTAATATCTAGGAATGAATCTCTCTAATAACATTAATATCCAGGAATGAATCTCTAATATCATTCATATCCAGTATGAATCTCTAATAACATTAATATCCAGAATGAATCACTAATAACATTAATATCCTGGAGCTGAACAGCTCTGGGTGGAATTGCCGACTGCAGTGTTCAGACTGGCTCTCTGCAGGGTTTGACCCAATTCTGGGAGAATCTCAGAAAATCGCTCGTGACAGATTGGTGCAGTGGTATGAGTTTTCCTTTGCTCTATAAAGAGATGTCTGCTGTGGAACATTCCCCCGAGGACTTTTACTCCAGGCCTGTCAATAGCATGTGGCCACTGTTATCGACCTGTCCGGCGGCAGCACAGAGACTGCAGTGCTGGGTTTGATGTTTGGTTTAATGTTTGTGGTTTGATGTAAAGTAGGTTTCATTAACACAATATATGAACAGTTAAATACTACTAATAATGTACAGAATTAGATAGAAAGCATTCTGAAAGGACATTTTCCATCGGAAAGAAAACTTTGCAAGTACTAACACAGTCCGGTAGCCGGTATTAAAGATCAGCAGTGTAGTTACTGAAACTACCAGAAACACAGTCCTGCAGCCGTATTAAAGATCAGCAGTGTAGTTACTGAAACTGTATCAGAAACACAGTCCGTAGCCGTAATAAAGATCGCAGTGAAGCTACTGAAACTGTATCAGAAACACAGTCCTGCAGCCGGTATTAAAGATCAGTAACAGGTAGTTACTGAAACTGTAACAAAACACAGTCCGTAGCTGGCCAGCATCACAGCAGTGAAGCTACTGAAACTACCAGAAACACAGTCCGTAGCCGTATTAAAGATCAGCAGTGTAGTTACTGAAACTGCACTAGAAACACAGTCCGCAGCCGCATTAAAGATCAGCAGCAGTGTAGTTACTGAACTGTAGCATCAGAAACAGTCCGGTAGCCGGTATTGAAGACTTCTCAGTAGCAGTGTAGTTACTGGAAACTGTATCAGAAACACAGTCCGTAGCCGGCATAAAGATCAGCAGCAGTGTAGTTAATGAAACTGTAATAGGAAACACAACCGGTAGCCGGTATTAAAGATCAGCAGTGTAGTTACTGAAACTGTATCAGAAACACAAATGTCCGTAGCTGGTACAAAGATCAGCAGCAGTGTAGCATGAAACTGCATTAGAAACACAGTCCGTAGCCGAATAAAGATCAGCAGGTTACTGAAACTATCAGAAACACAGTCCGGTAGCTGTATTAAAGATCAGCAAATAGTTACTGAAACTGCATTGTGAAACACAGTCCGGTAGCCGTATTGGGGCATCAGCAGTAGTTACTGAAACTGTATCAGGAAACACAGTCCGTAGCCAGACAAAGATCAGCAGCAGTTACGAAATCATCAGAAACACAGTCGGGTAGCCGTATTAAAGATCAGCAGTGTAGTTACTGAAACTGTATCAGAAACACAGTCCGGTAGCTGCATTAAAGATCAGCAGTGTAGTTACTGGAAACTGTATCAGAAAATACAGTCCGTGAATGATTAAAGATCAGCAGTGTAGTTACTGAAACTCGTATCAGAAACACAGTCCGGTAGCCGGTATTAAAGATCAGCAGCAATACTGGAAACTGTATCAGAAACACAGTCCGCAGCCGTATTAAAGATCAGCAGCAGTGTATTACTGAAACTGTATCAGAAACGCAGTCCGGTAGCCGTATTAAAGATCAGTAACAGGTAGTTACTTCGAAACTGGGTATCGAAACACAGTCCGGTAGCCGGTATTAGCATCAGCAGTGTAGTTACTGAAATCGTATCAGAAACACAGTCCGTAGCCGCATTACATCAGCAGTGTAGCGGCTGAAACTGTATCAGGAAACACAGTCCGCATGTATTAAAGATCAGCAGCAGTGTAGTTAACAATACTGAAACTGTATCAGAAACACAGTCCGCAGCCGCATAAAGATCAGCAGTGTGTTTACTGAAACTGTATCAGAAACACAGTCCGTAGCCGGTATTAAAGACTGGCACAGTGCATACTGAAACTGTATCAGGAAACACAGTCCGGCAGCCGGTATTAAAGATCAGCAGCAGTTACTGAACTGTATCAGAAACACAAACTGCAGTCGCACAAAGATCAGTAACAGTGTAATGGATTGAAACTGTATCAGAAATACAGTCCGCAGCCGGTATTAAAGATCGCAGTGTAGTTACTGAAACTGTATCAGAAACACAGTCCGGCAGCGCCGTATTAAAGACTGCACAGTGTAGTTACTGGAAACCGTATCAGAAACACAGTCCGCAGCCGTATTAAAGATCAGCAGGTGTTACTAAACTGCATTGTAAAACACAGTCCGGTAGCTGGTATTAAAGATCAGCAACAGTGTAGTTACTGAAATCTGCATTAGAAATACAGTCCGTAGCTGTATTAAAGATTGCAGTGTAGTTACTGAAATTGCATTAGAAACACAGTCTGGTAGCTGTATTAAAGATCAGCAGCAGTGGGAAGTTACTGAAACTGTATCAGAAACACAAAACCGGCAGTCAGGATAAAGATCAGTAACAGGTAGTTACTGAAATTGCATTAGAAATACAAACTGCATGTATTAAAGATCAGTATCAGTGTAGTTGGCTGAAACTGTATCAGGAAATACAGTCCGTAGCTGTATACAGATCAGCAGTGTAGTTACTGAAATCTGTACTAGAAATACAAACCAGGCTTGCATAAAGACTGTGCAGTAGTTACTGAAACTGTATCAGAAATACAGTCCGGTAGCTCGCATTAAAGATCAGCAGCAGTGTAGTTACTGAAACTGTATCAGAAACACAGTCCGCAGCGGTATTAAAGATCAGCAGCAGTGTAGTTACTGAAACTGTATCAGAAACACAGTCTGGTAGAAGATGGAAACAACCAGCAGGAGTCTTTAAGAGACGAGTCTAGGCTGTATCTGATGTCAGGAGGTCTGGTGGTTGTAGCCAGTACACTCAGCTGTGACATTATGATAAGAGTCTGTGCTGTAACTCTGTGTTCCTGTCATTAGTCCAGCTGCTACTGTGGTCAAACAGAGACTCTGTCTGACCCAAAACAGGTAAAGGTCACGCAGCCTGACCTATCAAACCAGTTAAAGTCCACATTGAATGGACCCTACAGTCAAGCTAGCTGATGCAGCAGATAGTGTGTGTTTGCATTGGGTGGGTGTGCTTTGTGATTGTGTGTGCGGACTTCTGTGTCTTCCGTTCGCGGTGTAGACGGTCTGTCTGCATTAATATGATGTCATTGCATTCGCTGACCTTTTCCATGCGTTCATCAACTGACCCCTATGAACACGCCACTGTGTTCTCTGTGTGCTGAGAGATAGAGTGTCTTAATATATTTTCCCCAAAGGGACGTCCAACCCATGGGTGTTGCTCATAATATGGAAGCAGTCTTCAGTTTTCAGACTGTAGATACTTTAATATCGTTAGATTTCACCAGGAATTATCCTCAATACAGTAAATGGACAAAAGTATTGAGACACCAGCTGATTCACGGTTTCTGAAATCATGGGGATTAAAGAGTTGATCCTGCTTTTGTTGGAGTAACTGTCTCTGTCCAGACAAGACTTTCCAAGATTTTGGAGCATTGCTGTGAGAATCTGATTGCATTCAGCAAAAAGAACATTAGTGCAAGTCTCAGGTTTTCCAGAGAACTTCTGGAACAATGTGCTTTGGACACATGAATCCAAACTTGAATTATTTGGAGACAGTAACAGAAGACATGTTTGGATCAAACCAAACACAGCATTTGAGCAGAAGAACCTCACAGCAGCTGTGAAACATGGTGGTGGAAGTGTGATGGTGTGGAGCGTTTCCAGCAGGGTGTGGAGATCTCTCCATCATAGAAACCACTATGAGATCTTTTATGGTATCAGAGGGGTTTGAGGAGAACGAAGAGCATCTGCAGTACAAAGACTGACGCGGAACATCACAGAGCTGAAAGAATTCGCATGGAGGAGTGGGAACGCCGTCCCAGTCGATGCCGAGACGAACACGGTTTCGTGAGAAAGACATCTCACTGACATTATTTCAGACAAAGGAGGAGAAACAGATATTAGGACAGAGGGGTCTGAACTGGGGGGCGGAGACTCACTGACATCGAGGTTGGATGTGCTCTTTAAAGAACACGTGTCATTATTATATGTGCATTTTAAGGCCACGTCTGTGATGTAAACAGGATGAAGCAATAGTTCACGGGTTTTCGGTTTCTTCAGAGTTCACTCAGCACCTTTGGGACGCTTCGAGGTGAATGAACTTTATATGGTTAATTATTAAAACCGCCCCTGGATTAACATGTTCTTAATTAACCTCGGCTCTGCTGTTGGTGTGCAGATGCTGAGGCTTCCCTGCAGACCACACGTCCCAGATCTGTTGGATTTATTCGCTAGACGGTGCTTAAACGAGGCTGTCCTTGGCGTCATGAACGATGGACGGGTGGAACTTCTCGCGGATAAGGAGAATATCTGCACCAGCCTCCAGTGTGGAATAATGAGCTTGTCTTTCTAAAAACACAAAAAAGAAATAGTTAAAATACACTCTATTATCAATACACTATTTAACTCTACATAGAACCATTGCCTTTACTGCCTTTAGAACCCTTAAAGAACCTCACCTTTTCTCCAAATGTTTTTACGTTAATAACTCTACAACTCTGTATAAAATGTCATTAATCCTGTTACATCAATTCAACAGTAACTGTGGGCAACCTAACTCTATATAAACTCAAACAGTAATCATATATAAACCACAGTAATTGCCATATAAAACACATTAACTCTACATCAATTCAATAGTAACTGCATAAACTCTAACTCTATAAACTCAAACAGTAATCCCATAAACTCAGCATAACTCAATATAAACTTCAATAATCACATGTATTCAGCAGAATCCCTATAAACTCAAACAATTGACTACATAAACTCAATCAATCAAACTCTATAACTCTATAAATACACTCATGCACTATTTCTACATTATTATTACTATACACCATAAGACCCACAGTAATCATATATATAAACTAAAACTATAACTTGTATAAACTCATGACTGTATAATCCCAGTGATTCTATATAAGATCAGTAACATTGACTTATATAAATCAAAGCACAAACCCAGATCCAACGCTACAGAGATCCAAAGCCTAACTCCACACAACCCTGAGCCTCAACTCTACTCAGATCCAAACAGTAACACTGTTACTAAAGCTCTACACCCCGTCATGGGAAAGGTTGTTGTGGGATTGGTTCAAATGTAAAGGGTTGCCAGGTGTGTAAGGGCAACTCGCAACGTGTCACAGCATGCATACACACTCATCTCCCCCCACACGCACACACACGCACGCACACACACACCTACACCTGTGCTGTTACATAACCATGACTCAGGCTGAGGAGGTGTTTCCTTTAACCTGTAATTGTAATACAGCTCATTGTGCTGCGTTTGCTGAGGTAGTGGAACGATTTACGTAGACAGTAATTAAGATCTCCGACACCTACAGTCTGAGCGCCCTGAACATCTGGACATAAACATTTTTCTAACTGTATACGGAGAAACGCTCAGTGCAGTGCTGGGGGTATACACCCAGCCCACACACTCAGTTGTGGGCATGACTGTAAATAAGTGTGCTCACTGCTGCTCCAGAGCGACCTGTTCTATTGGTCAGTGCTTTTCTTTGGAGACCACACAGCTGTTTGTGCACAACATGTAGGAAGTGTCCGCAGTGGCAACACCGTGAAACAGCTGTATTCACTTCTTACAAGGCCTGTCTGGAAACGTTTTGACATATATTGTAAGAGCGATCAGCTGATGAACACATGGCAGGCCTACAGGTCATAAACATAACTGACCAACTGCATGCAAACGGCACCACTGGCTGGATGGTGGACATGGTAGACATTCTTTCACCCAGATGTGTAGACGTAAACATGCCGATGTCACCGGTCTGCTGAGGTGAGGTCTGGGCGATGTGTATCATAAATATCAGTATATCAATAATGTAGGTAAAATAAGAGGAATATATACTCCATCACGTAGCTCGGTACCAACATCATATACACTTTTAGCCACATTTATGCAGAAACATAGAACGTTTAGAACAGGTTCACAAACTTTCAAGCACCCCGGTATAAAGGAAATGGAGAGAGAAGGGGAACATTGAGTGATTAGCAGATTGAGCGATAGTAGGTTTCTAACTGTGTAGTGTGTTTGTATGTGACCTGGAAGTGTGTGTGTGTGTGTGTGTGTGTGTGTGTGTGTGTGTGTGTGTGTGTGTGTGTGTAACCAGAGTACACGTGTCAATCACTTATTCATGGCGCTGCTTGAGTGCACTTCCTGAGCCCCGTATTTTCTTACACACCTGAGATACAACCAACACTAACTCTCAACCAACACACAAGTGGACGCCCCCATAGACTGTGTGTGTGTGTGTGTGTGTGTGTCTGTGTGTGTGTGTGTGTGTGTGTGTGTGTGTGTGTGTAGTGATATGATGGAACAGGATTCAGAGTGCGTTTGGTGGGTTTGCTGTGAAATACTCAGTTCTAGATATCCTTTCAGAATTGCAAATGCTCTGTTCTAGATAACCTTAACCAGTCAGAATTGCAGATGCTCTGTTCTAGATAACCTTACCCAGTCAGAATTGCAGAGTTCTGAGAAGGTTCTGGATCTAAAACGGGTTTTTAATATTGCATATTATTAAACTGGTGGAGGGATACATGCATTGCATGGTAGAGTTCTGTAGCTAAAAGTAGTCCCTAACGAAAACTACTGTATTAGTTCAGGTTCTCCACTGTTTTCCCATCATCACCAGTCCAGACAACACTCAGAGACCAGTACAGCTTCACTGGTGGCTTTGATTGTAAATATGGCTATATGTGTGTTTCTTTGTGATGAAAATAGCAGCATTAATGAAAAGGCTGAAGGTCTGAGTTGTTGTCTTACAGTATCCTGCAGTACTGCTTACCAAATATCCATCACACACACACACACACACACACACACACACACACACACACACACACACAAACCTAGCTGAGCTTACAAACACCTTACCTGCTTATAACCAAGCCTCAAATTACACACCAGTCTGGCCTCACACAGCTACTTTATACACACACTCACACACTCACACACACATACCCACACACACACATACCCACACACACACACACCCACACACACACACACACACGAGTTAACCTCAATTACGTCAATATTCTCCCGTTGCGTCCCGAGGCTTATTTTGTTTACTACAGTGTGGTAAACAAACACAGGTGTTTCTGATGGTGTGTTCGGTGCTGGCTGAGGTCAGTCTTAATTCTACACCGTATGGGCACGAAAACACCTGTTTCTGCTGAAATCAAGGGTATTAAAGAGTTCATGTTGCTTTTGTTGGAGTAACTGTCCTCTGTGCAGGGAAGACTGGAGTGAGCACTGCTGTGAGGATTCCATTGCATTCAGTAACCAGAAGTGCATTAGTGAGGTCAGGGTGTTGGATGACCACCACCCGTCTCATCCTCAGCCTTAATGTGTAACATGTTCAAATAACTTTCCCAAAAACACAATCGATAACATTTAACTAACCAAAAAACGAGGCAGCCTCGTTTCGTACGTGTGTGTGTGTGTGTGTGTGTGTGTGTGTGTGTGTGTGTGTGTGTGTGTGTGTGTGTGTCTTCAACGCTGCCATCTCTCCAGCAGGACGGGGCACAAACAGAGCTGTGTGGACCGGGCACGTGAGCCTAATTCCCAAACAGGTTGCCAGATGGCACTGAGAGAGAGACAGAGAGACAGAAACAGAAAGAGAGAGAGAGTCAGAGAGAGAAACAGAGAGACACAGAGAGAAAGAGAGACAGAGAGAAACAGACAGAGAGAGAGACACACACAGAGAGAGAGAGAGAGAGAGAGAGAGAGAGAGAGAGAGAAACAGAGAGAGAGAGAGACAGAGAGAGACAAACAGAAAGGGAGAGAGTCAGAGAGAGAAACAGAGAGACACAGAGAGAAAGAGAGACACAGAGAGAAACAGACAGAGAGAGACACACAGAGAGAGAGAGAGAGAGAGAGAGAGAAACAGAGAAACAGAAAGAGAGAGAGAGAGAGAAACAGAAAGAGAGAGAGAGAGACACAGAGAGAAAGAGAGACGGAGAGAAACAGACAGAGAGAGAGAGAGAAAGAAACAGATAGAGAGAGAGATAGAGAGAGAAACAGAGAGAAAAACAGAAAGAGAAAGAGAGAGAGACACACTGATCACAGACACACTGATCACAGACACACTCATCACAGACACACTGATCACCGACACACTGATCACCGACACACTGATCACCGACACACTCATCACAGACACACTGATCACAGACACTCATCACAGACACACTCATCACAGACACACTGATCACAGACACACTGATCACAGACACACTCATCACACACACACTGATCTCACAGACACTGATCACAGACACACTCATCACAGACACACTGATCACAGACACACTCATCACAGACACACTGATCACAGACACTGATCACCGACACACTCATCACAGACACACTGATCACAGACACACTGATCACCGACACACTGATCACCGACACACTGATCACAGACACACTCATCACAGACACACTCATCACAGACACACTGATCACAGACACACTGATCACAGACACTCATCACAGACACACTCATCACAGACACACTGATCACAGACACACTCATCACAGACACTCATCACAGACACACTCATCACAGACACTCATCACAGACACACTCATCACAGACACACTGATCACAGACACACTCATCACACACACTCATCACACACACACTCATCACAGACACTCATCACAGACACACTCATCACAGACACTCATCACAGACACACTCATCACAGACACACTCATCACAGACACACTCATCACACACACACTGATCACAGACACACTCATCACACACACACTCATCACAGACACTGATCACAGACACACTCATCACACACACACTCATCACACGCACACTCATCACAGACACTCATCACAGACACACTCATCACAGACACACTGATCACAGACACACTCATCACACACACACTGATCACAGACACACTCATCACACACACACTCATCACAGACACTGATCACAGACACACTCATCACAGACAGAGACCCAGAGCTCAGCCCAAAACAACCCTTCAGTCAGTTCGTTTGTTGTCATTCGCTTCATTAGTTAAACCGGAACAGGGTCCCTCTTACGATAAATAGCCTCATAGCCATGACCTAGTACCACCTCTACCGTACGGCATGCAGGAGGAAGGAACCAGCCTTTATAGTCTCTAGACCTCCCAGACGGACAGCTGGGGTCACTCAGGGTCAAACCTGCAACCTCCCGATGGTAAGGCCAGCGACCCGGCGTCCTCTGTGGTCTGTCCACTCTCTCTTTTGTGGCCGATATGTGTATATGAGCTAGTTCTGTGATGTGGGTCAGAAGGCCAGACCCACCAACCCTCCCCGACGCCCACTCAACCCGTCTCGTTGTTCAGACAGCAGACAGCTGTCACACTCTGTGAGCTCTGTTTCTTTAAATTGCAATCATCTATATAATCCCACAATTTCACCTCCAAATCCTCTTTTTCAGCTCACGAGACCAACTACGCCACACACACGGACACACACACACACACACACACACACACACACACACACACACAGATCCGTGCAGCAATACAATAACACATTCATACTGAGGAACACTGTGTGTGAATGAAGTGCAGATTCAATTCAACTCAGTTCAGTTAATCTCATAAACACCGTCTGCCCAGGTGTCCGAGCAACTTCACGGTTTGACAAGAGCAGAGAAAGAGAGAAGCATCGTGTAAGAGACATTCAGGGATGTCTGCAGTGATGGTGTACTTTTCTATTGTGCAGCAAGTCTTAACACATCTACCATGACTAATGTGACCTTCATGAAGGAGTCAGCTGACGAGAACACATTTCTGCTTTGTCACCACAGCATTCAGCATCAGATGTTTACAAAACAACATCTAAACAACCCTACATTAGTACACCTAACCTTCCATTAACCATGTGCTCCAGCTACACTGTTTCTGATCATTTCAGTAACTACACTGTTACTGATCTTTAATACCGGCTACCAAACTGTGTTTCTGATACAGTTTCTGATCTCAAGACATCAAAGAAATATGTCTTGGCTATAAGATTTAAGATTAAGATGAAAAAAATAGTTTATTACCGTTTGTACCTGATTTGTGGCCAAACTGTCGTTGGAACTGGTGTAAGACTGTTCTGGAAACTCCCAGCTGTAGAATTACAGACATTGTGTTCTGCTCTCACCTGGTCCTCTGTACTTGCTCCATCAGCGTCGTGTTGATAAACTAGAAGGTCACGTCTCACATTTCACCCCCCAGTACATTTCAGCTCACAGCACTGTACAGCAGAACCTCACAGTATAGTGTGGAAGAACCAGATTCCCCCATTTATGCCCATAATAGAGTCAGTGACCCAAACGTGAGGGAACCTATGTGCTCTTTATTCCTGTAAACATTCAGGGGGTTGATGTGCTCTGAGTTTAGGCCTAGGTGGACCTAGGTGGACCTAGGTGCTCTGTGCCTATTAGAACATTGAATGGACCTATGTTCTCTGTGGTTGCTGGAATATTAAATGGACTTATGCTGATTGTGTCTGTGCAGGAACGGTTTGAGTCACTGTTCCGGATCTACGATGACCAGATATCTTTCCAGATGTTTAAGAGTTTCCGGAGAGTCCGGATCAGCTTTAGCTCACCGGAGGCAGCTGCTCGCGCTCGCATTGAGCTCCATGAGTCTGAGTTTAACGGCTCCAAACTCAAACTCTACTTCGCACAGGTGAGTGGGAGTGTGGACATACTGTAGAGATACATCAGCGTCTTTAACTTTGGAACCACTTTGGTTAACAGGACCAACCACGTTAATATGGATAACACAGAGCATCCGGAAAGTATTCACAGCACTGTTTGAACTCTTTGTCTTTGGATTCATTTTTTCCTAAATTCTACACAAACGACCCCACGATGACAAAGTGAGAAACGTTTGCTTGAAATCTTTGTAAATTCTTTAAAACTAAAACACAAAAACAGAACATGTACGTACGTTTTCACAGCCTTTGCTATGACACTCAAAATTGAGCTCTGGTGCATCTTGTGTCCACTGATCATCCTTCAGATGTTTCTACAGCTTGATTGGACACCAGTCATAAATAAAGACACACCTGTTTATATAAGGTCTCACAGTAGACAGTGCAGGTCAGAACACAAACCAACCATGAAGTCTAAGGAACTGTCTGTAGACCTCCGAGACAGGATTGTATGGAGACACAGATCTGGAGAAGGTACAGAAACATTTCTGCTGCATTGAAGATCTCAAAGAGCACAGTGGCTCTTCATCCGTAAATGGAAGAACCACCAGGACTCTTCATAGAGCTGCCAAACCAAGTGATCATGGTAGGAGGGCCTTTGTCAGGGAGGTGGCCAAGAATCGAGTGGTCACTCTGACAGAGCTCCAGTGTTTCTCTGCGGAGAGTTGAGGACCTTCCAGGAGGACAACCATCTCTGCAGCACTCCACCAATCAGGCCTGTAAGGTAGAGTGAACAGACGGAAGCCACTCCTCAGTTAAAGGCACAGGACAGTCTGTCTGCAGTCCCCAAAACACAAGATTGAACCTTCTGGACTGGAGGCCAAACATGCACTGCTCATTACCCAGCCAGTACCATTCCTACAGTGAAGCATGGTGGTGGCAGCATCATGCTGTGGGATGTTTATCTGCAGCAGGAACTGGGTGACAAGTCAGGGTCGAGGGACAGATGACTGCAGTGATGTACAGAGACGTCCCTGATGATAACCTGTTCCAGAGTGGACTTCACTTATTCAGCAGATAATATGTTGTCTCTCTCTCTCTCTCAGGTGCAGAACTCAGGTGAGGATGTGGATAAGACGTACTTGGCTCCACCCCAACCTGTGAAACAGTTCCTCATCTCTCCACCTGCATCTCCGCCCGTGGGATGGAGTCAGGGGGAGGACGCCACACCGGTTATTAACTATGACCTCCTGTGTGCTGTGGCAAAACTGGGACCAGGTATACACACACACACACACACACACACACACACACACACACACACACACACACACACACACGCACACACACAGGTCGGATGCAGTAAGACCGTCATTTTGCATTCCTTAAAAGATTCTGATGGTTATGGTTCACCAGAGCTGAGCCGCAGGATCTGACTGGCCGGGATGATCCTTTCCCCAATTAAGGCCATTACTGGTGCTGACCACAGCTCAATAACCATCAGATGCTTGCGATTTTTTAACTGGTCTTAAGATTTTGATCAGGAGTTTATACACACACTTAAAAAGTCTGACGACTGCAGGCCGTGCCCAGCGTGGCGTTCAGAGCCTGGCATTATTAGCAGCGCCACGGCAGGGTCATGCATTAGGGACCATGCCTGCCAAGGGCTTGTATTACCATTAAGGTGTGTGTATTTATCTATTTGTGGGGACCCAAGAGGATGAAATGTGAAGGTTGTGGTGAGTGCTGGGACGCTTGGCTGCTCTCCGAAGCATTTTGTCCCGAAAACTGCAGCTTCATTATAAACGTAGCCCACACACTGGGACATGTTGTACAGAATGGTTGTGTGTGTGTGTGAGTGTGTATGTTTGTGTGTGTGTGTGTGTTTCAAAGCATTGCATGGAGTGTGTCTTCATTCCCAAAAGATTGCATTGCCTGCAGCTCCCTCTGCTGGATGAATCTGAAAGGACCGCTCCCTTTCCCCTGATCTCTTATCACCTTTAGTTGGGCGGTCTCGTTCCTATGGCAACCCTGATTCGATCTTCACGTTTTTCCACAGGGGTCATGCCTTTGTCGGGCAACCTCCCAGAGAGTTCCAAAAATCATACAGTATCTGTAGATTGTCCATTGTTGCTTTTCAATGGCCACCAGGAAATAAGCTGAAAGGCCTTTGTGTGGAGAGCATAAAGAGGGTTGTCTGCATTGTTCGGTGTGTGTCACACTCGCTGCAGTGCTGCTCTGCAGTTGGCTCTGTGCCCTGTCTGGAGCTTCACGTTGTTCAAGTCGCCGTTTATCCTTCTGTGGTGAATCACGACTGTGACTCAAATGGGCAATATTAAAGCTCACATATATAAATAAACATATCAATAAAAATATACTTATATATATATATATATATATAAATGCCGACTCAGCATTCAGGAGGAAGCATGGTTGGTTGTCCTGGGCATCAACCCTCTTTATGACTGTAGTTCACCTCTGTTATTTTGGTGCAGATTAGTTCTAGGCTTTTAATGGGGCTTCAAGCTTAACTGCTAATCTGAGGTTGCGGTGTAGTTCAGGGTGTTAGAGGGTGGTTAAAGGCATGTTCCCACGTGCAATTCAGTACAGTGACATTATTTCATTCTGCAGATGTATATGCTCCCATACTGCCCATGCTGCCCCATTCAGTGCCATATACCCCAAACTCTCACCCACACTGACTCAAACTCAGTACTGTATACCCCCATATGTCTACACTGATCCATAATGATCCACACACTCCCATACACCATCTATAGTCCTATATACTCCCCTATATCCACACGAACCACACACTCCCATACACCATCCAAAAGTCCTATATACTCCCCTATATCCACACAAACCACACACTCCCATACACCATCTATAGTCCTATATACTCCCCTATATCCACACAAACGTCCATACAGTTTTAAATGCATTTCACACAGTCCTGTACATTCACACTGATCCATATACTCCCATACAGCATCGGTACAATTACATACACTCTCCATACTGTCCCATACCTCTATTACTCTACAATAATAACTCTCTCTCTCTCTCTCTCTCTCTCTCTCTCTCTCTACAGGGGAGAAGTACGAGCTGCACGCAGGTACAGAGTCCACCCCCAGCGTGGTGGTGCACGTGTGCGAGAGCGAGACGGAGGAGGAAGACGAGGCCCGGCCCAAAATGAAGATAGTCCAGACCAGACGTCCTGAGAGTCCTCCGAAAGTCTTTAACTAAACCACAACCCTCCCTCCAAACACTCCCACATGCACACACACACTGCACGTGTCCTCTGTCTCGACCTGTCTCTCTCTCTCTCTCACACAAGCTGGGGAGGGGGGGACGACACCCTTCATTTCAGCTCTAATAAAAAAAACGCGATAATAGAATAACATTTAAAGAAGATCAGGCCGGACACTGAGGGGAGGGGCTTGATTCAGTTGCCTCGATAACAGATGGACAGAGTTGGTCTGGATTGGAGGAAACGAACGCGACACCGACACATCACTGTCCCACGGAGCAGACAGGGTGGCGTTTTTGCTGGGGGCGGGGGTCTGAAACATCCCCCACCCCACTCCTCACTTTGATCCAAGCACTTTCTCACTCTTTCTCTCTCTCTCTCTCTCTCTCTCTCTCTCTCGCTCTCTCTCATATAGAGTTAGTCACACTAGTGTAGCAATAGAGGTGCTGTAGTAATAGAGTATATCTATCTGTAGTCGTAGTGGTTTATTAGTCTCAGACTTTGTTTACGATCATTCACTGAAATTAAAACTGCGGAGAAAAAAGGGAAGCAAAACGTTTTTCCTTCTTTCTATATTGACTTTAATGCATTTCTGTTGGACATATCATCAGGCGATATGTTGGGCTGTGTTTGAAGCCGCGTGGTCCGAATGCGTGGATATGAGATGCAAACACGAATGTACTGAGGGTCAGTCACACTTGGCAGCTTGGCGGCTGCTGTGATGCCGTGATGTTTGTGATCGGGTTGGGCTTTTTCTTATTTTGATTTTATTTTGATTTTATAATCTCAGTAGAGGCTTTGACATCTTTGTTTACTAAACCTAGGTGTGTGTCGTTGTGATAATTACTGTTAATACTATTATTGTTACCATGTATTTGATACCACGCCTTTTTGCATGCTTACCGCTGTAGTAAAGTGGGAGGAAGGCACGTTTTATACTGAAGACAAAAAAAGAATATCCTGAGCAAAAGAAGAAATGTGTTTTGACGCATATCCCCCCGCTTAGGAGGCTGTACAGTTGCGGGATGGGGGTGGTTTGTATATACAGCTTTTCAGATGATTGAGTGGTGGGTTCATTTCCTGTCTTTTTGTTTGTAGTCCATCCACAACCCTGTGCTCCACGTCCGGTTAGCCAGAGAATTCCCAGCATGCTTTTCCTCACCTGCAACTTTCTACTTCTACTGTACTGGTTGGTGGTAAAGTCCAATGTTCAGATCGTTTGGCTCCAGTGTAAACTGATATACTGGCACATTGGCCAATCACAGGCCTACAAGCCTCACTGGAAACAGGGCAGTTAATAACATTATTACTGTGATTACAGACCCTTTAGAAAACATCTGACTTTTAAAAACTGTCCTGCGTGAAATCTGATGCAAATTATTCCTATTTTCAGAATATTGTCTGTGGCGTGCCCCTTAAAATGCCCCTTAAAATGCCCCCTCCACATGGCCACCCCCGTCAACCCCTTCTTTCTGTCCTCAATCCCATAATTTTTCCTCCTTCATGCTTTTTGCGCATGTTTTTCCAATAAACATCGAAAAAAAATCTTAAAAAAAAGAGTGAAAGTCGATGCTCACTTGCACACAAGACAATAAAAACAGAACTGTGATTTTGTGACCTGCCCCGCTGGCACATGACTGACCTTCAATGCTGAAATGGATGAAATAAAGTTGAAAACATTGAAATGATATTAAATGAGAAATGGTTGTGAAATTTGAACGAAACACTTATAAAGTGATGTTGAATTTAATGATGTTAACATTAAAATAACGTTAGAATTCTGTTAAAAGTTGTTTAGACACAACGTGTCCCGTTAAATGGTGATTAGCATTCAAATTCAAATCAACATTGCATTTGAAAATGACGTAAAAAAAAACATTTAAACAATATTTAAAACACAAAACCATGTTTGATTTTAAATGGTTACGGGAAACATCTCGCGTGGATTCAGCTGTGAGTAAACGGTGAAATGTGCTCTGGGCAGAATCACTTCATCCCATCACATGGCTCTCCCCCCGCTGAACCCGGGCCCTTGTGGAGAAACCAAACGTTAGAAGTGTGTATTAAGAGAGTGTGTGTGTGTGTGTGTGTGTGAGGGCCGCCATAGTAAGCTCACCTCATGAAAGCACTTTATTACTGCTGTAATTGTATCTTTGATCTTGCTGTACATCTTTGATGACCGTTTTGATTTATTTCTTTTTCTTTACCTGCTCTATCAGGGGTCCAATCACTGAATGTGCTGGAACCTGATTTACTTTTTCATTTTGGGGTCATAAGGTAAAAAAAGCACCCGGGTAGCCTTTTCACCAGCAGATAACTCGTCTGAGTGCATTGCACCACTTAACTTGCTCTTTTTTATTTGGGGGGGGTCTTGCTTTTTGTCTGCTCAGTAATGTGTGCAGAAAAACAGAGTGGGTTTTATTTGCTGATGACTGTGTGACTGTGTGTGTGTGTGTGTGTGTGTGTGTGGGTGGGTGTGTGTGTGTGTGTGTGTGTGTGTGTGTTTGTGTGTACACCTAAAAAGGGAAAGAAAGAGTAAACTCTTTCAGTACTAAAATGTCAATCACTGTTTAGGTATCAGAAGATGATGATGATGATGATGATGATGATGATGATGATGATGTTGATGTTGATGTTGATGATGTTGATGTTGATGATGATGATGATGATGATGATGATGATGATGTTGATGTTGATGTTGATGACGATGATGTTCTGGTGTTTTTTACTGTTCGCTCTGTCCGAGTCGTCACATTTCTGTACTAAAAAGGAAGTGTTTTGGACTTTGTATTGTGATGGAAAAACAAACTTTTTTCATGAGTTCTGCAGAAAGTGGGTTCTGTCGCTGGTGTTCCCATTCCTGTTGGAATCTATATCGTCTCGTGCCGTAGTCCTTAGATGAAGAAGAAAACAAAAAGTAGCAACAAAGCAATAATTCCTTGTGTCCCTCCGTCTCCTCTCCTATAGTTGTTTATTTGATTGAGTCATATCTCTATCTGTCGACTTGCTTATGTTTGTGTAGGTATGTCATTTGTTTCACATAGAAATATAAATATAAAAATAATTATAATAATAATAATAATTCCTAAAAATGTCTTCTTGTTGTGTATTCTTTGATGTCCTAATATTTTTCCTGATGGGCTCCCCCTGCAGGTGGGGTGTGTGCTTCACTTTTGCACCCCTGCAGTAAACACACATTTTGTTGGACAAAAACCGACAGTTATATACATGCATTTCTGGACAAGCTGAAAGAGGTTTTGAAGGAAGACCCAACAGTGGCAACATCACAATCCTGAGTGTTTGAACCCATGACCCTGCGAATAGATTTATTCAGCAAAGACAAAGGCATCAGAACATCAGATCTGTGACAAGCGACTGCTGTTCACAAGGATTTTACACCACAGAACAATAGAACAGCAGCAACTCCATCAAACTAGACTTTAACACCATCACACCTACTGTATATGTCTGACCCACCGTTGTCCAAAACAGGCGGAGATTAGTCACAGTGTGTGAAACTACCTTCACCATGTTTGGATGGTGCTCTCATGTCCTGGTGGTACTCTCTCTGTGCTGGCGTGCAGTAAAGATTGGATAGAAGGTATGGAATGCTGCTTCAGAAGCCATTTATCTACTTTTCCAGTCAGTTTTTGAGAAAACAAATCTTTCTTCACTCTTCATTGTTTTGGTTTTGGTTTGTTTGTTTTTTTCTTTCTTCTCTGAATTCATGCACTGCAGTCACATTTAAAGCTCTGAGTAGCAGAGACACGTACTGCTTACTTTAATGCGTTATTCTCCAAAACAATAGCATTTGTTCTGCCTCAGAGGCAGCACTGCCTCTACAATGTAAAATTGTGTTTAGGAGGCAGATTGCAGGTCTCACAGCCACAGCCTGTGAATCAGCATTTATCCAGGGCAGCACAATACACACACACCCACACACACACATACACACACACACACAGTGTTGACACAGTGAGGAAGGTAACTTTATGAAGAAAATGAAACCTGGGAGTCCCTCAGTGCAACAACGGCCTGTTTTATTCTGAATAGAGAGACTTGCTTGTTTGAGGTTGTAAACTGATCTGTGTGTGTGTGTGTGTGTGTGTGTGTGTGTGTGTGTGTCAGGAATACCCAACTCTCTCTCTTCACACTGATTTTCCAGGTGTATCTGATTCCTATGGAACCCCATAGCGTCCTCTTAAAGGCGGAGTCAGTGATTTGTCTTAAAATAATAGTTTTCGTTATATTTTTTGGAAAAAATCAGTCAGTAAATCGGTCAGTAATTCAGTCAGTAAATCGGTCAGTAATTCAGTCAGTAAATCGGTCAGTAAATCAGTCAGTAATTCAGTCAGTAAATCGGTCAGTAAATCAGTCCGTAAATGGGTCAGTAAATCAGTCAGTAAATCAGTCAGTAATTCAGTCCGTAAATCGGTCAGTAATTCAGTCAGTAAATCAGTCAGTAAATCAGTCAGTAAATCAGTCAGTAAATCAGGGCTCTGATGGCGTAAAGAAAATGATAGATCATTCAGAACAGTAAAAACTCCACCCCATCATTTCCTTCGGGCCCAATGAAAAACAGGGTTCCGTACACACCCACCTCCCTCCCTCATAACTCCGCCCACACATATCACTAGAGATGTGTGATAGATCTGATTTTACATTCGATCCAATTACAAATAATTCCAATATCTCGATAACGATACTGATCAGATGGAGAAGCAGAGGAAGAAGGCATGTCCTTCCCACTAAATAAAGTTCCATAAAGTTAACACAATGGATCAGAAATATATATATTAAGGTATCGACCCACCCTTCCCTAGAACGCACGCTGTTTGATCAGGACCCCTCCATGTCCAGGAATGGCTGGTGGTGGTTAGAAAAATATGTGAATACTCGACCCCGTAAGGACGCTCCCCCGTCACATATGATGCTCCAACACTGAGTCCAACCCTAACAGACGCCTGTGGCCACCAGCGTCACACTGGCCATCTACCCACCCAGACAGAGCATGGCCAATTTCAGAGAGCATGACCTGGGATTCGAACCTGCCATCCTCGATCATAAGCATTAGACCACTGAGCCACTCGGAGCAATATATAGATGATTTTATGATTTTTTTATTGTTCTGAGATGTTTTTAGAGCAAATAATAAATATCATTATTTTGAAATGTTTTTTGTATCATAATACTACGTAAACTGGATTGAATACAGGGTTTAGAAAAGCTTCGGTCTTAGCTTGTTGTGAGAGAAGCTCAAGTAACAGAGACGCTTCAGTCGGCCGTATGATAACAGCAGGTCCGGCAGCTCTTACTGGGGGATGACGAGGTGAGAAACTCGGTGAGTAAACAAGCCAGTTTTACTCCAGCTGGTTGTTTTCACACTGAGCTTGGAGCTTGGAGACATATCGTAACATTGTTTTTTGTTGAAGAGCAGAACTGTATCTGTAACCAACAAACTGATTGGCCCCTTTTGATGAATACGGTGTCTGTGATCCACTACAATAATATACTTCGAATCTGAGTACTGGTGCTTTAGGTGCTACGTTGATGCGGTTGCTTGCCTCTGACAATTGTAGTTCCATCACGTGAGCAGCATTAGTACAGAAAAGGCTGTCTTTCATGTTTAGTAGACACGTTTGCATTCTTGACAGTTTGCCGTCACAACGTTACTTAGGGAGCTAATGAGCAAACGACATAATGCAGCACTAGAGGCAGTTTTCTGAGAAACCAGCTCTGAAATATTAAAATCATTTCTGTAAAACAAATATTTCATGCAATGCATCCTCTGAAGAGCAGATACACTGCAAAGTACCAGATCTTTTGGAGGATCTTCAGCAAAACTGTGGTTAAAGTGGTTCAAGAAACCCTTTTATCCTTTTACTGAAGGTTCCTTGATGCGCGTTCCCCTCAGAGGTTCCCCACAGTTGTAAATTAAAGGATCTTGTGCTTTTAACAGTGTAGTTCTAAAGCACCGCCTGCTGGTTATTGTAATTGCTTATTCTCTGAACTCGTATTTAGAGCCTCCAGAACCATTTTTGTAGCGATTTGCGCAAAGTGTTGAGCTTGACTGCATTTCTAGGCCACTGTGTCACAGAAGGCTGTTCCAAAGTGAGGAACCCTTATATTCAGCCTAGACATGCAGCCTACATTCTGAGTGATTTGAAGGATGCATGGATGGATCCTTCAAGTTCTCTGTCCTCAGGTCTCTGCACTCGTATAACGTGAAGGAGCATGAAAATATCAGGAAACAAAGCCTTGAAAGCAGAGTTTGTTTTGAAATGTCTCTTTTTCAGTTCCCTATAATCATCATCATCATCATCATCATCATATTAATACTATGCCGTACGTGTCCAGGATGTGGATGCTGGATGACTGAAGGGTAAACACGCAGGCTTTTCAGCAGAAACTCCTGGTGATGATGCAGGACTGTTAACCTGAGTCACTAATTGTCCAAATGAACGTGAACTCTAAGCCATTAATCGTTCAAATGAATCAATCAGGCTGGATGACGTCAGTGAAGGCTGTCAGGATTAGAGCTGTTTGAACTGGATTGAGGCAGATTGAACTGCTTCTTTATTCACCCCTCTGTTCTGAAAGCTGAGCCGGACCTCGAGAGAAAGGCCCTGCTTATGTAACAGGAGCAGCCAATAACAGTTTTCTAGAGGGGGTGAAAGAAAAGAGCAAACACTAACACACACACACTATTGACCTTACAGCTCTGACTCTCTCTCTCCCACCCTCTGTGTGTGTGTGTGTGTGTGTGTGTGTGTGTGTGTGTGTGTGTGTGTGTGTGTGTGTGTGTGTGTGTGTGTGAAATTGATATGGACTGATGAGTTTCTGGACGACATTGTCTACTCTTGCATCAAAGAATTGTGCAATTTGGAGCGATTAGTGGATTACCTGGCTTTTCAGGTAGTCCTACAGATGTTCTACAGGCTTTAAATCTGGGAATGTTTGGGACCGGTCTAGATGTGTAAATTCTCCTGCTCTGTCCACTGAATCACATCTGCAGCCCTGTGAATGCCAGAATTGTTATCCTGGAACACAGAGATGTTCTGTTCCTCTGTAAGATGATGTGCAAAAGGTAAAACCAGCAGCTCAGTGTTGGACTTTGCTTGAGATTTCCTGTCACTTCAACAAAAATACCTATTTCTGCATCATTAAAACACCACCAGAACATCACAGAGCACCTTCAGCTTGATCAACACCAAAAATCGAAAAGTGCTTCTAGAAGTCGGTGCAGGTCCTTGGAGCAGATTGAAGCAAAAGGACTTCACCCAGTTTGGTCCTTCAGCTACAATCCTGAGGAGAGTTTCCTGTAGACTGTGATTTCAGCCACTACTGGTAGTGTGTAATGCATGGGTATGAATAGATAAGACACAGCAGTGCTGCTGGAGTGTTTAAACCCTGTGTCCACTCACTGTCCACTCTATTAAACAGTCCTACTGTCTCCACCTTGTAGATGTAAAGTCAGAGACAGAAGCTCATCTGTTTCTGCACAGTTTGTGTTGGTCGTCCTCTAGTCCTTCATCAGTGCTCACAGGACGCTGCCCACAGGACGCTGTCGGCTGGACATTTCTGGTTGGTGGACTGTTCTCGGTCCAGCAGCGACACTGAGGGGTTTAAACACTCCAGCAGCACTGCTGTGTCTGATCACAGAGTATCACAGTCTGAATTAAAGAACCACAAAGAGCTCCTGTGTGATCAGAGGAGCTGATAGGATGGACAGAGAGAGCAACTTTAGCAACATTATTCATCTGAGGAGGAACACACTTACACTCAGGGATGTCTGTGACAAAGTGAAAACATGAACTATGACCCTCAAGAAATCCTAAATGTCATGATTCCCATTATATCCAATGTGCATTTCCAATAGACGTTGGAAATGAATGAGGAATGGGATGAATATGAGAGCACTGTGTCCATCTGATTGCTCATTTAAATCTGACTGATAAGAGATTTTATCTTGCAACCACATAGAGGCCCTCAGAGAGAGCCGATTTGCATGCTTACAGTATTGTTTTATAATGATTTTTACACACAGACTCACGTGTAGATCATTAGTAGATCATTTGAAGGTGAAATTAGAGTCAGGTGTGAGTGGACATCCTGTATTCGTGGATGGATGAGACCATGTAACCATTATATGTAGTGATTATTTATGCATTCCAGCATGAAAACCTCATCCCATCTGTGAAACATGGTGGTGGTAGTATCATGGTTTGTATGGAGGAATCTGATGACGTTGTAGCTCAAAGGTATGCAGAAGCATAGAAAATTATAAGGGGTTCATAAACTTTTGCACCACTGTATGCTGGAATAGCTGTTCATGGTCATGAAGGGATACACATGGTCAGCAACAATACCTAAATAACCTGTGGTGTTTAAGCGATGGTTGGTATTAACAGCTCAAAGTGTGCCAAGAAAACCTTCCCCATAAATGTCCACCTCCTCCACCAGTCTGGACTGGTTGGATCCATGAACTCATGGTCAAATTTTGACCAACCATCTGTGCTCCTCAGCAGGAATCCATAATCATCAGACCACACTACGTTTCTACAGTCTTCAGCTGTTCAGTCTTGGTGAGCCTCTTCCCACCGCAGCCTTGGCTTTCTGTTCGTGGCTGACAGGCGTGGACCCCGACGTGGTCTTCTGCTGTTGAAGCCCACCCCCTTCAAGACTGGAGGTGTTGTTTCACTCCGTCCTGCTTTTCTTCCCGCTTTTAGCAGAATCATCTTTACAGTCATGATCTTTTCATGGCTGCTTTTTTGCAGTTCAGAGACGCCAGGCAGGACGAGCAGTGACCACCTGATGAGGGCTGAAATCTCTGTGCCACCTTGACGATGTCCACCACACATCTGGGAGTCTGGGAGAATGTAGAGCAGAGCCAGTTAATGCCCCAGCTTTGGATTCGGCATTTCACAATGTTGAAACGCTGGGTTGTGATTGGAGCATCCAGTCATTTCCAGTCACCGCCCACTTGTGGCAGCTGATAAGAGGAACATGTGACATTCACCACATAATAGTTTATTCAGAAAGCAGTCTGGTGTCAGTGATATCCTGACTTTTCAACCTCATCCTAGTGTGAACTGAGAGTGTGTACAATATTTGTATGTTGTTTTGAACGTTTGAACTCACCTCCAGAGTCCAACTCTACAACAAAAACAGATCATCAGCTTGCTGGTGACACTGCAGGCAGAGGTGAGTGCACATGCATGTGGGAAACCCCACCTCAATGTGGAGATCTGAAGAAACCAGTGACGTAAAGAGTGATTCTGAAGCACTACTCAGACCTTCACTGTCCAGTTATTTGGTCTCTCCTCATTCATATCAGATACAGATTGATCAGACTTTTCTAACGGGGCTTTGGCATCAATCACCAACAGTGCTAAGTGCGTGGGTGTGGACGAGATGCATGATATCCGATCTGACCATTCTCATTCGTGTAACACGCCCACAAATTGGATACGTATCCAATCTAGGACATTTGAAAGTGGCTCAAATTCAGATTCAAAGATCTGGGTCAGATTTGAGTCACATTGGCATGATTTGATTAATTTCCCTTCATGAATAATCAGACAGTAGCAGGTGAGCAGGCTGGACTGCAGTATTGTGATCTAATTAGAAGAGCACTGCTTCCACGTTGCTGTTTTATCTGCTCAGATTAACAGCTTTACCTGTCATTTTCGGAGATGACCTAAAACTTCTGCAAACTACGTATGCAGGTCATATTAGTGTGTGTGTGTGTGTGTGTGTGTGTGTGTGTGTGTGTGTGTGTGTGTGTGTGTGTGTGTGTGTGTGTGCTCACAGTGCGGCACGCCCAGGGGCCCAGGCTAGACCTGAAAAACCAGCCGCCTCCTTCTGTCCCAGACACTGCAGCCCTGCACCAGGCTCTCACACACCTATCAGCCAGGTATACACACCTGAGCCACACTTCCACACACACCTGTGCCTGGTGAACACACTTCTGCTCGTCTCTGGGATTCTGTTTTGAATCAGGCACGTCCGTGTCTGTGTGTGAGTGGACTATGCCCTCCTCGGTGGACTGAGATTGGATTAGATCACACACTGCTGGGAGAGATATTCCACTACAGGTGTGATCGGACAGGTGAGTTCAGCTGAAAATCACTGCTGTGTGCGCGCGCGTGTGTGTGTATGTGTGTGTGTGTGTGTGTGTGTGTGATAAATGGCATATATTTTCACACAATATATGTCCTGATAGAATATATGTATATATATGTTCTAGGTATATATGACCCATTATATCTATATGACAGTGATATATAATGAGCCATTGTCCTGAAAAGGAAGAAACCCCACTGTGGGTGTGTGTATGAATGGGTTTAATTACATGTCTACATGTGTGAAAGTGTGTGATGTTGTAAGTGAATAACTTGCATTCCTATACGCTGACCCGGACAAATCACACTGAGATTCTCCACCTGATTTTCCAGGTAAGCACATTCTCAATTTTCAGTTAATGCTACCTATCATTCGACCGATTTGACCTGATATTGATTCAAATATTACATCTAATATTACAAATATTATATACATCACTTATAATCTCACTTTCTAACGTCATCGGCCTTTAACAATACCATGGTATTAATGATTGGTGTTGAAAAAGTTGCATCTAAACAGAGAATTCCACCAATTTCGTGTTATTATCAGTTTTAAAACCAAGCCGTAGATAATCGACAATTAAATTAATCAAATTTGATTTATTTATTTATTTGTTTCAGAAGGATTTTTTTTGTACCTTCAATAATTTAGAATTTTTTGACTTTATAAATTGTTTGTTCGACAACAAATTAAACTCTGTTAAAGGGTCATTGTAACGTACACCGATTAACCATAACATTATGACCACACTCACGGATCATTTTATCAGCTCCACTGACCATACTTTATTCTCCTCCTTTCACCCTGATCTTCAGTGATCAGGACCCCACAGGACCACCACAGAGCAGATATGATGTGGGTGGTGGGTCATTCTCAGCACTGCAGTCACACTGACATGGTGGTGGTGTGTTAGTGTGTGTTGCTGGTGCGAGTGGATCAGACACAGCAGTGCTGCTGGAGTGTTTAAACCCCTCAGTGTCACTGCTGGACCGAGAACAGTCCACCGACCAGAAATGTCCAGCCGACAGCGTCCTGTGGTCAGCGTCCTGTGAGCACTGATGAAGGACTAGAGGACGACCAACACAAACTGTGCAGAAACCGATGCGCTTCTGTCTCTGACTTTACATCTACAAGGTGGAGACACTCGGTAGGAGTGTCTGATAGAGTGGACAGTGAGTGGACACAGTGTTTAAACACTCCAGCAGCACTGCTGTGTCTGATCCACTTGTATCAGCGCAACACACAGAAACACACCTCCACCATGTCTGTGGTGGTCCTGTGGGGTCCTGACCATTGAAGTTCAGGGTATCTGATATCATTGTAGCTCTACTCGTCTGGCTCTGAGTACTAGTGTTAGGTAGAGGTGAGAGAGGTGAAGTGCGTCAGATAGATGAAACGTAACCTTTGACTTTATCATGGGTTTTGTGATATGAGACCTTGAACTGCCTGAGCTTTGAACAGTTCCTCGTTCCTCTCATTAGCTGATCACTGTTAATGTTCATGCTTTCAGGAGCTTTTAGGAATTCTGTTGTGTGAAGTAGATCCAACATTTGCAGTTTCCAGTTAGTCCAGTTTATACCACTGTGTTCGGAATAACAGGACACATATTATCACATTAGAGCTTGTTTCTGGGACATCATACATCAGCGGGACGTATCACCACCTCTACCCTATTATGTGAACTGATGGGACAGCCTCAGGGCCTCCTAGGCCTAGAGAGAGAGAGAGAGAGAGAGAGAGAGAGAGAGAGAGAGAGAGAGAGGAGAGAGAGAGAGGGGGGGGGAGTGGAGGGGGATTGATGAAAGCTAATTTAAGAAGATGAGGAGAAAATATTCTCCGGAATGTCGTACACCTCCGAACTTTAGGAAGAAAGATTAGCTGGTCCCTGGAGACAAGCCTACCAGAGACCCTGATGAATTGGGCTATTGTCTGACGCTGGGGCTGTTTTTCATGGCTCTTATTGGGGTAAAAGTTTATGTGATGACATGGTGTGACGCCACTTTACCTGGTGGAAAAATGCTGAGCACACCTGGAGCTGGAGATTTATTGGTTAAATATTGGCCACATCAAGCTGCAGGAACTTCATTCACATCAATATTGTGTGTGTGTGTGTGTGTGTGTGTGTGTGTGTGTGTGTTTGGCAGCTTGTGAACAGGAACTTATCTGTTGCGCAACAGACAGAAAGAGGTAAAAGTCAGACAGAGAAACAAACAGTAATCTGTGCAAAGTGACATTTACAATCTGAGCACAGCAGCAGGTTCCTCTAGCAGGGACAATATGATCATATTCCTCATGATTGCAATAAATTACCTCAAATTTCCTGACAAAATGCTTTTATGAGTATATCAGGAATATCGTCAGCAGTTGGAACACAGTTCAACTGCGTGAGCTTCTGCCTCTGACTTCACTTCTACAAGGGGAAGACACTCAGTAGGAGTGTCTAATAGAGTGGACAGTGAGTGGACACAGAGTTTAAACACTCCAGCAGCACTGCTGTGTCTGATCCACATCATATCTGCTCTGTGGTGGTCCTGTGGGGTCCTGATCATTGAAGATCAGGGTGAAAGGAGGAGAATAAAGTCTGCAGAGAAACAGATGAACTACAGTCTGGAATTATAGAACCACAAAGAGCTCCTGTGTGATCAGAGGAGCTGATAGAGTGGACAGAGAGAGGAGAAAGGAGGTGGTCATAATGTTATGGTTGATCAGTGTAACTGGCAGTGTTTGTAAATGTAGAGGAGTGTGTGTGTGTGTATGTGTGTGTGTATGTGTTTTGCGTCTGTTCCTTGCTGGGCACTCCAGACAGGTGTGTTGAATTTGATCCATTAAGAGGTCATTAATCGTCTCTGAGGGCCGTCTCTCCTGCACACGTCAAATATTTCTAATCACTCACAGCTCAACACTGAACAGTACGGCACAAAGGGCTGCACTGGCAGCGATGCCAGGATTGTGTAAGAGGATGAAAACCATTCATGAACATTTTACACACCTGGACTGAACTGTATCAGCAGCTGTATATACTGTCCGGGGTATATAATGCATACTGTCTATACTCTCTATACTGTCTATACTGCCTTTTGTCTTATATGGGGCGACCAAGTGTCTCGTCTTTGGCCACTACCCGATCCACATAGCACCAGTGTGGCTTTTGGACTTTAAGCCTCAAAACTCGCAGGCTAAGAGAACCCTTGAGATAGAACACCCCCCTCTGAACATTGATGGAGATGCGTCCCTTAAAGGTCCCGACACAAGCATGGTTCTGGACATTTGGGCTAAGCCCAGGGTGTTTAAAATGTCTGGGCCCAGAGCCTCATTGACCCTATTCCAGGTGAGGGAAACTTCCCGTCATTGCTGCTCATGGAGGTGAAACTGGATCACACGTGGTGTGGCCTGTCACCTAGAACCAAACTGCCCTGAGAGACCCTACCAGGGCCTATTGCCCCCAACACCATAGCTCCTAAGGCCACTCACTCTTGCAAGTGATCAGAGAGAGGGGGCGGGGCTGATGCTCAACCTGCTACAGACTCTGACTGATCAGAGAGAGGGGGCGGGGCTGATGATCAACCTGCATACAGACTCTGACTGATCAGAGAGAGGGGCGGGCTGATGATCAACCTGCACACAGACTCTGACTGATCAGGGAGAGAGGGGCGGGCTGATGATCAACTCCACACAGACTTGGACTGGACTGATCAGAGAGGGGGCGGGGCTGATACTCAACCTGGATACAGACTCTGACTGATCGAGAGAGGGGCGGGGCTGATGCTCACCTGCACACAGACTCTGACTGATCAGAGAGAGGGGGTGGGGCTGATGATCAACTTGCATACAGACTCTGACTGATCAGAGAGAGGGGGCGGGGCTAATTCCATCAGAGGAAGATGAGAAGGGAGGGCTGTTTGCTCTCTTTATTTTTGGTCATACATTCGGTCAAATATTTTGAAGAAATTATTATTATAAATATTCTTGTCAATTTAATCATTACAAATAATTAATCAAAACTCTTCCATTTTCAGCTCAAAAACACTCCAGATGATACGTTTCTAAAAGGATTTCTGAAATATAAAGTGTTTTTTGGTCCTTCTAAGGGAAAACATGTTGACCCAAGTAAATTTCTACATTCTGTTC
>CM067513.1:480178-550178 GCA_034509495.1 Acestrorhynchus altus
ATTTACAGAGTTCAGAAGAATTCTGTACAAACAATCAACGGATTTCAGTGTCCAGACTGTCATAGAGTCAGGCAGAATGGCAGCGTCCAGTGATGCGTACAGCTCTTGTCTCGGAATAGCCGACCAATGAACCTGTATGTGGAGGCACCGTGATTGGCTCCAAGATCAACAGCTTGTTGTTAAGCTGCATGAGATGGGTCATCACAGGACACCATTAAGAACCTCTACACCTCCATGCAGAGACGTCCGGCGTGTTGCGTTAAACCTGACGCCGTCCTGAGAGACACCACTTCTGTATGAGTAGATCAATAAATATTGATCAGATCAGATTACAGTTATCATCAGTTATTGATCCTGATCACTTTATAACACTGCATGTGTTATATGTATAATAATAATAATAATAATAATAATAATAATAATAATAATAATAATAATAATAAATATAGCTGCAAGCATCAATCTAGATTCAAGCATGAACTAGCATATTGAGGTTATATACAGAGATTAGCCCCGCCCCCCCATTTGACATATGTCTTGCAGAATCATGAGTTGAACATAAATGTGAAGTGTTTAAATCTTAATTTGCATATAATTGCAATTTATTCTATAGTGTTAACAAACATTTCTGATGAGTATTCTGATAACAGACGGGGGGGGGGTAATTTGTTGCCTGGTAAGATACAATAACATGCTCATTGTTCAGCAGATATTTGCATAATGCATTAAGCATTAATAATAGTGTTGATATGAAATATAATTTTCCATAATAGATTAAATTCTTTATCATATTAAAGAATTATTCATATAAATATCAATTTAAACTAATGCATAACTCACAGTCCTACTGCTTCAACCACTCATTTACCACCGACCGTGTCTGTATTATCATTATTAGTCATTTAAAGCTCCTAACTGTGTTTGACAGGAGGACGCATGCGGCGCGGATGCTTGCTGGGAGCTCAAACAACCAACGCAAAAACATATCGACTGTCCCCTCAAACATGGCCATGTCAAACGTCCGAGGAAGCTCTGGCCTGGGAAGTTTTGTCCAGTCTACGGCATCTTCGGAGAACGGCTTCCACATACCACGAGTGGACCTAGGAACTGTTGACCAGAGGCCCATCGAGCAGATCAGCACAACCAGCGGCTCGACTGTGGTCACGATACACGACATACCATCGTCTGGAAACACATAACACAGCCCCCGGGGACTTTACTGGGCTCCATTCAGAAGGTCTCATCGCACAAAGAGAAAATCCACCAGAAAGATCAAAGTGAGGGCGAGTTGATGGTCATAAACATGCAAAACATATCTGATAGATCATTACTCGCTCTGAAACACACCGTGCCAAACATGGTTACTGGGGACCATTAAGTACTTTCCAGTGTATTTTGGCCCGGAGAGGCCATGTACAGAGATTTCCTTTGGTATGAACTTGGTGCCAACCCCCCTGAAGACCCTCTGGATGTTGAGAACAGCCAGTTCTAGAAGGACCACGGAAGTGCCTTGACTTTTGGGTTACGGAGTAGAATGATGGACAGATTGATACTCAAGTATCAGTACTTCCCCAGCGATTCCTTTTGAGAATCAACCCTCACTTGAAAACCACGTTTAGTTAAATGTTTATGAAATGGAATGTCTGACGTGACCTGTTTCCACGTGTGCTGCATCGTGTTCACTTCTGAGGACGTGTACAATCTGACGCACGCCAATGTGTTTCTAGCCTAAAGCAGTGCTTCACTGACCGATTACCAGTCCTTAGTTCTCACTTCCATTAAAGGCCTTACACACGTTGTTGCACTAGGGAAGGAGGACTCTGCTCTCCTGTGTAAATGTATATTTGTGTTACAATGTTATTCCGATACTAAAGGTGAGATCTGAGTGTGTTGATCTTTTCACCGTGACGGTGTTCATTCAGTGTGTACTGCCATACAGTCCCCGATACCTCCACGTCTACGGTTTCACCCAGTCATTGAGAGGACTTCGGTTTAAATCCCAGTAATACCATTAGCTGTGTGTAATTGTAGTTGGCCGTCTACAGCGATCGATATATCGGTCGAGCTGTAGAGCTGGTTTTAATTTTGATGTTCAGTATAGAAAGAGTTCCCTGTTTTTCAGCGCTACCCCTTTAATATACCACCACCCATCCCTAAAGGAATGTGACTGAGTGAAGATCGTTGTTCTCCAAATACAGAAGCTGTATCCGTGAGATTTCCTCTCCTGTTCCGGAGGAAAGTAAGTGTACAGCAGCTCTGTGTTCACTATGGATTTTGCACTTTTAAATGTTTCTATCCTGATATCTTCTACAATTTTTGTTCGTAAAGAAAATTAAAAACAGCTGAAAATACCTGGATTTGAATGTTTTTTCCCCCAAAATATCTTCTTATAAATATGAATAATTCATAAATCAGCTCATCTGACTGCTTCAGGCCTCACCTCATATAAGAGCTGCAGCTCCCTCTGCTGGACAAAACCAAACACAGACTCCCAGGTTTAAATCTCAAAGGGGTTTATTCACAAAATAGATGCATAACAAAAAAAATGCAGCAGCACTTGTTCATATAAAAGGTCTCTTTGTATGTGAAAAATAACTTTTAGAGAACAATAGTCAAGCCGCGCTGCCTTGCTCTATTCTAGTGCAACATGTTAACCAAAGCCACACAGGCACAAGATTGACTCGGACGAGGCCGGAGTCTGTTTCGCGATTAGCCTAACGACATTAAAAAAAATACTTACAAACAAAGACGTCCAAGTGCAAACATTCTAATTTTATACTGACCAAAGGCAACTCTGACAAGTAGCGAAGCTTAAAGTCCTTTCAAGCTCTCGGAGAAAATCATTCTCAAAAAAATCACTTGCATGATTTCAGATATTTGCGGTACGCGATGTTTTTCTCACTCTTTTTGAACTTTAGTGCAAAATGGATTCGCGTTATGGAGGTCGATGAACTAAAGACGAAGGGCTGCTGGAGATATGCAGGTAGTTCTGCGTTTGAGTTTATAGACGACAGTTCGTCTCGGATTCTTGATTCCTGTCAGCTGGAAAGGCTTCTCATGGATAATCCAGTCGCGTCAACAATCAAACGTAAATTCATCGTCCTCGGTTGCGTCAGACGTCGTACAACGAAAGTGCTGATTCAGGATCAGATTCGAAGTGAATGCTCTTCCACTTCATCGAGTGTCCCCAAAAACACTGCAGTACGTAACGGCCTGGACCACCGTGAACCGTTAATCCCACATCATCGCTCACAATCTAAACCAGTTCACACACCAGCTCCCAGTACGGCTATAACAGGCCTTAGCAGAGTTCATGGCTGGAACGAAATGCTCCAGACTGGAAAGGACTGGTCTAAACGTAGGTCAAGTGGGGTCAGTCAACATCTGAATAAAAATGCCAGTGTTTTTGGGGAACAAAGCCCTGCTTAGCCAGGCTGTACATACGTCCACATTAACGTTAGTGAACCAGATCAATACATCATCATCATCATTATTATTATTATTATTATTACTATTATTATTATTATTATTGGACCAAATGACCTCGAACATTCAACACTGAATGGACACCAATCAGCCATAGCACTATGGCCACCCCCTTATTTCAACATCCACTGTCCCTTTTGTCCATGGTTGTGGTGTGTTAGTGCTGCTGGAGTGTTTAAACCCCTCAGTGTCACTGCTGGACCGAGAACAGTCCACCGACCAGAAATGTCCAGCTGACAGGGTCCTGTGGGCAGCGTCCTGTGAGCACTGATGAAGGACTAGAGGACGACCAACACAAACTGTGCAGAAACAGATGAGCTTCTGTCTGTTTAAACACTCCAGCAGCACACACTAACAAACCACCACATGTCACTGCTCTGTGGTGGTCCTGTGGGGTCCTGACCATTGAAGACCAGGGTGAAAGGAGGAGAATAAAGTACAACGAACTACAAAGTGCTCCTGTGTGGTCAGAGGAGCTGATAGGATGGACAGTGAGAGGAGAAACAATGACATGACGTTACGGAAAATCTGTGTACGTGAACATAGTCATTTGAGGAACATCTGGGTCACTTTTCTAGACATATTAGTCTATATGTGTGTATTTAAGGACTGGATTACACCGTCAGTGGTGTATTTATGATGAAATTCGTTTTTTAGTCTGATTGGGGGGTGGGGTGATGGGGGGGGGTTGAGGTGTGGTGGGGTTGATGGGGGTTACACAAAAATAAAGAATTACCCAGGAGAGAAAGAAGTCACACAGAACGCCACGGTCTCTTTACATATGAAAGGAAAATAAATAAATCCATAAATACATTTTCATGGATAGATTGTGGAATTAGTCGTCCTGCCCCAAACAGGGGACAAACAAACCGAACTTTGAGACCGCCGATGACAATTAAGCGCCTAAACACTCATTACTAATCCGAGCCGAGTACGGCAGGCCACGTGTTTCTACCCGACGTAGGAAAGGTCACTAAAACAGCGGTTCCCGATGCACGGCGCACTTCCCCACTTTACAAACAAATCTACAGCGCACAGGGCCTTAATACTGGGCATGGAAACCACTGTACAAGTGCTAGTTAATGAAATTGTACATGTTGTGTGAGTTTCGCTTGATTCATACCAGCGCTCATGGGTACATTCAAGACATCAATACATCTGAAATCATGTTTTTTGTGTTTTTCTTTTCTTTTTTAACAACAAAACTGAAGGTAATTGGTTGGACTAATTAGACATTTTGAGCACAAGCTAATCTGTCAGCCTTGAGGACTTTTGTCGCAGGTACCACGTTGGGCCGGGCTACGCAGAGGAGCAAAAGGTTGGGGCAGAAACAAAAACAGCTGAGGAAACTAAACGAAGCACAAATGAAAATAGCGCAGCATCAAGAAAAGTACGAATAGAAAATAAATATCTGTCCGCTAGAGTCTGAAAAGGAGCCACATGCAAGTCCAGACAGAGCTCCAATCCGGGAGGTGTTTTATTGTTGACAACAGCAATACAACTAGTATGTACAGCTCTTCTTTGATTAGCTTATCATTAGAAAAGTGGGGTGTTCATTGCGTGGTTATGTTCAGATGATCACCGTCACTGTTTGGCAGAAGTTGATGAGCGAGGCACGCTTTCACGGGAAATTCCACTGATGTTTCCAAAATAATTCAATCCAACTGGTGAAAACCGGTTCAGGTCATTTACCCATTTCTTTAGAGTGGTGGGTGAACACAGACCCAGGACTACAATAGGACCAGACACAGCAGTGCTGCTGAGTTTTAAACACGTGTCGGGTGCTGACTGACAACAGTCCACCGAAAGCAGACACGTCCATCGACAGCGCCCCAGAACCAAAAGAGCACAGCAGCCAAGCTTCACGACTCAGACTTTGCTATGGCAGGGACGATGGGGATTTCCTTTGGGACTACTTTTTGCCACAGACAACACCCTGGCGATTGCATATGTATCCTTCCACCTAATCGAATGATGATACAACAAAGACCTTCTCCTAACTCAGGCAATTGTGGCAGTGTATTCAGAACTGCCTGGCTCGGACGCTCCCATCCATTCACCACCACTGTACACCTGCTTAATCACGCAGGGGACATGAAAGATCAATACCCCTTAAATGTGTTTAAACATATGTTTACTTCAAACTGTTTCCGAGACGAGATTTCATCAGCATGCGGTCTGATCTTTTGTGACATGTGTGATGATCTTTACAAAGACCGCTTAAACGAAAAACCCACTCTACATGTGTGGCTCTCGAGTGCTGCCTTATTTGGATTACACAAGAAAAATATTTTCATAAGCAAGACACATAATCTCATAATTCTGTGTGTCCTGTGACGTTTACGACGCAAGAACGCTGCGCCGTAAAACCTCCGACCCATAGCGCTGTGTGATTGGATCGTGACTCCGAAGCCGCTGGGTGTGGCATCTCTTCTGCCTGACACAGTTCGCCTCTGGCCAGGCTGCGGCCTCGCACTCCATCCTTAGCCGAGTTCTGATTGAGGGGAGGTGGTGGGCGGCTCATCCAGAGAGCTGACAGGAGGAGTGTGGGTAAAGTCCAGCCCCTCTGGCTCCTCGTGTCCTCCTCCTGATGTCCTGTCGCTGCGTTTCGGAATCCGGAAGCTTCCCCAGTTTTTAATGTGCTGTGCTGACGTACCATTGGCCAACAACCTTCCCTGACTAGAAGTTGTCCTCCTTAGAGAACCATTATACCTGGACTGCACTGTAACCGGACAGCTGCTTTTAGCCCCAGAATCTTTACTGTCGACGTCCGACACCACGTCAGCCCCGCTGTTCTGATCGACACTGCGATTCTGCACCATCTCCTCTATGACTTTGACCTTGATTTGTGTTTCTTCCTGGAAGCTGTCCCCACACCATGCTCCTCCTTCCTCCTCCGCCCCACGGGTGCTCAGCCTGCTCTCGCCCCCGCCACGCCCCTTGCTCCCGAGCACGTGGATGTTGCTGATCTCGCTTCTCTTCGCTCCGCTGGACCCTTCCGGCACCACCACAGCTGCCCAGGACCCTCTGGGCCAGATATTTTCCTAAGGATCAAAGTGTCTGTGCTGGACATTTTGCAGGCCTTCCCTCGCATTGGGGGTCGCTTTGAGACCTTGACGAAGGACGCTCTTTCTGGGAGTGGTCAGTGGCACTGTTCTGAGCTGCATGACCTCAAGAGGCTGTGAGAGACATGCAGTGCTCCGGAAGTAGAACATAGCCTCCTCCACCGTCACATCAAGAAACCCTGAAATGTACATACGGGGAAACAGACAGGTTTTTAGAATTAATTAAAAACGAGGAAAACAGTCCAAACCACATCATCAGCCAAACCACAGACGCTGCAGGTCACAGGTTTGGTGTGACACCTTTTTAACAATACAAACCAATCATATCACACAAATAAAGTGTAATAATTATAATATGATGTAAATGAGTATCCAGTATGAATCTCTAATATCATTAATATCCAGTATGAAGCTCTAATAACATTAATATCCAGAATGAATCTCTAATATCATTAATATCCAGAATGAATCTCTAATATCATTAATATCCAGAATGAATCTCTAATAACATTAATATCCAGTATGAAGCTCTAATAAGGTTAATATCCAGTATGAAGCTCTAATAAGGTTAATATCCAGTATGAAGCTCTAATAAGGTTAATATCCAGTATGAAGCTCTAATAAGGTTAATATCCAGTATGAATCTCTAATAACATTAATATCCAGAATGAATCTCTAATAACATTAATATCAGAATGAATCTCTAATATCATTATCCAGTATGAATCTCTAATATCATTAATATCCAGAATGAATCTCTAATATCATTAATATCCAGAATGAATCTCCAATAACATTAATATCCAGAATGAATCTGTAATATCATTAATATCCAGAATGAATCTCACAACACCATATCTAGTATGAATCTCTAATATCATTAATATCCAGAATGAATCTCTAATAACATTAACATCCAGTATGAATTCCCACATCATTAATATCCAGTATGAATTCTAATATCATTCATATCCAGAATGAATCTCTAATATCATTAATATCCAGAATGAATCTCTAATAACATTACTATCCAGTATGAATCTCTAATATCATTAATATCCAGTATGAATCTCTAATATCATTCATCCAGAATGAATCTCTAATATCATTAATATCCAGAATGAATCTCTAATAACATTAATATCCAGTATGAATCTCTAATATCATTAATATCCAGAATGAATCTCTAATATCATTAATAACTAGAATGAATCTCTAATAACATTCATATCTAGTATGAAGATCTAATATCATTAATATCAAGAATGAAGCTCTAATAATATTAATATCCAGTATGAATCTCTAATAATATTAATATCCAGTATGAATCTCTAATAATATTAATATCCAGCATGAAGCTCTAATATCATTAATATCCAGAATGAAGCTCTAATAATATTAATATCCAGTATGAATCTCTAATAATATTAATATCCAGTATGAATCTCTAATATCATTAATATCCAGTATGAATCTCAATATCATTAATATCCAGAATGTAATCTCTAATATCATTAATATCCAGTATGAATATCCAACAACATTAATATCCAGTATGAATCTCTAATATCATTAATATCCAGAATGAATTTAATATCATTAATATCCATGAATTCTAATAACATTAATATCCAGAATGAATCTCTAATAACATTAATATCCAGTATGAATCTCTAATATCATTAATATCCAAAGGAATCTCCACAAGATTAATATCCAGAATGAATCTATAATAACATTAATATCCAGAATGAATCTTAAAACATTAATATCTGAGTATGAATCTCTAATATCATTAATATCCAGTATGAATCTCTAATATCATTAATATCCAGTATGAATATCCAACAACATTAATATCCATGAAGCCTAATCATATTAATATCCAGAATGAAGCCTAATCACATTAATATCCATATGAATCCTCTAATATCATTAATATCCAGTATGAATCTCTAATAACATTAATATCCAGTATGAATCCTCTAATCATCATTATCCAGAAAGAATCTCTAATAACATTAATATCCAGCATGAAGCCCAATACCATTAATATCCAGTATGAAGCTCCAATCACATTAATATCCAGAATGAAGCTCTAATGTATTAATATCCAGAATGAATCTCTAATATCATTAATATCCAGTATGAATCTCCAATAACATTAATATCCAGTATGAATCTCTAATATAATTCATATCCAGAATGAATTTAATAACACATTATCCAGGAATAAGCTCTAATATCATTAATATCCAGTATGAATCTCCAATAACATTAATATCCAGTATGAATTTAATATAATTCATATCCAGTATGAAGCTCCAATAAGACATCATCCAGTATGAAGCCCAATAAGATACATCTTATATAAATTTCAATAACATTAATATTCAGTATGAGCTCCGATACCATTAATATCCAGTATGAATCTCTAATAACATTAATATCCAGAATGAAGCTCCAATAACATTAATATCCAGTATATGAATTCCAATAACATTACACCAGTATGAAGCTCCCAATAACAATAATATCCAGTATGAATTCTAATCACATAATATCCAGAATGAAGCTCCAATAACATTAATATCCAGTATGAAGCTCCAATACCATTAATATCCAGAATGAAGCTCTAATAACATTAATATCCAGAATGAAGCTCTAATAACATTAATATCCAGAATGAAGCTCTACTAACATTAATATCCAGATGAAACTCTCTAATAACATTAATATCCAGAATAAAGTTCTAATAACATTAATATCCAGTATGAATTTATCATTAATATCCAGAATGAATCTGGTAATAACATTAATATCCAGAATGGAAGCTCAATATCATTAATATCCAGAATGAATCTCTAATAACATTAATATCCAGTATGAATCTCCATTAACATTAATATCCAAAATGAATCTCTAATCACATTAATATCCAGAATGAAGCTCCAATCACATTAATATCCAGTATGAAGCTCTAATAACATTAATATCCAGAATGAATCTCTAATAACATATTATCCAGCATGACCCCCCCATTAACATTAATATTCAGAATGAAGTTCTGATCACATTAATATCCAGTATGAATCTCTAATCACATTAATATCTAGTATGAATCTCCAATAATATTAATATCCAGTATGAATCTCTAATATCATTAATATCCAGTATGAATTTCTAATCACATTAATATCCAGAATGAAGCCCAATAACATTAATATCCAGTATGAATCTCTAATATCATTAATATCCAGAATGAATCTGTAATAACATTAATATCCAGAATGAATCTCTAATCAGATTAATATCCAGAATGAATCTCTAATAACATTAATATCCAGAATGAATCTCTAATAACATTAATATCTAGTATGAATCTCCAATAACATTAATATCCAGAATGAATCTCTAATAACATTAATATTCATTCATTCATTCATTTTCCAAACCGCTTATTCCTGAATAGGGTCACGGTGAGCCGTGCCCAGCCGGCAACTCTGAGCGCAAGGGCTGGGAAACAACCCTAGACAGGGCGCTAATCCATCGAGGGGCGCACACATGCACACACATCCACACACTAAGGGCCACTGTAGAGTCACCACCTACCTATCATGCATGTCTTGGACTGTGGGGGGAAACCGAGTACCCGGGAGGAAACCCACGCCAACACGGGAACACATGCAAACTCCACACAGAATCTTCCCAGGTCACTCCACCCGGGGATCGAACCCAGGTCCTTCTTGCTGTGAGGCAACAGCACTATCCACTGCGCCACTGTGCCGCCCTATAACATTAATATCTAGTATGAATCTCTAATATCATTAATATCCAGAATGAATCTCTAATCGTTGCTACTAATATCTAGGCATGAATCTCCAATAACATTAATATCCAGTATGAATCTCTAATATCATTAATATCCAGTATGAATTTCTAATCACATTAATATCCAGAATGAAGCTCCAATAACATTAATATCCAGTATGAATATCTAATATCATTAATATCTAGTATGAATCTCTAATATCATTAATATCCAGAATGAATCTGTAATAACATTAATATCCAGAATGAATCTCCAATAACATTAATATCCAGTATGAATCTCTAATCACATTAATATCCAGTATGAATCTCTAATAACATTAATATTCAGAATGAAGGTCCAATAACATTAATATCCAGTATGAATCTCTAATATCATTAATATCCAGAATGTAATCACAACATTAATATCCAGAATGAAGCTCCAATAACATTAATATCCAGTATGAATCTCTAATCACATTAATATCCAGTATGAATCTCTAATATCATTAATATCCAGAATGAATCTCTAATCACATTAATATCCATAAGGAATCTCTAATATCATTAATATCCAGAATGAATCTCTAATCACATTATCCAGAATGAATCTCTAATATCATTAATATCTAGAATGAACTTAATCACATTAATATCCAGTATGAATCTCTAAATAACATTACTATTCAGTATGAATCTCTAATATCATTAATATCCAGTATGAATCTCTAATATCATTATCCAGAATGAATCTCTAATAACATTACTATCCAGTATGAATCTCTAATATCATTAATATCCAGTATGAATCTCTGATAACATTAATATCCAGTAATGAATCTCTAATATCATTATATCCAGTATGAATCTCTAATAACATTAATATCCAGTATGAATCTCTAATATCATTAATATCCAGAATGAATCTCTCATTAACACATTATTATTCAAGAATGAATCTCTAATAACATTAATATCCAGTATGAATCTCTAATAACATTAATATCCAGTATGAATCTCTAATATCATTAATATCCAGTATGAAGGTCTGACTAAATGAATGCATTTTCTGTATTTATCCCCCGTGTCGTGACCCCTAACTGCCCCGACCCACCCACAACGAAGTTGTCCTTTTACAGAATGTGATGTATGTGGGTGCTGAATGTCCTCCTGTGCAGCAGGGGGCTCACCTGAGAGTCTGCCCTGTTCCAGCAATCTGACATGGTGATGAAATATCTGCTCCTGCACTCGACACACAGACCGCTTAATCTTCTCCCGACGGGTCACCATGTAGGTCAGGTTCCGCACCTGCGTACACGCGTACACACACACACACACACACACACACACACACACACACACACACACACACACACACACACACACACACACACACACATTTAAATGGTTCTCATACTTTTCTTAAAACCAGAGGATTTCAGTACCTGCTTTATTGCACCCTAGTCCAGTCCTTCTGGCCACACCCCTAACAGCGAACAGGCCCCGCCCCAAAAACTGCAGTAAATCTCTTAATATTTAAAATTCAGAACGAAACATTACAGATTTCTCCTTCTGTCGTGAGACAGGTTTGCCACACGTCGTGTAATTCATCTGTACAATGTTTATTCTTCCACAAATCACTCCAGCTCGGCTGATGATTAAACAGAGGACGCGTCCCCGTCCTGTGGATAAAACGATCCTAACAAAGGTAAAAGACAATATATGTGAAATAAATGATTTGTAGGCGGAGCATCGAAGGGACCAGCTGGTTTTACCTGCCCTGAACCCTCACTGGTGTCTTCCACTCCTGCCTACTCTACATACCAGGTGTGGTCTTTGAGATACCTACCCTCTCCAGGTCCTGGCGTAGATGTGTGAAGAGGCGGAGCCTGCGGAGAAGTACTTCCTGTTCCCGTCGCGCCAGGCTTTCCTCCTCCTCTTTCTTGGGTGTGATGAGTGGCTGGTTAAAGTTGGCCTTCCGCTTCAGCTTCCAGTACTGGAACAGGAAGTCCACCGTCTCTGCCGGCAGCCGCAGGTGCTTGGCAACCACTTCAGGAGCGACAAAGCGATAGAACTCGTCCTCCAGCTGCTGCACGCGGAGCTTTCGCTCACTGAGGTGCGTTCCATGGGGGTCAACGACGCCCCCCCCTCGCGGCCTCACCCCTCCGTCGTCTTGCGCCCCTGCGTAGCCGTCGACCCAGTCCATCCCTGAGTGGGTGGGGCAGAAGGATTTGAACTTGACCTCGTCGTCGTCCGTCAGGATGGTGTTCATCTTCAGGCCGAACTGCAGGCCGCAGGTCACGTGGAAGGCCACGCGGCAACTTTTAGCAGAACACTGTGCATGAGGTAAAAAATAATCAAAGAAAATATTATTATTAAATTTTTTATTTATTAACATTTCTGTTCAATAGAAATCTGACGAGAACCTCAGCATTTCGGTATATTTACGGCCAACTCCTGCTGTAAACCGCGAGGACATAAAACCATTCTCTAATGAAGAGAAGATCTCATACCATTACAATCCAATAAGCATTTAGAACCAGACTAAGCCTCAGCCAGCTTTAAATGACCACAGACAGTAATATAGTCCAGAGTCCAGTTAAGTCCGAAGCCTAGGTTTAAATGACCACAGACAGTAATATAGTCCAGAGTCCAGTTAAACCCGAAGCCTAGGTTTAATCCATGTTCAGGAGACCTGAAGCCTTTGGCTTGTAGATGGTTAACATGTGATGTAAATGTGATGATATCAAAAATCAATCCACTTAGATATTGATTATATAAAAAGGTAAACAGCACAAATATGAGCGTCTGCCTGATGTGAAAATGGAGCAGAGCAGGCAGGACGGGGACGCTTGTCCCTCAGAGGTAATAACAGTTGTGTCTGAGCTGAGTGATCACCTGTATGCAGGCACCAGTCTTCTCTTTACACAGGCAGCAGATCAGAGCCCATCTGTTATTGGGAATCTGAGACACACTCGTGATGGGTTCCATCTTCTCAGGGTTTCCTATGCTCACCTGAAGAGACGAGGAGTGTTACGTTGCACTGTGCACAATACCGTGTTGACGTGTGTGTTTTGTGATCTTTTGACCTACTATGATACATACAGTATAACAATGATGTATTGTGCTGGTATGTAATATAACATTACTGTTATACAGGGTGTCAGTATATATATATTACACCGTTACAGGTTGTGTTTGTTCTGCAGTGCACAGATACCTCTGGTATCCACAGGGCGCAGCTCACGTGGACCCATTTGCTGCCACTGCGGGTGGGTTTCATGGCTCCGCCTTTCTTTGGGCACAGCTGGCATTTTGGGGAGATGCCCAGCGCACAGGTCCGGCACAGCCAGCTGCCTTCCGGAACCTTGAGGATGCCGTAACATGCCTGCGGAAGAAAGGTTCGGCTCTGGTTACTGAAAAGTTAGTGACATTAGAACAGCAGATCACACCACCAGCGAACCCCCACACCGTGTGGGAGACTGGTTCGATTCCCAGTCTGGGTAACTATGCTGGGCTACACCAATAAGAGCCCTTGGGTGAGACTCCTAACACTCCTCTGACCTCCTCTGGATCAGAGCGTCCAGAATGACGTAAATGTAAGTGTGGGACGGAAGTGTGGGACTGCAGTGGGAAGACAAAGGTTCAAATCCCGGGTCATGATGCTCGTCATCGTCAGCCGGAGTCCACAGAAAGCGAAACTAGCCGTGGTCTTTCTGAGAGGGTAGATGACAGTTTAGAACGACACCACTGCGGTCGGATGATTCCTTCTGGGTGCAGCTATTTGTATTTTTTTTTACAAAGAGTATAAAATACAGTTACATTTACGGCATTTAGCAGACGTCCTTATCGAGAGCGACTTACGAAGCGCTTTGATGTTCTCTCGGATATCCTTAACTAGCTATATATGTTGACTTGCACCAAAACCAACATCAACACACACACACACACACACACACACCTGATGCACACATATGTTGCACTTGTCACAGAACACCATTTCATTGCCGTCCTCGCCGTCAGGTGACTGACAGACATCACACACCACATCCTCGTCATACTCGATCCCCAGCCCCTCCTCCGTCTCCATAGCGTGACTCATGTCGTCATAGCAACGCCGCTCAAACTCTTCCATGACCTTCTCCATGGTGTTCTCGTCCAGCAGTTGCATACCTGAGGAGACACACACACACACAGATGACCTTTGGTTGTACTTACACACACTATTCTTCGTCATGAAAACAGTGTTTTCATTAGTCTACGTTCTTCACCACGTGACGGCAGCACACACACAGTTCTGATTGTGGAAGAACTTCACAGCGAATGCCAAAGTAAGCCGTGGAGAAACAACTCCCAAAGCTTTGAGACGACAGGTTGAATAAAGAGGTCAGAAGAAAGAGCCGAGCCAGACGCCAGTGTCTTTTTTTTCCCAGACCTGGAAACGCTTGCTCAATTGGGAATGCCGTGTTAGACCCCGGGAGCAGACCCCAGAACTGATCCATGGTCGTCCTGATATCGGTGGTCAGCTATCTGCTCCTGACGCTGCGTGTGGGGTTGCCTGAACTGGTCACCTGCATGGCTAAAGGGACACCTCCATACAAGAAGGTGACGTGAAATTATGCAGGTCACATGACTGTCAGTTTGTCTTTATAAATAAGGGTTCATTTACAGTTACAATGGAAAGAGGAATCGCCATCGTTACCGAGACCACCTCTTTAGGTTGGACCAAATTCTGGTCCTTTGGTCCAGACCACGGTCTGCGGCACCTTTCACACCTGCATTTTTGGTTGGGACCGAAATGAAAGGTCCAGAGGTTCTGGACCAAACAAGGTAGCTGTGAAATCACCCAACGTTTTCAAGGTGGGCGTGGCATGATGAGGTGGATACATTCAGCACCTCTGGGAAAAGCTAACCTGCTGTAGGCTGAATAGATGGACACATACAAATACTGTGGACGTCTCAGGAGTGGTCGGTGTGTTTTGAAAGTTTTGAAAATTCAGTTTTCCATGATATTTCATAAATCATCAGAAAGGTGAGTTACTGCTGTAAGTAACTAATATAATATTATCAATGATTCCCAGCTTTTCCTGAAGTTAAACTCACCCATGGCACTGAATTCTTTGTTGGCCACTTCCAGCCAGGCCACGTCTTCCTCATTCAGGTCGTAGCGACACATCCCCTCTGAAAGGGTCCCGATGGCCACGTACCCCAGCGCAGACGCCTCCGCGCCCCATGAGCGAATCAGCTTCTTCGGTCTGGTGAACAACAAGGCAGAGGACTTCTCCGCCACCATGCTACGAGAGAAGGAACAATCAATGATCTAGAACTTAAAATCATGTTCTACTAATGCATCTCAGGAAACTGGAATATTATGGAAAAGTTCGTTTTTCTTCATAATGTAACTGAAACAGCTGAACTTTTTCACAATATTCTAACAGCGTTTTCACACCTTCCAAGTGTGTTCCAGACATTTTGGAGGTGTGAAAGGTGCCATGGGCCACGGTCTGGACCCAAGGACTAGACTTCGGTCTGACCTAAAGTGGTCCAGATCTACAGAACACATGGTCTGGTTTCGTCACAGATGGTGAGAAAGAAATCTGACTCCCCTTCCTGTGCGTCACAACGCTGTACGAACACACTAACAATTCCTGTATCTACTGTAACTGTAGATGAATCCTTATTTATAAACGCAAACAAACCCCAGGAATCCAGGGATAATTCACGACACTGCCGTGCAATGCGTGCACACAGAGTCCGAATTTGGAACAACACCTGGAAAGGCAGCTTGTGCGCTGACGAAATGCCAACATGCACCAATCAGTGTCAAGTACAGGGGGATGCATCCCACCTGTAAACATTTCAAACTGTGTTAAAAACTGATGGTCTGATGTTTTTGATTTTGTTTGGATGGATTCATGGATTAGATTAACGAGGATATTTTATAAGACATTTACGAAACTTGACAGTCATCCAAACAAAGTAAACAACCCTAAATGTTCATTGTCTCTTTGTGATAATTATTATTGTTGTTATTATTATTAAATATATGGGTTCTTCGGGACTCTTATATTGAAATCTGAACCAGAGCAGCTCTGTGGTTATAAGCTGTCCCTGTTCACTCCTTTGTCTTCAGAGTGAAAGTATTTGAAGTGTTAATGGAGTTTGAGAATTGATCGAGTTCTGCACAAAACCTAACACTGTGATACTCAACTACACTGATTCTTTCTCACACCCCTGATATACAGTGTGTGAATGGATGGGTGCACTACGCGACTGTGGGCGTACCGGACTGTAGGTTTGGGAATGGAGTGCGGGCTCACAGGAACCTGGACTCCCTTCTCCCACTCCTGCCTCCAGGGGTCAGAAAGAACATAGTAATCCTCTGGATTCAGCTGGTGTGAGTCATGAAGCTTCATTGCTGTGATAAGATCAGTCCTGAACACCTGGAGGAGGAGATGGAGAGAGTGAAACAGCCTAAAATTACAGTTTTCCAGCTGAAAACCTACACACTGGAAATTTGAGCTGAAGCAGTAACATGCTGCCGTCTCAAGATCTTGCCTCGAAAACACAGATACTACGCCGTCATCGGTCTCGTCTCCAGACCTGTCCCTGATTGAAAATGTGTGGATGCTATTGGACGCTCTATCAACACTCCACCCCTACCACACCCTCTGCAGAACTGAATGAGAACATTCAAGCTGCATGGGATGGATCATCACAAGACACCATTAGGAACCTCTACACCTCCATGCAGAGACGTCTGGTATGTTGCGTTAAACCCGACGCCGTCCTGAGAGACACCACTTCTATCGATCTTAAAGCACAATATCAAAAACAGTTTCTTCTAAGAGACGAAGAATAGCTGGAGATCAGACACATGACTTTAATAAAGTGTAAAATGGACATCAGGGGATAAAATCAAGGAAAATGAAGGATGTGGACGAACAGTGAGGTCCACTACAGTCCTCTGGATACGAGTATCTGCTAAGTAATCAATTCATAATTAAATATGAGCACCAAAAACTTCAGTCACAGCTTCTGATTGGCTGCAAACTCTTAAGAAGTTCCGAATGATCTGACTGGCAGTGTAGATACCTCTGAGGGTCTCTTCCCATCTTGTCTCCTGTGAGAGTTTGACATCTGAGACCATGACGTGCAGTTACCTAGACAACAGAAAGAGAGAGAGACAGAGACAGTGAGTGAATGATGTGAGTGAGAGAGTGAGTGTCCTCAGATGGGGCTTGGTTCTCAATGCAGTTGTCCAGGTGGACGGTTGTTTCCGGTAGTATGCTGTGTGTGATTGGCTGCTGCTTCTCGCCGTGTGTGTGTGTGTGTTGTGTGAGTGTGATTGTGATTGTGAAGAGTGCTGACTGTAACGCGTCCTTGTGTTTACAGAACTTCATTAATTCGTTCCATTAATTGTTGGACTAATTCCATTCTTAACTGTCCTGAACATAAACAGGTGGGTCTGAAATTCTGCAGACTATGTTCTGCTCAAATCCTTATAAAAACGAAAGAGAGAGAGAGAAGGAGAGAAAGAAAGGAGAAGCGAGGGAGGGGTAGTGGGAGATGAAAGCAAAAACTGAAAAGTGCTTACTGCCATTATCGGACTCCTCGCTGGTGCTGGGCACTCGGTTTCGCTTCATGGTCAGCACCCCTGCGGTCTCCAACGCCTCACCAATCTGCACACAGCAGTTTCACTTTAAACCCAAACACAGCGAGCAGATGGTCTTGGACATTAGCTAATGACCATAGCTCCGGTTTGCTTCCAAACAGGGCTCACGACACAGCTGACCAATGAGCAGGTTATAACAGGCTGTACTGACCAACACACAAAGTATCTTAATATAATACTAATAATAATAATAATAATACTCTGTATAATAACTGTTTACTGTAACAGTAACAAGAGAAATAATAATAATAATAATAATAATAATAATAATAATTACTGTGTTACTGAGTGTAACAATGCACTGGAACAATGTTATAACACCGTAAGGAATCAAATGCAATATATTAGTTATGTCTGACGCAGTGGGAGGGAGGGGCTTCCCTGGCAGCTGTTTATTTTAACGTTCTCTCAGCGGTCAATTTCGCTTTTGGATCGTATTGGGGGGGTTAAAGTAGAACGACTGGACCAGGCCAGACCATGTCCCTACTTCTGTGTGTGAAATACCAGGACACCCCCATGCCCCCGGCCCACAGCCCACGCCCCCCGGCCCATTCCGGGTCAGGAGTTTGTACACTTATCACTGATTGATCAGATATGAGTTATAACAGGGACTGGACTTTCTGATCACTCTTATTGATCAGAGACTGGAGGAGGAATAATGTGATCAGGTGTATAAAACAGTGCTGTACAGCTCTGTAATCCTGACTGATGAGGGTTGAGTCCCAAAGTTAACATTTTATATTTGTGTCGCCGGGTGCAGCCGCGCACTCTCGCCGGGTGCAGCCGCGCACTCTCGCCGGGTGCAGCTAATACACCCAAAAGGAATAAACCAACTGCAATGGTGTTAGAATCAGACTGTCATGGGGTCAGTCAGAACAGCAGCCGGTCATCTTCAGTGACGAGTCCCGATTTTATCTCGATGGAGATGACCAACGAATCCGTGTGTGGAGGCACCGTGGTCAGAACCCAGATCAATGGTTAGTTGTCACCTGTCCAGAAAGTCTGGAGCCAGATCAACTTTGTTCTTCATTACAGTCACTTTAACAGACCAACGTTACGTTAATGAGGTTCTGCAACCAGTGGTTCTACCTTTTCTGAACACACACTCCGGTGCTCTGTTCCAACAGGACGACGCTCGTCCACACACCGCTGCCGTCTCAAGATCTCGTCTTCAAGACACAGATACTACGCCGTGGTCGGTCTCTTCTCCAGACCTGTCCCTGATTGAAAATGTGTGGGACACTATTGGACGCTCTATCAACACTCCACCCCTACAGAACTGAGGGAGAACATTCAAGCTGCATGGGATGGATCATCACAGGACACCATTAGGAACCTCTACAAGCCTGATCAGTTTTTGATCAGTTATTGATCACCTGTACCTGGTGCAACTGTAGATCAGTGAACAGCTGTCAGAGCTCAGACCACGCCCACAGACCGCAGCCTTCGCGGGAAATCCGTCTGAAATCGGGTCACGTGACCCTGGCGTGTCACCAAACACACACACGCGGTGATCTGATTGGCCGAGGCGGGGAATCGTTCGTCTGACGTCCGTGTCGTTATAAACGGTTCTTTTACGGTCCGGTTCGGAATTTCAGGCGTTAAATCGCGGATGAAACCCGGATTTAAACCCGGAATTGAAGCCGAACCTCGGCGGATCAAAACAAACACGTCATCGCGCAGGCCCCGCCCCCTGCTGCCCGCGCGAGCGCCTGTCCAGAACTTCGCAGCCGCACGGTCCCGGTTCTACCCGGTTCTGCGCGGGTTCTGCTCCTTCTCACCCCGAATCGTTTCCGTTTCTAAAAGCACTTCGCCTCGCGGACCGGGATACGGACGGACGCGCGCACGCGGGAGCGCGCAGGGGGGGGTGCGCGCGCAGCCGTGCCCCGCGCGCGTGCTGCTGTTTACAGCTGCGGTGAACAGCGCGTTAATCAGCGCCGACAAACCGCGCAAATACTCACAGTGACGCAGCGCTGCGGACTTTACATCAGGCGCTTTCGGGGCAGATCCGCCGCGGGGGCAAAAACAGGGGCAGAAACGCCGCTTATTTATTTATTTACCTAACTGCCCCTACGCTTAATCTTTTGGCGCCATTTTAATGACGTACTACAGCCCCAGCTCCGGCTGCCCGAGCCCTGCAGCGCGGCCCCTGTCCCGGGCCCCAGCGCGGCCCCTGTCCCGTTACCTCGGCGGCGCTGCGGCTCCCGCGGCCCCTCTCCGTGTCCGCGGCCCCGCACCTGCTACACTTTGAGTTCAGGCGCAGCAGATTGTCGCCTCCCCACCCCTGCTCTCCCTCTCTCTCACACACACACACACAAGTACACAAGTTACGTACGTATGTGCTGCTGCCCCCTGCAGTACTCTCCTCCTCCACCAGAGGGCAGCCGCACGCCCCTCGGATCATAGACATACACACATAGACGTGGCCAGGGTTTCAGCCACGAACTCCGGCAGCGCCGCCATCTTGGAGCGGTCAGAGCAGTGGAGTAGGAGCGTCCCTCTCGGAGTGGGCCAGAATTATAGAACAGAACCACACCGTAGACAAGAACTCAGACTAACGTTAACACACCACCCATCCAACCTTTACCTCAGATCAGCAGGGAATGTCTGAAAATGTGCAACATCCACACAATCACGTATATTAATTTTTAGTTTGTATCTATAGTATGTTTTATATTTTATTTTAATGCACCTCTTGTTTTTACACTGTATTTAATGACACATTTGCCCCGGTGTAACAATTAAAAAAGTCTTATTTAACACAGTAAAATAATGCCTAATACACTGGGTCTCAACTTGAAGCAGCAGTAACATCAATTCCCAAATGACATTTGTCAGCTTATTCATCAGATTTAAATATTCACCTTAAATGCCACAGCTCACAGTGCTATTTAAGGTGGACCAGCAGAAGACACATTAAAAGCTGACTTTAGTGTTTGAAGGGATGCCAAGTTAACAGTAACAAACAGTTAACAGTAACCTGCAACCACCACAACACAACTGGACTCTGTGCAATAAACAGAAGTGCAATAATAATGTGCAATATCCCCTCCTAAAGGACCCTTTTTCTCATGCACTATTATCTATATTGTATATTGTAATAATCTATTATATATTCTATATATTTATATAGTGCTTCTTACTACTTTTATCTGTCTTTCTGCTTACTGTACTGATGCTGCTACTGGAACCTTAATTTCCCTGAAGGAACCCTCCCAAGGGATCAATAAAGTTCTATTCTATTCTATTCTATTCTATTCTAAGTGATGCACCAAACATCATTTATAATATGAATATACAGAACAGAGATTACTCTGATGATTAGAATGAAACAGGCTTGGTGGAAATCGGTGGGGTAATAGGGCAGTTAGGGCTGATTTAATCCTCTGATATCTATCAGCTTCTCTTCCTTCACAGGCAGACCCTGACCGCTCCAACATGGCGGCCACACAGACGCATCACCCGATATAGAGGACAGGCGACGCTGTTTCTAGTGTTATATATCTATACTCGGACGCCAAACGAGCTTCAAAAAGAATAACAGAAGTTTGTGTCACACGCTTGCGGTTAGTTGGTGTTTCTTACGCAGTGCTGCTTTAAAACGCTCTCAAAATATAAAGATTCTTGTTAGAAAGATATAATAGAAGACTGAAAAAGTCTGGAAGCGTTGAAATCCGGAGATACGTCGTGCCGGTGTCCTGCCGAATTGTGCTACGCGCCGGAATGTGCTCCTTCGCGCCTCTGCGCATGCGTAGACCCGCAAGTTTTTATGTTTTCACGATGATTGTTTTCCTCGGATGTTTTATACCCTGAACTCGGTGCTGTTATTGGCTTTACTGGGTTATTTACTAAATCATACTTTAGAGGAACGTATGCAGAACTAGAGCGAAAATAATCACCTCCGAAAAGCTTCGGTAGCACGTTTTGACAAAGTAGCACCAAAGACGGAACACCGGTCTTGCGCTGCATTACGGTTCCTCCGCCACACGAGGGCGCCAAACGCGCCGAGCTGCAGCATTAGTGACTCAGTAAATTTGAAAACACATTACGAGGTATTGACGTTGCTTCAGGATTATAAATCATAATCAGGACGGAAGAGACACGACACTGATGTAATTATATCAAACATGGTGCATCACTGGACAGGGGCAGCGTCTGATTCAAATAAACCAACATAAATATGAATAAAATACATATAATACGCGCGACACCGCTGCCTATTTTACTGCACATTGCTTTACAAACCAGATCCGATCCAGTTATTAAGTGGGAGGGAAAACAGGCGTTTAAGCGGTGCATTTAATGGTGCGTCATTGCTGCTTGCAGCCCCATGCATGGCCACGCGAGGGCGCCCGAGCGTCAAGCTGTAAGATCACCCACTTTATTATTAACATTTTTATATATTTTTTTCTTATTTACTGATGGATGTCAGTTATGTTTCAGGATTATACGAGTCCACTGTAAAGAACATTAAGAAATACAAACACAATGTGCATTAAAGCGGTTGCTGGGCCTGCATTACCCTGTGCTGCCACCTGAGGGCGCACCACAGTCAACAATTTACAGTGAATGAAAGCAGCAGCAGCAGGTTTTTAAAGTTTTATTAGAAAATATGAACTGGATAGTCATTGGATATGAGACAATTCCAATCAGAAAAGCTATGAAATTTGAAGTAACTCCATGTGTGGACTGGTGAGTGAAGAAGGAAGGAGAAATACAGGAGAATTATAGAAGTATTACAGAAATAGGTTGAAGCCCGAGTCCCGACAGTGCAGTAATGGTGCGTGTGCATTGATGTGGAATGTACGTGCATAAACATGATTTCTCATCATGCGTGGGAAAATGAATAAAATGCAAAATGTCAAGCACAACAATATAAAGAATTGCAGTAAAACACTGGATTGTTTGGTAATTGAAATACCGTAATTTCCCGACTATAAGCCGCTACTTTTTCTCCATGCTTTAAACCATGTGGCTTATAATGAGGTGCGGCTTTTCTGTGGATTTTTCTGCTCCCACCAGGGGGCGCTTCAGCAGAAAGTGAAAAAGGTGGGAAGACAAAGTTGGAAATCACAGAAGAAAGCGTGAAGTTTCAGTTGGCACATGCAAGCAGCGGGCACGACGGAGAACTGTTTTCGAGCCCGTACCCCCTCATCATGAAAACCACATGAAGTTCATATAAAGCCGCATTTAAGTTGAAGGCCATCGATCTGGCAGTACAGGAGGGAAATAGAGCTGCTGCACGAACGCTTGGCGTGAATGAATCAAGGGTCGGCGCTGGAGACGGCAGCAGGAAGGACCCATCCAATGCCAAAAGACTAGAAAGGCTTTCAGAGGACATAAAAGCAGGTGGCCTGAACTTGAAAATGCCCGGTGCGGCTCTTATATGTTACTTTCCAGTTTTTATTTAAACTTTGCGGATGCGTCTTATATGTTCGCGCTGTAGTTGGGAAAATACGGTACATTTCATGTGGAAAATATTCACAGATATGATTGTGTTCAACCCTCATTCACTTCCTTTGCTTCTTTCGTTAAAGGGCGACGCCAGCGGCCTTGTGGGCTGGAGCCAAAACCTGAAGGAGGCTGACCCGAACCCGACGTTTTTGATCACGTGACCCAGCTGCGTTCTCTGTGACAGTGTGATCAACACTGATTTGGGCCGCTTTCTTACCTGATGAGCGGCAGTGTGACGGTCGGAAATACATCACATTAATCCGGCCATTTTTCCAGCCTAATATCCTGAACCGTGAAACATGCAAATCCACAGCAGTCAGAAGCTGGAGTCTGAACACGATGATTCCACACCAGTGATCTAAAACTCCAGTTCTGGACAGTCATGTTACTGGGCCAATCAGTGCAGGGGTGTCTAGTACCCGTTTAGTTTGGACCTTCCTGAATTTTATAAATAAGACAGAGGTTGATAATCCAGGTCCAGCAAGTCAAAATCCGCCGCAGGATTTTGTTCCGACTGCCTGGGCAGCTCTGCTCCTGGGGCAGATTTTGACTTGCTGGACCTGAAAGCCCCACCTCTGTCAGGTAGTGCACTAGGTGTCCAACAGATAAGCCATTTGGGACAGAGCCTGTGGGCGTGTGTGGGCGAGGTCATTTCAGAGCCAGAATGGCATCGTAGGATTTGCCTGTCCTGCACACTTGAACGTCGGTGAAGCCGGCCGCAGTGAGCATGTGCGTGTATCGAGAGGGTGGGTGCTCCTTGCCCTCCGTCTGGACCAGCATGTTCAGGGAGAAGATCTGAGCTATTATGGGACCTCTGTGGTTCTCAAAGAGCAATGCTTCCACCAGCAGAACACCTCCACCTACACAGAGAGACAGAGAGAGAGAGACCATTGTGCTTCACTTGGTTCACTTTAGCTACAGGAAGGAGACAGAAAATTCACGATCCGTTAACAAGGTGCGACTGTTCATGGTAATAGTTCCCTGAAGCAGAGACTAACAGGACGGAAACTGAACGAGTGGAAAGGAAGGAAGGGAGACCTAGTTTACACAGTTGTTTACGGTGTTTTGTATCTCTGTGCTCTTTAAATGTCTTATATACATAGAATAAAACATTTTTTTTCGTTTATATGACGTGAAAAAGTTGGGACACCCCATGAACCCCTTTAACAAATTGAAATAAATGGACATTTAGTCTTCATTGTAACTACACTGAGAGATGGAGGAGATAAAACTAAACATGTACAACTGAAGAAACCTCTCTTTAACTACTTCATTTGTAAAATGTAATTATTAGAAATATCATTTTCTTGTGAGGAAAAGTTAGGACACACCCACATTTCTACCATTACAATCAGCGGCTAATGATCAGACCGTCGTTAGAGAGGACTTTGGAGGAGACTGTCTCATTTAAACCTCAGACATTAGTTTGGTTTGCTCTTGATTGTTGAAAGTGAGGGGGATCATCATGGTCAGATCCAAAGAGCTCTCTGAGGTCTTCAGAAAGAAGGTTGTAGATGCAGAAGAGTCTGAGAAGAGATTTAAAAAGATCTCAGAACAATTAGAAATCAGCCGCATCATTTACAAGTGGAGAACATTTAGAACAACTGCCCACATGACCAGAGCAGACCGTCCAACAAGTTCAGCCCAACAGCAGAACCACATGAGTAAAGATCCAACAATCTTAAAATGTTCATCATGGACCCACAGGTATCTCTCACCACAGCTGATGTCAAAGTGCAGCTTCTACCATCAGAAAGAGACCAAACCAGGTTGATCTTCATGGGAGGAGTTTAAGGAGGTGTGCTTTGGACAGATGAATTCGTAGCAGCTGTGAACATGGTGGTGGGAGTGTGATGGTTTGGAGCTGCTCTGCTGCAGCAGGGTGTGGAGATCTCTCCAACATAGAAACCACTATGAGATCTTTATTGTATCAGAGGGGGTTTGAGGAGAACGTAAGAGCATCTGTACAAAGACTGACGCTGAAACCTCACCGAGCTGAAAGAATTCCTCATGGAGGAGTTGGAACGTCGTTCTTCCAGTCGATGTCAGAGACAGTAGACGGTTCTAGAAACATCTCACTGACATTATTTCAGAGCAGAAAACTCCATATTCATGCCTTAAAATGGCATCATAGAAAAGCACCTGTAGGTGGAATGTGCAGCTGTCCCAATTCTATTGTCCCTATAGTGTATAGTGTTCGGGTGATGACTCACTGGAGCCTGTTAGAATGTGTATGACTGTATGGCTCACTGCTATCTAGAACAGTATCACCCAAACCTAATCCTGCACATTTTAGTGTATTTTCTGCTCTTCTACACTTACCTCAAACTCAGGATGAGCTTGATGATTAACCTATTAGCTAGACAGTGTGTGTGGAGGGAAGGGGGACCTCCAGGAGCACTCTAGAACATGGACTGAACATGGACACAGTTCAGATTGATAACTGCCACTGTGAGTTGGTGGTAGATATCTGAAAGTTCTGGATGCTGCTGTGGTGTTCGTGCTCACCTGGCTGGCAGGCTGAGTTAATTTTCTTCAACAGAGTCACACACTTCTCCTCCTTCCAGTCGTGGATGATCCTCGCCAGGACATACAAGTCAGCAGCCGGGAGGTCCTCTTCAAAAAAGTCCCCTAAACACAGCATCAGTGTTACCTTAGCAGTTATTCCAGCACTGCGTTCAAATAAACGGAGAAAATCTATCGCTCCAGAGAGTCACGTGGGAACATCATGCAGCCGTGTCTCAGACAGGTCTGTAAACGCTTACAGGTGTGGACGCTGGGTCTTTGGCACGAGAGGGTTTAATATATTTCCCCACTGCTCTATAAAAAGGCTGTCAGGGGCTGCTTTTGGGTAGTGTACCTCTTGGTGAGAGCTCGACTGCTCGACCTGCCTCTACGACTCACTCAAAGACATTTTGCCCCATTGACAGACTTTGAGACGACTGTTGGGGTCATGTATGGAGGCCTCATGGTGAGCACTTCAATCTGAGCATCGCATACGACGGTCGGACCCATAGTCGTGATACGAGTAAAGCTCAGCGATATGTGCAGGACATCCTGTGGAGATGTTTCTCCTCTCATGGCAGGACTTCCAACTGGCATTTTCAGCAGGATAATGCTCCCACACAGCAAGGGTTTGCCAGGAATGTCTCCACTAGACCGCGACACTTCCTTGTCCTCACGATTTATCACTAATTAACCATTTATGGGAGCAGCTGGACACCAACTTCAGCAACATACAATTGTGCAGGACCTACAGGTCCAGCTGCAACATCTGTGGGTAAATGTGCTGAAGGATGCCATACCGAACCTGTACCTCCATGACCAACTGTATCTCATCTTGTATCCAACAGGGCCTTAGAACCTCCTTTCAATGGAAGTTTTCCCCGATAAACTCAACCTTTGCTCTAATATTATAACGACTTACACAGATCATCATAACATTCATAGAAAGATTCACTCCATTCCAACAACTCCTGACTGGTGAAGTGAAGTTGTCAAATACACTTTACGCATGTACTTTTGGATAGTAAAAAGGGTTCTGCAATTCACTATGTAAACATCAGTGTTGACCTGCAGGTCCTTAATCTCTGACCAGAACCCCACTGACCTTCCTGAAACTGAATGGTGTCATCGCTTTGAACGAAGTGCTTCTGGGCTGTTTGGACCACTTTGGGCAGGTCCAGGACGGTAACCGTGGAAGCGGGGTAAGCTTTAGATAATTCGCGTGCCAGTGCTCCAGAACAGCCTGAGAAGAGATTAGATACCAATTCATATTAATCTTTCACTTCTTTTAGTCAAATAACCTGCTGATTAACGGAACCATTACACCTTCTGCTGTTTCCTCTCACACTGATCCACATGAAGAGCTCCATCTGTGCCTCAAACCTCCACAGAGAGGTCTTCTTCAATGCTTAACAGAGGTTATAATCTGCTGGAGTGAGCATGTGGATAGAATGAACACCATAGCGCATTACTGAGCGCCCCCTACACTTCCTGTAGTGTATTACAGTCTGTCAGAATGAGTTTGTGGATAGAATGAACATTATAGCGCATTATAGAGCGCCCCCTACACTTCCTGTAGTGTATTACAGTCTGTCAGAATGAGCGTGTGGATCATATGAACATTATAGAGTGTTATAGAGCGCCCCCTACGCTTCCTGTAGTGTATTACAGTCTGTCAGAATGAGCGTGTGGATCATATGATCATTATAGAGCGTTATAGAGCGCCCCCTACACTTCCTGTAGTGCATTATACTTCGTTTTGGGATTATTAAGCATTATTAAGTGTTATTAATTGTAATAATATTAACTATGATGACATATCTTGACACACCTCCAACATCCACTATGGACTTGAAGCAGGACAGGTCAAAGGCTGTTACTATGTCATGACCATCGATGATCCACGTTGAGTTCATCAAACCCATAAATTTGAGCATCTCTTTCTCCGATCTGAAATACAACACACACACACACACACACACACACACACACACACACACACACACACACACAGTTTTTCCATCTGTTAACCAATGCTTTGACAGATGCATAAGCACCCCGTCACAGATTGTTTTACTCTGTACAGCTCCTTTTGGATATTCTGTAAAGGTGGACAATATGAAATGGATGTTGTCAGTGTTTAAGCAACACTTACATTGCTGCTTCAAAGTTTTTAAACTATTTTTTTATATTTTTGCATAAATTTGATCTAAATCTTCAGATTGTTGTGTGGATGGATGACACCAAAATGATATTTTTGGTTGAAATGAGAAGCGTTACGTTTGGAGAAAAACTGCAGTATAAAGACCTCATCTGAAGTGTGAGAGTAGCATCATGATTTGGGCCTGTTTTGCTGCATCTGGGTCAACATTAGCCAACATTGATGGAACAATGTTCTGAATCATACCAGCAAATTCTAAAGGAAAATGTCAGGATATCTATCTGTGAGCTGAATCTATAGAGAATGTTGGTCATGCAGAAAGACAACGACCCTAAGTACACAAGTCGTTTTAACAAAGAAAGTTTAAAGTTTAAACGCTGCAGTACGGGTCCTTACAAAACCATACAAGACCATAACCGTGTGATCAGCACTGCACTGGCTTGCAATCGATTCCGTATTGATTATAAATCTCTTACTTGCATGTAAAGCTCTACACTCGCTCCTGAGTACTTTCAAGATCTAATCTACCATTATGAGCATCACGATCGCTCAGATCACAGGGAGCTGGCTTCCTACCAGTTCCCAGAATTCAAAAGGCTTCAGCAGGGGAAGAGCCTTTTCTCACAAAGCCCCCCAGCTCTGGAATAACCTTCCAGTCTCGGTCTTCAAGTCGAGGCTGAAAACCTACTTGTTCAGTGTAGCATTTGGTTATTAATGTCTCAGCTTAGTTACAGGCTGCAGATCCAGGGCTTCATGGACACTGGAATTTATGGTAAACTGGGATGTTGGTGCTGCCGTCTGACTCCTTCATGCGATCACTGAGGTTTGTGACGGTGGAGATGGTTGGACACCAATGTTTCAGGATGCTCCATGTTTATGTTCTTCTGGTTGTCTTCTTAGTTTGGCTGTTATAGTCAGATCTGCCAGAGTCACTCGCCACACTCTGGTAATGTTTACATTCTCTGTTCTCTATAAATATAAACACCGAACTAATTACATCTCTTTACTTTTCCTAAATCAATGATGACCCACCGTCCAAGGCTGATGAAATGTTAACCTGGAGCTCCTCTGCCCCATCTGAGAAGGAGCAAAAATTTCTATGTCAAAATATCACAAAAAATCGTGTATCTGGGAAATGTCTTTTTTACGATATGCCTACAGTCTGTTTACGCTCATCAGCCTCATTAAAACCACTGGCAGTGGAAGTGAAGAACGTTGATGATTTGGTTCCAGTGTCTCCTGTGGAGGAGTAGAGATGTCAGTCAGAGTAAGTGAACATTCAGTTCTGGAGGTTGATGTGTTGAAGCACGAAAAAGCACAAGACACTCCAAACGATTGGGTCTGAACTCCTCCAGAACATCAGGCAGGTCTTGTGGGGTGTTCCAGGTATGCAGGAAGGACAAAGGATGAAACAGACAGGGTGATGGGCCCCAAGGTTCACTGATGCTCATGGAGGTCCCACCTCACAACTTACAGGATCTGTTGTAATGTTAGTTATGGCTTATTGGTGTATATATGAATAAATTACACTCCCATACTGACATCCTGTGGTTGGTATGGCACAACAGACAACACCACCAGTAAGACACCGCACCGTGTGTGTGACTGGAGTTCAACGATGCTGTGTTACACCAATCAGACTCCTAACACTACTTGTAATGTCAGTAACCTTGTAAGCTGCTCTGGATAAGAGCGTCAGATAAAAGCCATAAACGTAAATGTAAATCTGAAAATGGCGTGCAGCAGACACACACACACACACACACACACACACTCACACACACAGGGAGGATATGAGTAAGCACAATGACCTCTAATTTTCTGTTTCACTGCACAAACACACACTCAGCCTCCTAAAACAACACACACACACACACGCGATGGCAGCCTGTCACCAAGACTCAAATCCAGGCTCTGGATTTCTTCAGCACGAACTCCCTGACCCAGAAAGTGTCACAGACCATCACGTCACATCAGCCTAAACACTGAACAATCTAAACTGCACACTCCGCCTGATTGATCCCACTTTCACCAGTCTCACATCAGATTCTCATCCCCCAACACCCCACCCCTAAAAAAGACACTCCAACCGCTGCACTTAAGCACCGCCTTTCTCTGTTCTCTGTGTTTCGTTTATTTATGGCGTCAAAATCGGGCCAAATGTTCTGAGTTTGAAAACGGGCCTGTAAACAGAATATTTCTTATTTAGGAAGTTAAGGGAATTTTGCAATTAACCAACAAACACACTGGTGAATTCACACACTAGGGGGCAGCCCTATCCACGGTGCACAGGGAGCAGGTGGGGAGGTCCAGTCATGTCCTGCCAGTTCAGGGATTCAAACCGATGACCTTCCAGTCACGAGTGTGGTTCCCGAACCATCAGGCCACGGCTGCCCAGTCAACTTTATTTATTTTAAATTCATAAATGATCTGTTATCACTTTTCATTGCAATATTGCGAGACTTGGTTTCAGTTCAACGCGTTTCTCGTTGAGTTTTGGCCCTGTTTGGTGATTACATTATAGGTATATGATTATAGGTCTTGTGAGCACTGATGAAGGACTAGAGGATGACCAACACAAACTGCAGAAACAGATGGGCTTTGGTCTCTGTGGACAGGAATTGTAGAATTACAAAGTGCTCCTGTGTGGTAAGGAACTGATGAAATGGACAATGAGTGGAGAAACAAGGTGGTCATAATGTTATGGCTGAGATTATTAACACGTCATTTTTGTTTTTTCACCCAAACTGAACTGAACCAGTCTGAACCAGTCTGGCCTTAAACTGGTCACTGCGTCTGTAAGATCATCCATCAGTTTGACCTTCAGAACCAGCATGTTTACAAAAACAGAATCCAGTGGAAGACGTTTGTTTGTTTGTGTGTGTGTGTGTGTGTGTGTGTGTGTGTATGTGTGTGAGTGAGTGAGTGTGTGTGTGTGTGCGTGTGCGTGCGTGTGTGTGTGCATATCATTGCAGAAAGGACACAGACACTTGAGCCGTGTGTGAAAGGAAGCACTGGACTCCAGCGGTCATCTGGGGGGAGTCCGGTGTAACTCACCTGTAGATTGCTGAAAAGATGTCTTCGGAGGCGAGACCGAACGTTTTCTCATTCTGGTTCCTTCCTTCCCTGTGAAGTTCAGGACATTTCAGTCAGTAGCTACATTTACATGATCCTCCAATAATATCAGACTGAGAGCGCAATTGGAACAGAATACGTTCATGTAAACACCTTAATCAGACACTAGTCAGACATTCCAAGTACAACTTATGTCTGACTGAACGTGGTGGGTAATCGTTACATATATACCAATATAAATATATGTCTGTCAATGTGTGTCTGTGCATCTGATTATATTCCCAATCGGAATACCTTCTACCAGGCAACAGCAAATGTGTTATTACTGGAATACTGGAATGGGCTCAATTGCTCTCATGGCATGCTCTCGGGGTGAGATCATCACATTAATATCATGTCATACGACATTTTGCTTCCACTCAAATACTTTGAATTCCTTCATTATGACTCTCTTCCACCACGTGCCTCCGGAATGCTGCAGGATGCCCCTTCTTTAATAAGTGAATATCCAGAACATTTTCCAGAGTCCGAATTATTTTACTGCAGTAAAACACAAACATACCAATTGCAAACTCAGGTCACACACTGCTTCTCCTCTTACACTGACTGGACTGGCGTGATGGTTGTTTTCATGGTAATGTATACACCAGGGCTATATTCACACAGCAGGAAAAAGTGGCCCAAATCCGAACTTTTCCATCATTTGGGATGCGGATGTGTCAGTGAGAACGGCAAAAATGCAGAATCTAACATTTTCAATTCCGATTAGGCCACGTTCTTATGTGGTACTGCAACACATGTTGGATTTGCAGCAGTGCAACTTAACCTGAACAGCCAGATCGGAATTCATTTACGTCAATCCGGCATTCCTCGTAAATGCATTCCTCATAAATGGAAGAGAAGGGAAAGCGGACAACAGTGAGGGAGGTGTTCAGTGCATGGGAGAGTGAGATAACAAACCTCATAAATATTTGGGCCGAAGTCTCTGTTAAAAAGAAACAGATGAAATGGCTGAACGTGACCACAGGAGGGCGTGGCTGCTGCGCCAGTAAGGAACCCCTTTTCTCAGTGATGATCCCAGCTGTCAGTCACTGAAATAAACCTCTGGTCTGGAGCTTCTACACAGCTGTCAGTTTGGTCACATTAAAAAGGTGTCGTGAAGAGTCTGAAAACGTATTAAAATGATCTAAAAAGTAGAATTGGGCCACTTTTGCTCATTTTGGATCAAATTACTTGAAGCAACTATGTAAACAGAAATTTTCAACATGTAAACATGTCAGTCTCAATCAGAATGATTTCAGTTACATTAGAGAAACGTTCTGCATGTAAATCACTGAACATTAAACACCCGCAGGTGTAAAACTATCTAGAACATCTGGCTATGAAATAGCAAAGAAGTGACTACAGATGCAGTGCAGTTCTACAGCCACCAGGATAGACATTAGAGTGTGTTTCTCCGTCAGTACAACCATTATAATACAGTAATCGGGTATCATGGAGTAGAGGCACATGACAGACTGCTGGGCACAGTCCGGCCCTGTTCACACCTGCCATTAATGTCCACTTTGGATGGTCTGATCACAGGGGACAGCCAAAAATGCAGAGACATTTTCACCTGGCACCTAAATGCATCTACAGTGACGATTCCAGATTGGATCCTCCACTGGAGGAGGTGCTCTGCACACATTTACTACACCGTTCTCTCTCTCCAGGCGCAAATGCACCAGTATGCCTCACCTGACAGCGTCCACCATGTTGTTCCAAAGAGGGTAGATGGTCTGAGACTGGTAGACAATCATGTCGTGAAGAGATTTAGGGCTGGACTTGGCCAGATACAGATTAGCAACGTCAGTACTGCTGTAATACGCTAGAATAGAGAGGAGACACAATCAGTAAATTCACCTGTGATCCGCCTAAGCTCCACCCACAGTACCTACAGCGAGTGTTAGTCACAGTAAATTCACCTGTGATCTGCCTAAGCTCCACCCACAGTACCTACAGCGAGTGTTAGTCATAGACAATATATTCACCTGCTTAAGCTCCACCCACAGTAAATTCATCTGTGCTCTGCCACAGTAAACCTAATGGTCCCAAGTATTAGCTACAGTACGCTCACCTGTGCCCTGCCTAAGCTCCACCCACATGAAATAGAAGTGCTAAGTACATGGCACAATTTACTTACAAGCTTCACCTACAGTAAATTCACCTGTGTGATTAAGCCCATCCACCAAAAACTCACCTGTACCTTCCTAATCTCCATCCACCAAAAACTCACCTGTACCTTCCTAGACTCCACCCACCTATGCCCTGGATAAGCTCCACCTCCAGGATCTCGATGCCCACCAACACATCAAGGAGGCGTTCCATGCCATCCTCACTGGTACTGAGCTCCTATGACACTTCTGCTGCAGTCAGGGACTTCTGTGATTGGAGGAGCAGATCAAACACCCCCAGCTCACATGCTGAAAAAATCACCTGAGCAGAAGAAAAGACCTCATGAGGTCTGAGACACGGATTACACAGAGTCAAGACTGTGATGTAACAGTTGTCATTTTGTAAGCTGCCTGTTTAACATCTCTGTTCTGGTTCTGCTGGAGGTTTTTCTAAATAACAAACAGTATTTGAGGTTCACGGTTTGTTACTTCTATGTACGTCCACTACCGGACTGTGTTTCTGATACAGTTTCAGTAACTACACTGTTACTGATCTTTAATACCGGCTACCGGACTGTGTTTCTGATACAGTTTCAGTAACTACACTGCTGATCTTTAATACCAGCTACTGGACTGTGTTTCAGATACAGTTTCAGTAACTACACTGCTGCTGATCTTTAATACCAGCTACCGGACTGTGTTTCTGATACAGTTTCAGTAACTACACTGTTACTGATCTTTAATACCGGCTACCGGACTGTGTTTCTGATACAGTTTCAGTAACTACACTGCTGCTGATCTTTAATACCGGCTACCGGACTGTATCTACTGCTGATTGTATTGCTATTTAAAGTCATATACTGTAAGAAATCACATTTAATGAATCTGAGCTCTGGCAACCGACCTTCCTACTCGAGCAGTCTGCGTGTGGCCTCACAGTGTGCAGTCTTTCCGCTGTGCTTGATCGTGACTGGCACAAACTCAAATGACTCAGGATAGGAGGTGACAAGAGGAGATGCCCTGGGACATGACTAGATTGAGGAGCATCGCTCCACAACACCATCTCAGAATGCACTCAGCAAAACCACACACACTGTTCAAAAGCCTGACCTTAGACACTCTGAAGCCATTGAAATATTCCAGCAGTTTGAAAGGATAATCCAGTTCACTCTGAGAGAGATGCTCCGCCATGGTGGGAAATCCTTCCTTCTGAAATATGAGAAAAGAACAATTCAGTGATTCTCTGTAACTCTATAATCTCTGTAACTCTATAATCCCTGTAACTCTCTAATCTCTGTAATCTCTATAATCTCTGTAACTCTATAATCTCTAATCTCTGTAACTCTATAATCTCTATAATAGTCGAACTCGCTCAGAGTGCATTGTTTATTGCATTGTTTGTTCTACGGTCAATTGCATTGTTTGTTCTACGGTCAATTGCATTGTTTGTTCTACGGTCAATTGCACTGTTTGTTCTACGGTCAATTGCACTGTTTGTTCTACGGTCAATTGCACTGTTTGTTCTACAGTCAATTGCACTGTTTGTTCTACAGTCAATTGCATTGTTTGTTCTACAGTCAATTGCATTGTTTGTTCTACAGTCAATTGCATTAATTTAATTGTTAATTGCACTGTTTGTTCAAGTGTTTATTCCATTGTTTATGAGCAGCTCAAGCTGAAAACAGACAGACAGTTATTCTATCACAAACCCTGTGCTGAGACTGTGGTCCAGTGAGCATCAGTCAGTTACATAAGTCCATTTGGAGAAGCTGGACATGGGTCTGCACAGAGGCCAGACCCTGTTGCATAACCAGTATATTATTAATGTCTCTGAAAGGAAACCCTCTATATAACAAAGACAGCTTTAATTACACTGGGCTGTCTCGGCTGGACCTGTTCCTCAACGTGTCCAAGCACAGCTGCTCTGAACTCACACAGCTGGACATGGGCTCCAGTCCACCTTAAACACCGCAGCTGTGGCCGACGCTGTCCCCGAGCTCCAGGCTGCAGCTGCCGCACGATTTAAGGTGGAAATTTACATCAACAACTTCAGTCTGGTTCATGCTGCAGACATGAGCTACTTTACACGCCACATGGTTCCTAAATCAAACCCAGACACTATTTACAGATCTGACCGTGAATTAACAGAGTAACAGAACCGGGTCTGGACTTACCCGAACCCAGTCCGGGGCTGCTGCTCTGCAGGGCTGTTTATCCGACACTGCGGCTCCGAGCGGCTCCGAGCTGCTGCAGACACTCGGGCTGAAAGTTCAACATGCACTTCTGCCATGTCGCCGATAGATGGAGCCCGAACACAAACCCAGACTCCGGAGCGCCGGCTTGTTTATCGGTGTAGCGACTGAAGCTGTGACTGACCAAATATGGCATCATTCTCGCGAGATCCTGCGTGAAACGGTCAACGCCAAAAAGTGACGCTGCGCAAAGTTGGTAGCTTGTTTTTAACGAAACAGCGTAAAATAAAAAGGGGTTTGTGTATAAAAAAATAATATATTTATTATAAATATAAAAATATAAAATAACGATTTAATAATTTATAAAAAATATATTCATTTAAAATAGTTATATAGTCATCAATACATTTATTATAAAATATTTAAAAAACATATTTAATAATGTATAGTTATTATAAATATACAAAATAATGTAATATAAATTCTTAAGTATTTAGTGATTAATATTAATAAATAAATATTATTATAAATATATCATTTAAATTATATGAGCTGATATAATATATATATATATATTATATATATATGAGCTGATTGGTTAATTCCAGGACAGGACAGCAGGGCCAAGTTTGAACCATTTAAACGGATTGTGTTTTTTTGGCATGACACTATGACAGACTAAGGTATATCCTAAACTCATGGTTCTCAGTGGTGCTACTGTATATACCCTGATGATCAGAAGGAAAGTATTGCAGTGTTGTTGTGAAGGAAGATGAAGGTGATCAGGATCAATAACCGATAACTGTAGTCTGATCTGATCAATATTTATTGATCTACTCATACAGAAGTGGTGTCTCTCAGTACGGCGTCGGATTTAACGCAACATGCCTGGCATCTCTGCATGGAGGTGTAGAGGTTCCTAATGGTGTCCTGTGATGATCCATCCCGTGCAGCTTGAATGTTCTCACTCAGTTCTGCAGATGGTGTGGTAGGGGTGGAGTCTTGATAGAGCGTCCAATAGCATCCCACACATTTTCAATCAGGGACAGGTCTGGAGATGAGACCGACCACTGCGTAGTATCTGTGTCTTCAAGAGGAGATCTTGAGACGGCAGCAGTATGTGGGCATGCGTCATCCTCTTGGAATAGAGCACCGGAGTGTGTGTTCAGGAAAGGTAGAACTACTATATGCAGAACCACAGTCTTGCACGGCACCACTGCTGTCGGTAGATCCCTTCTGGGCAAAACTATTTTTTTGACAAGTGTATCAACATGCATGAACTTCAGTGTACACTAGTTTAGCATCAGTGTTTTCTCAGTGGACGTTCAATTTAAATGATAAAGATCACAAGACTGAGGCAGTGGGACATTTTATTATCCAAATCTGTTTATTTGCTTATGCATCAGCATGTCTCATTGTCCTCCCCACACGCAGGCGCTCACACAGACAGTCCTGACAATTAAATACGTGAAGTGGGGAAAAAAAAGAACAGCATTAGCTCATGGTTATGCTGCACATGCTTCAATAAAATGGTACACATATTTACAGAATCCACCTTTTTTTAAATTTCTTTTTTCGACCCCTCCCTCCCTCCCTCCCTCCCCCTGAAAGAAAGCAAAAAGTAAACAAATGAAAAATGAAAGTGTTTAAACCTCTGCACCCCATGGCCCACCCAGAGAAGACTTCTAACAATTTCTTCCACACTTAAAAAGAACTTCAGCAAAGAAAACCAAAAGATATGAGAGAGAGAGAGAGAGAGAGAGAGAGAGAGAGAGAAGAGATGAAATAGACTTATGGCCAATACAACACAGTAGTAGTACATAGAGTCCATTAACTACATAAACATGGCAGTAACACTGAATACTTTAAGTCTATGTACAAGGTTGCACAGAAGTTTGGGGAGGGGTGGGTGGGTGGACTCTCAGGTTTGGAGCATGCCTTTTGGTCATCTGAACGTTTTCGAAGGGAGGGCATGTGTGGCTGAACAGCAGAGCGAGAAGATGGGACTGGATTCGGATTCGGTTTTACTCCATGCTTGAATTTTGTCGTTTTAGATCCCCCTGCCCAAACCCTCCCCTCGAGTCTTCGCCCGGTTTTCTTGCTGCTTCTCATCGTCCAGGAGTTTTTTTGTTTTGATATATAAAAGAACACAAATAAGGCACAATTTCTACTCAGACTGTTTTGTCATGGGGTGTATGGGCTGGAGGGGAGGGGTCAGAAGGGGGGAGTGAGGGGATCGAGACAAGAAAAACAGCTGATTGATTTTAAACGGTCCAAAAGAAAGAAAAGAAACGGATTTCCCTTTGTGTTCCGAACAGCCATTCTGATTGGTACGTTTCCGGCTACATCGCCGCCCCAATTTCTATTGCTTTAGGAACCCTGCTCCTCCCCTTTACCCAAATGTGTACAAACCAAACAGTGTGACGAAACTAAAACTGTAAAAATGCTCCATACAGAAAAGAATCTAGTACTGAACTAATGCTAAAGCAGAACCCCCCCCCCACCCTCACCCCCCACCAACCCTTTGGATCGGCCAACGCCATCAAAGTCTAGCCTTAGATTCACTTTTCGAATTTAAAATGAAAAGTGACCCCAGCTAAAATACAGCCCACCTCAAAGTGGGCCACAAATGAATGCTGATGTATTATGGTAGTACAGAACTGCAAAACAAAAATAATAATAATAATAATAATAAAAATTGTACCCAGCTGTTTCACGGCCCAGTTTTTTTTTTTTTTTTTTTTTAAATAAAACTGAACCACTGAACCATTTCTCCCTCTCTCTCCATCCCGTTAGTGCAAGGCTTCCCCTCGCTGGGTTCATCAGCAGTGACGTCCCAAAGGAAACAAGTGTACAGAAATCTGGTGTGTTTGCGTGTAAATTTCAGTGTTTCATTCAATGTTCATAAAAATCACTTCACATTTTCAGTCCGTGACACAAACACGCAGATGTGCAGGATTTAGTAAAAGCCCCGGGGGTTGCTTCCCTGTGCAGGGGGGGGTGGGGTATAAGGCTGAGGGTCCAGTGAAGATAAGAAAGATGTACGCAAGTGGGTTTGAGTGGATCAGGACGGAACATAGTGGGCGAAAAAGAAAAGAAAAAGAAAAAAAAAAAAAAGGGGTGGAAATGAAAACGGTCTAATTCACCTTATTCCCAAAGACAGCAACGATGAGGCCATCTTTGATTGAGTAGGACATCTGGTACAGCAGCCATTCATTGATACAGATTACAGCCACAGGGAGGATGAGGAGCAGTACAATGCGCTCGGCTAGAGGACGTTACAATAATCGGAAAAAGAGGAGGACGTTGCGTGAGAAACAGTGTTGTGGGGCAGTAAACATACACCGATCAGCCATAACATTCCGTCCTTGCTCCTACACTCACTGTCCACTCAATCAGCGTCTCTTGGGTCATGTTGTATTGTTGGTGTGTGTTGTGCTGGTACGAGCGAGTAAGACACAGCAGAGCTGCTGGATGTTTAAACACTGTGTCCACTCACTGTCCACTCCAAGTTTCTCCACCCTGTGGATGTAAAGTCAAGAGACAGTTTGTGTTGGTCATCCTCTAGTCCTTCATCAGTGCTCACAGGACAGTTCAGCAGTGCACCGATGGGTTTAAACACTCCAGCAGCACTGCCGCGTTTAATCCACTCACAGCAGTGCAACACGCACCACCAAGAAGGTCTGCAGAGAAACAGATGGACGACAAGACCTACAAGTGCTCCTGTACGGACAGTGTCACAATAGTCATAATGTTCTGGCTGATCAATGTATATCCACCACCTTCCAAAGAAGCAGAGATGAACGGGTGGAAATGTCCACCTGCTGTCCCCGTTCTGTGGAGGGGAAACAAACACCGGGACATCCTTACCAACAATAACGGCTCGGTTCTGAAGCTCTGGTGAAGCACAGTCCTGGAGGTCCCGTCTCAGTTAACAGTTGTCCTACTTAAACACACACATGATTCAACTCAATCAATAAGCAGATGTGTGTGTTTGAGTAGCTCCAGTCTGGGCAACTCTGGTGCTGTAGTTCCAGACTGTTGTGACCCCCTCGGAGTGCACTACACTGCTCACTCTGCTCAGCTGTGGTTGGCATCGAGATCAACACAAAGGCAGACGGAACACTCTTGAAAGCGTGTGTGGTGGAATAAGGTGAATAGAAACATTCTTCTACTGAATAGACTGGACTAGACGTACATTGTCAACATGCTCCTCCTGAACTAATAACAGAAAACAACTTCACATGAAATACAACAGTATTAGAATATCAGCTGGAACAGCTGCTCCTCAGCTTCCGTCTGAGGTTCCTTTCAGATCCACCTCCGTTCTGTTGTTTTCAAATACTATGAAATACAGGGAACGTGTCCACAGTGACTGACTACAGACGGGAGTATTGAGCATTTTTAAACTGGAGTTTTCTGTGCTAAAACACACTCGAACTCATCAATCAAACTCAACAATCATCACTGGCTTGGTAATGAGCAGCACAAGCAGGTTCCTATGGACCGGGGCTGTGAACCACTTGGAAAAAGGAAGGAAAAAGGAATATGGCAGGAATTTAGAACAAGGTGTGAACGGACAGCCTGAAGCGACTACAGATTGAATGCTCCGATATGGAAGTGGCAACACAGCGTCACAGCCAGCCCAGCTGGGAGCAGGGCACATAGTTGTAGCTCTGCTGCTGCTGAAGGCTTTCTGCGTCAGCAGTACCAGAACACCGGTCTGGAGCATTTAATGTAGGTGCAGGGTGGGGTAAACCTGGGGTAGGTGCGGCTTAATGGGGTAAAAGGAGGGGGGGAGGGGTGTAGTCTGGGCTAGGAGTGGCAGGTTGGTTGGATGGTAGCGGTCTGAGTCTCAGGCTTTGGTCGCTGTATGGGTGGAGCACATCAGTCGTGTTTCAGATGGTCCTTAATGTCCTCCTCGTCCGTGTACTCCGACGGCTCATCACCCGGCTTCAGCAGACGACCTACGTAGTCATATTTTTCTGCGTTTGTGGAGAGAGACAAAACGGAGAAGAGTTACCAACTGCCCTCCTCCGAGGACATGACAGCAAGTAGGTCTCTTTAGTCATTACATTACACATTGCTACATACACCTTGCATCCACTGTAGAACACAATGCATTGCTAGAAGGTTCTCAGTGATGCACGTCGCACCTGACCTCGTACTCGGCTAATGGCTGTTTTCGCAAAGACTGCACAGTTCCATCCTGAAAGCTTGGAAGTGCGAGTCCAAATGGACTCGTTTGAAAGTTGCATTCCAGCTCTGGTGTGGGAACATTTTCTGAACAAGTGAGAAGAGCGCATTAACGTAAGCGTGTCTTGGCGGCGTGACACTGTGCTGACTCACGATTTTTATTGTTTCCTGTGTTTTTCTGATTATTCGGGTTATTCTGTTACAGTCAATCAGACCGTTCTGCTATTATTGCTTGTAAATGGAAAAAATATCATCCCAGTTACGTTGTTTTTACACTCGTGTGTGATTTAGGCTCCATTATTTTTGATTAAACAGAGTGGTTTCATTTCATTTATCGGATATTTAACCATTTAATAATCCAGCGTCTGAATATTCAAAATGACGTTTAAAAGGGTGTAACTGCATTATGTTATTTTTAATGTTATGGTAACACTGTTAATCGTAATACTTTCCGGAACAATAAAGTGTAAAAAGGAAAACGGTCACTGTGATCAGCCGAACAGCAAGACTAATTCCTGATAATGATCACCCATGTCCTGTGCAGATCTAGACTCTCAGAACTGTGAGTCAGTTTCACAGAACATCTAAAGAACAGTAAGGGAGAAACGATTTCTCAGACCCAGACAAGCCTTTAATCAAGCCCTTCAACAGGAGAACTGAGAAATTCCAAGATTAATTCAGAGAAACAAACAGGACACGTGGATCTGAAAGATTCGGTCTGGTTTGAGGGCATGTGGCTTTAATCAAACAGAAGACAAAGTATTTACAGTGACTGCTTGTTCTTTGGCTCGGCCACGGAATTCGGGAATTTTTGGCTGGAATATATGAACGTGTGAGATATACTGGGGTTCCAAATCCCCTTTGATCCCGGGCGGTTATTCTTGGTGATCTGTGATAAATACGTAAAAGGTTGGATTCAAACTGGTTTAATGACTGGGAGACAAGTTCTAGTAAGGATTAGGAGAACAGTGGGACGTTCACACTCACCCATAAACTGCATCTCCCATTCCCTGACGCTCTCCATCTGAACCGCATTGAGATCTGACAGGTCATCGTACTCGTCCCGCAGCGCGTCCTTCTCCAGACAGAACGTAGCCAAACCACGAGAGGCATCTCGGCCTGCAAAGATTCCATACGGACCCTCTGGGAGATGGGAGAAGAAAGAACAGCAGGCGTCACATTTATCAAGTTAGGAAAGTTAGAGCATTACAATTTACACACACACACACACACACACACACACACACACACACACACACACACCTGCAAACTCAGCTGGGATATATATACTCAGTGAAAGCTAGAACATCATCGTTTAATAAAGAGAGAGCACAGACTAGAACCCTATCTCCAGACCATTAGAGATCCACAGCTGAGACAGATCCTGACCAAACACCAGCTCAGTCACCACAGCCTGGCCGTAGAGATGGGCAGGTACAAACAGTCCTGGCTGGACTGAGTGCAACAAGTGTGTGGTCAGTGTGAGAGCGGGGACGAGGGGACACCAACAGAACCAAACTCCTCATTAAATCAAGAATGACCCACACTGTCCAGGGTGTCTGACTCAGGAATCAGATAAACACAGGCATGAAGAAATGAAGGTAAAAATGAATCAATGACCCCAATCTGCCCTTCCAACACTACATATTTCTGCTGCCCAGCAAATCCACACGTGGAGATGATCGAGCCAGGTGTGCTTTATGAGACGTGTGCACATTTCTGCAGGCCGTTGTGATACGCTGATCTAATCCACAATCACATCTGTTACACACAGTCCAGCCGTACAAACAAGCTCACCACAGTGGTGTCAGATCTCACACACACACCATGCTGCAGTTTTCCGGAAGTAACACAAACGCTACCACAGAGATCTGCGCAGGTTGAAGATCTTCTCCATGCCAGAGACGAATAGGAGCACGTTATGGATGCATTATGCAGAAGGACATTCCTGCAGCACAGTGCTCGGCCTTGACACAAGAAGAGAAACCAGAGGAAGCCGATATCAGGACGGCTGTTTCCACAAACTGCCGCCGTCCAGGCCGTTCTGACGAAACCACCGTCGCCTGTGGTTGCAGTGGTGTCGTGAACAAACCTGGACTGAAACCGATGAATCCAAGGACGCTTTGGGATCCGACGGTTGGGTTTGAGTATGGAAGCTTCAGTTCTGCTTTTGCAACACACTGCCCCAACTGCTGGTGTGACATCCGACAGTCGCTCACCCCTAGCGGTGACACAAGGCACACTAACAGCATAGCAACACGGGTACCTGCACCCACATATGATACATGGCAGGGCTTCCACCTGGCAAGGCTTTCCCAGGAATGTCTCCACCAGATCACAGCACTTCAGCTGGACTCCAGCTTCCTCAAACTATGAGTGTGCAGGATCTACAGGCCCAGCTGCAACATCCATGGATAAATGTTCTGCAGGATGTCATACAGAACCTGTACCTCCTGTACCGTATCTCATCTTATGTCCAAACTAGAGTCCGAACAGGGAACTACAACCTCCTTTTAGTTGTACAGTTTAAAATACACCGATCCTTTATTCTAATATTGTAATCAGCTGACTGTTTACTGGATCCAGCCTTGTATCTTGAACTGGCAGGAACTGACTGAAGTGTCCTTGATCAAGGCACTGAACTCCCCAGCTGCTCCCCTGGCACTGCCCACCGATCCGGGCACGTGTGCTCACTGTCCCCTGGTGTGTGTATGTGCATCAGTGTGTGAGGACGTGAAATGCAAAACACAGTGGGTTAAAAAAGTATAATTACTAATTATGTATATGTAAACGAGTGTACACCTGCACCACCATTCAGACTACAGTATGAAAGAACACCTGTTGCAGACAAACAGAGCTCGGACAAGCATTTACAACTTCTAACGGCCACGATGCAGAACTCAAGTTCAGACTGGCCGGGGCACGGTTCTGAAATGTCTCAACAGAGGATGGTAGAAATGTCTGGAATGTGGGCGTACACTCACCTACCTCAAAACAGCTGTTAGACAGGAACCACGCCCTCACCAGTCCCAAAATTCCAAAATATTCCTTCAATACACTTTGGAATGAAGTTTTGAGCACTGAACCCTCAGACACACAGTGACTCTGAGACTGAGACACATCCAGAACCCAGTTCTGTTTGTTAACCCACCAGTAAAAATGCACTCCAGCCCTAATGAGAGACTACTACTGGAGAGCACAACACTGGTATTACAGCATCCCACTTTTGTCTTGGATACGACCAGTGAATCAGTGACCGTGGTCAAGTCCAAGATCAACAGTTTGTTGTCACACGTCCAGAAGGTCTGGTGTGATGGTGTGGGTGCACTTTCGTACGATTCCAGATCACCTTCGGTCTTCATTACAGACACTTTAACAGACCAACGTTACGTTAATGAGGTTCTGCAACCAGTGGTTCTACCTTCTCTGAACACACACTCCGGTAATCTATTGCAACAGGACGACGCTCGTCCACACACTGCTGCCGTCTCAAGATCTCGTCTTGAAGACACAGATACTACGCCGTGGTCGGTCTCATCTCCAGACCTGTCCCTGATTCCTTTACGTTGTGTTTATAAATAAGGGTTACAGGAATTGTGGGCATGGTCTTTTGCACAATGTCAATTCACTTCATCTACTATCGTTTGCAATTGGTCCGATTGTCTGAACCATCAGTGTCTGACTGCGAATGAACCGGACGATTCAGCACATGGTCTTTAAGAAATAATCCGACTACCGGAGCTAAACTGCCCCGTCGACTGCTGATCATCTACTGAAACATTCTCCTAAAAGCATGACCAGGTTTATAAAACCAGCTCCAGGAACGGTTTGATGGGCTGCAGCCAGAGCTGCCAGCTTTGACGGCCCTGCATAAACATGTGGAAACGACTGCAGAGAGAAGCTCCATCCCTGAGATATTTGGATAATTGTGAAAATCATCTGAGGACCATGTGAGAAACTCCCTCACATGCCCAGCTTCTCACTTTCTGATCATCTGATTCTCCCACAAGACACTACTGACCTCATAACAGCATAACAGACTCCATTAATAACAATCGGCAGACAAAGGACAGCAGGTTAAAAGCGAGTGGCGATTTCGTGGTCAAAACAGGACAAAGGGCAGTAGACATGCTGTCCTTATTACACAATCATCATTAAGAGGGAGGTAGCTCTGGAACGTGTGGCCAAATAAGGGCAGCGGTCAGAGGTCAGTCCAGCAAGCCAGTCTTCCAGCTCCAGGGCTGCTCAGCCGTTTCAATCACAGACGGTTCACGATCAGATGGTCTGTCTTGATCTTAAAAATAGGCAAAGGAGAACTGGGCCTGAACACACACCCAGCGGTTTGTTGTCACACGTCCAGAAGGTCTGATGTCGTGGTGTGGGTGCAGTTTCGAACGATGCCAGATCACCTTTGGTCTTCACAGACCAATGTTACGTTAATGAGGTTCTACAACCAGTGGTTCTACCTTTTCTGAACACACGCTCCGGTGTTCTATTCCATCAGGACGATGCTCGTCCACACACTGCTGCCGTCTCAAGATCACAGCCTCCAATGGCATGACTGGATCAAAACGACAAATTTCAGCGGGTGTGTGATAGTTTAAGCACCATCAGCTGTGGCATGTAAACAGACGAGCCAAAAGACAGGCCCTCGCGTCCCTAAATCATTGGGGGGAGAAACAAATTAGGAATGCAATGCGGAAGACATCGCACGGTGGTCCAATCACCTCGGCGGGAATCAAGCTGTAGACACCGCAGCACACATCTGACCACAGGATGATTATATCAGTGAAAACAAGCACAACAGTGGACGAGTGTGGTGTTAAGGTGACGTCGAATCATTTTTTAGCATTTCTAAGTGGTTCTGACCAGAGGAGGACGGATGTCTCTCAAAAGTGCGGGTAAAATTTCTTCCCTCTGAGGAACTTTTCCTGTCTTTATGTCTTTGAAGCTGCTATGGGGACATCAGGGTGCGAGACAAATACATTTCACTTGACCGGACGAGTAAAAGGAAAACCCGGCGCACACGGAGCGTGGTCAGCATCTGGTATAAATACAAACACACACACACAGATAGTGTTAACCTTGGACACCCGTTTTAACACACCCCACACGTACACACAGCTAACTCCATGTGGCCTGGCTGTGTAACGTCCACGTCGGACATGGCTCGAGTTCAATAAATGTCAACACCACAGAACTCTCCTATCTCCCTCGCTGAATCGCTGAACAGGCTTTAAAGGAATCAGAGACACCATGAGTCACTGCAGCTGATCTGACCGTCCTTTCCCAGACAAAGTAAGGTGGAAATTCAGCCAACTGAGCCAAAAACTAGATCCCAACTTTCCCACATTTACTGGAAATAAAACGCGATGTAGGTGGGTCTTCACTGACCTACAGGCTGATCAGAAATGAATATGAAAACCAGTGATATTACTGTCATCACCCAACAGATTCACAAACGCTTTCCTAAATAAAAATTTAACTTCAAAATGTCTTAAGAAAATCTTATTTGGGCCATTTGTAAAAGTCTTTCAGCTGAGCGATGTATCGATATTTATATCTATATCGGGATATAAACAGAGCGGGATACGGGCTGAGCGATGTATCGATATTTATATCTATATCGGGATATAAACAGAGCGGGATACAGACTGAGCGATGTATCGATATTTATATCTATATCGGGATATAAACAGAGGGGGATACGGGCTGAGCGATGTATCGATATTTATATCTGTATCGGGATATAAACAGAGGGGGATACGGGCTGAGCGATGTATCGATATTTATATCCATATCAGGATATAAACAGAGAGGGATACTGGCTGAGTGATATATCGATATTTATATCTATATCGGGATATAAACAGAGCGGGATAGCATGAGCCGGCTATATCGATATTTATATCTACATCGATATAAAACAGAGCTCTGTGATATTTATGATGATTATGATGGAACTGTTCAGCCGTCTTAAACTCAGATTAGCTGCAGTTTCTAAACATTTGCTCACTGGCTAATGTAGATCAGATGAAACGGGGGCAGATCTGACAGAGATGATGGGGAGATCTGACACTGCAGGGGGGCAGATCTGACAACGAGGGGCAGATCTGACAGAGATGGGGGGGCAGACCTGACACCGGGGGGCAGATCTGACCGAGCAGGGGGGGGCAGATCTGACCGAGCAGGGGGGGGCAGATCTGACACTGCAGGGGGGCACATCTGACAATGAGGGGCAGATCTGACAGAGATGGGGGGGCAGATTTGACAGAGCAGGGTATTGTTTACTAACTGAAATATGAACGGCGCTGCGCTGTTGCCCTGGCAACAATATTCAGGCGATAAGCGCGCGCGTTGACGCGTTTTCAGCCCCTCTCTCTCTCTCTCTCTCTCTCTGTCCTCCTCCTTCTTACCGCGGCCGTAAAACTTCCTGCCGCTGGTCACGTCGAACACCTTCATGTTGACGGCGATGAGGATGCGCGGGTTCTGCAGCCCGTCGTACTCCCGCAGCTGCTCCAGGGTGAAGTCCCGCCGGCCCATCTTCGGCAGCGGCGAGGCCTCGCTGCCCCCGGCCGCGTCCGCGCCCGCCCGCCGCAGCCACCGCCGGTACACGCTGTAGCAGGCGGCCAGCACGACGATGACGGCGCTGAGGTTCAGCAGCGCGCCGCCGACCCCGGGCCCCGGGTCCAGCTCCTCTGTGCTCGCCGCGCCCGCTGCTCCGCTCCTGCCGTCCCCATCGTCCGCCATACTGTCTGCACGTTAGCGCCGAGCCACAGCACACACCCCGCCCCCATCCCCGGGGCCGCATTTGATTGGTCCTCGGCGCCCGGGCCCCGCCCGCTCCCGGATCAGGCGTGAGCACGATTGGTTCTGCGTCACCGGACACCGCCCACTTCGGACTGCAGTCGGCGTTTCATTGGGCCGCTGTTGTTCGAAGCCGTCTATTTTGGAACGTAGCTCGCACCTGATTGGCCTGCTGTCATTTGAACCCGTCCATCCTCAGATCGACAGCCCGCACGTGATTGGGCGTCTGCGCTTGGAGCCCGCCCACTTTATGCCCAGGCCCGTTTGTGATTGGTTCCCTGCCTTTCGCAGTTTATGAAGCTGTTTATTTACTCGTTTCGCATCTAATTAGAATCCGGCTGCAGTCTGCAGGACAACATTGGTCGCTTGTTGCGTGCTCCGCCTACTCCAGGTTAGAGGGCGAACCTGATTGGTCCGCTGTCCAGAAAGGCCTCATGAACACGTGTGATTGGTTCGTTTGAGGCTGGATGGGAATTGTAGTTCTCTGACGGTGCTTGAAGGTTTGTGACCCCTCTGCAAGTCCACGTCCTAACAGTAGAGAAGGAACCAGATCAAAGAAAGGAGACACAAACATCAGACTTGAGAACCTTGAGGATCAGCTGATCCTCTGAAGGTCAAATTAGACTGAGGTGTTTCCAATTAGTGGGAGCCAATCAGGTGTGAGTGGGCGTGTCCTGTTTTATTTAAAGAACAGGTCTCTTGTTTGACCACCTTTTTGTGGATGAGTATCCTGGAGAACAAGGATGAGTCCTGAGTTGTTGATGCTCATCAGGCTGGAAAAGGTTCTAGAACCATCTCTAAAGAGTTTGGACTCAACCAATCCACAGACAGATTGTGTACAAATGGAGACCATTATTACCCTCCCCAGGAGTGCTCCACCAACAAAGATCACACCAAGAGCAAGGAGTGTAATAGTCCACCAGCTCACAAAGGAACTTCTAAGCAACTAAAGGCCTTTCTCACATCGACTAATGTTCATGATTCCACCATCAGGAGAACATTGGACAACAGTGGTGAGCAGGGCAGGGTTGCAAGGAGAAGCTGCTGCTCTCAAAATAGAACATTGCTGCCTGTTTGCAGTTTGATAGATCACATGGACAACCCAGAAGTCTGGAACAATGTTTTGTGGATGGATAAGAGCAAATTCTTTTTGGTTTCAACAAAGATCAGTTTTGTCCCAAAGTATTGTCCCATCTATGAAAGAGGTTGGTGGTAGTATCACGGTATGGGCCTGTTTTTCTGGCTTCTTGATGGATCAATGAATTCTGAATTATAATGTAAAATATCAGGACATCTGTCTGTGAGCTGAATCTCGACAGAATGTGGGTCATGCACAACGACAACGACCCTAAGCACACAAGCCATTCTACCAAAGAATGTTTTAAGACACCAGATACTGAAAGCAGAGGGTCACATACTTTTACCCTTACAGATATGAAATGATATGAATCATTTTCCTTCATTGATGTATTATTCAAGCACAAATCTAAAAAAAATGAGACAAACATAAGAGTTGGGTTTTAATAAACAGAATTTTAATAAATTTTTTTATATATGTTTTTTTTACATGTTACAATTTATAGGCAAAAAAGAGAAAAGAATTAACCTGACATGCATATGAACACACCAGCAAACAATACTACAATAATAAGGATCAATAAAATAAAAATTAAAATCAATCAAATCAGGGTATTTTCATTATTTTTATGTACAGTTTTTATTTGTATTTTATAGCTACATAATCCAAATAAGCTGTATAAGCAATAAAAAATGATCAATTACATCATTCAAAATAGAGAAAAACAAACTATCCCATCTCCAATAGAATTTTAATATTTTTTTTTTTGGAAATATACCTCCTTTTTGTTTAAAAAGATAAAAATTCTTAGAAAATAAAACTTCAAGTAGAGAGATATGTTTCAAATTTAAGTGAAAATCCAAAAAGAAGGAAGAAAAAAAAAGACCACCCCTCTGAACGACTGTCTACTTTTTAACCTCCGAGGGAAGGGGGGCATCATCTTCACGCTACACAACCATCAAATGTGGGCCCAGACACCCCGAAGCATCTTAGTGTCATGGATGATTTTAAAGTGGTAGAGTGAGCATTACACGGAACACTCTCTCTACCAGTGAACATGATCTAAGACGCTACTGGGAAATCCAGCCCTGTTAAATAACAGATTAAAACTGTCCTACCTCCTCACGTCCCACCCTCTTCGTTTTACAATCCTGCACTATTTTTGGCTTTGAGCTTTACTGTCTATTCGTCCAACACTCAGTTAAGTTGTAAATGCAGCTATGCATCAACAAACAGTGTATAGTGTGTCTTTGACTGTTGTCGTGGTTTTCCTTCCACAAGCTTAAAAGAATAAACACGTAGGTCACAACGACTTCACGTCCGGCCAACGTTTCCCAATTGACTTACAGCTCGTCTCGTTCCGTCCCCCACGCGTGACGGTGATGTTCAGGCACACAAACAGCAAAAGTTGACACCTACAATAAAATCAAGTCTGATCCATCTTCCTAACCTGCCGTTAGGTTCTAGAGTTGTTTTCGTTCTTTTGTCTTTTGAAATGTAAGGCACCCCAGAGATACGTTATAACAGAGACAAATGTACATCCAACACGTGAACACTGAGCTGCTTTTGATGCAGCCTTTCGTAAACTTGACAGCAGAACGTTTTGACCCCAATGATTAAATCGATTAAAACAGCAAAAAAAAAGAAAATCTAACCAGTCAAAATCTGTCTGATTGGACAAATAATACTACATTCAGGCTGACGTAGTGAAATCGATGCAGCTGTGATGGTTGTCACTCCTCAGAGCTTCAGTTTAACGGTTTGACTGATTCACTCGTGCAGCGCATTTACGATGGAGTTGGTAAACCTGAAAAGTTTGTTTTCATCCTAGATCAGACGTAGTGGTCACTGGAAGTGCCCTGTGCCACTCAGTCCAGGACTCATTTCTTTGGCGGATTGGCCTCTTTGGTTTTGCCGGCGGCGGGTTCTCCCTTGCGTGTGTCGGCTTGTGGGTTCCTCTTTGCGTTCTCTTTGGGAGGGGCCTTTACGGCTGCAGTCGGCTCGCCGGCTCCAGCGGAGCTTTTGGCAGATGCTTTCAAACCAGTTGAGGCTGCTTTGGCGGGCCCTGTAGCAGCTGGGTGATTGGCTGAGGTGGTTTTGGTATTTGTTGTAGCTGCTGACTGATTGGCTGAGGCTGCCTTGGCTGACCCCTGACTGGCCGAAGCGAATTTAGTGTTTGCCGGGGAAGCTGACCGACTGTTTGAATCCGTCTTGGCCGCCACAGTAGCAGCAGCAGGACGATTAGAGGGCTTGGTGAGCGGGGCTGGTTTTGAAGATGATGACGAGGAAGAGTTGTGACGTTTGCGTCTCCCATCGTCACCTCCAGATGAAGAGTGTCTCCGCCTCCTGCCTCCCTCTTCACCCATTGGCGGCTGGAAGAGAGGGAATCAGATTTTGATGATATGCTTATTATACAGTCAAAATGGGCAGCTACAGTGACAGTTTGGTGAAATGTACACCCCTCACCACTGGAAGCTCATACCCCACCAATTAGCATGGTCTACACCTAAATGTGGATGTATTCAGTAAACTCTAATAGACTTGCTTAGATGGTTTCTGACACTGTATGACTCACTGTTATCAGGAACATAGACAGATGTACAGAAAACGGTCAGGCTTGGTCCACTGTGGCAAGGGGCTTGGTTTTCATGGAGGTTCCACACTCACCTCCACTCTGAAATCATCTATGCTCTTGAACTTGCTGAGGTGTTCCTGCAGTTTGGGGTCGATGACCTGGTTCTTCACCTGGGCGTATTTCAGGAAAGCCCAGAACTTCTCTAGACCGTACAGCTGACCTGTAGACAGACAGTGTAGCGATCAGTGTTCTCACCTCCACACAGACACATTCAAGCATTAAGGGTGTAAATTAAATTGGGTTTATTCTAATGTTATATAGAGTTAATTACAGGTAGACGCTCTCACTGACACTGACTTTATGTTTATTTGGGTTTATTCTAATGTTATATAGAGTTAATTACAGGTAGACGCTCTCACTGACACTGACTTTATGTTTATTTGGGTTTATTCTAATGTTATATAGAGTTAATTACAGGTAGACGCTCTCACTGACCTCTGACTATGTTTATTTGTGTTTATTCTAATGTTATATAGAGTTAATTACAGGTAGACACTCATTTCATAGACATACATGGTATATGGTTCTCCATGAGTCAGGCCCTGCTTCAGCAAACATGAACCATCTTCATCATAATTCACAGCATTTAATGAATCATAACATTTGAACTGTATGAGTCGCTGGAAACAGAACAGGTGAAAACATTGTGGCCTTTCCTTCAACATCATTACGTCTGACGGCTGAGCCGGAGCAGATAAATCGATAAGGCTTGCTTTGTGCAACTCCAACACGGGAGCGAGCTCGGAGGCAGGTGGGTGTGTTCGGGTGTTGCAATTCAGTGCCGATGTTCATCAGCACAGAGCTGGTAATTATAGCTGAAATGGTCAGTCGAGAGCTCCCCAGTCTGGACCATCCACAATGAGAGGAGTTCTTCTAAAAGACGACTGTACCTTTCTCGTAGTCGTTTAAGGTTTCTTCCTGGAATTCCTTGAAGATCTCCGGTCTGAACCTCTTCTCCAAACCGTAACTGTAGAAGCGGAAAAGGCATTCCAATCCGTACCTGCAGGAACACCAGCGTATAATATTACAGAAAACAGTAATGCCAACGTACCATCTGATTACACACTACATGTCCAAAAGTTTATGGACACCCCTTCTAATGAATGCAGTCTTTTTTTAAGGGAAGAGCTGGTGAGTTGAGAATGAGGTGGGGGTGGTAATCATCTAACACACTGTCCTCACTAATGCTCTCGTTAATGAATGCAATCAAATCCTCACAGCAATGCTCCAGAATCAAGTAGATTCTAGTAGACTGCTGCCGTCTCAAGAGCTCGTCTTGAAGATTACTAAGATTTCCCTGCATGACTGAGCTTGAGTTTAGTATTTGCTAATCCCACACACACACACACACACACACACACACACACACACACACACACACACACACACACACACACACTGTTCACAGGTGGAACAACCTGTTCACCTGTTTCTCTCCCTCTGCAGCTCATAAATGTCACAATTTATAACCTCTCTCACACTTTCACCTGCACTCACACACTCGCGCAGTGTGCTCAAAAGTTCATATTCCAGAAGAACGCTACACACCGTGTGTGCATGTGGGATTTCTGAGTGTATAATTTGTGTTTACCTATTAAACCCTACTGGCACCTGTCCCTCACCTGCAGATGAGTACCCAACCACCAGGTTCTGAGCTGTAAGGAAAACCGATTCTCACTGGCACCTTTCGATGCACTCGGTTCTCGCCTGTAGCTCAGAAACCAAACACCCGATTCTCACCTGTAGTTCTCTTTGGCATCCTCCACGGCATACAGCTTAAACTCCTCGTACATTTTCCTGTTGAAGTTGTCCCTGAGGAAGAAGGACCAAAACCTGAAGAGTGTGTTCATCTCCTGAGACTGGCCCACGCCCAACCGTTTCCTCTCTATAAACAAAACACACCAGAAATCACACAACAGCCTATCACCCGTTAGGCAAAAGACACACACTCATATTGGTAATCAGTTGGTGAATTTTCTGGATACGTGTCAAGACCCCCGTCAACGTAAGTGTGTTTCCAGCTCTGGGTTTGTGTGTGTACCGTTAAGGCAGCGCCGGCGGTACTTGTGATAAACCTGCTGGGTGAAGCCATTCTCTTGGAGCAGTTCGTGGGATGGGTGCCAGAATTTGGGCAAAGACTGAGGGGTGCAGCCGTAACTACCCGACTGCAGGGGGGCACCTTCTGATGGCGAGGCGTTAGAACTGCTGTGAAAAGAATGAGATGGAGAGAGAGGGGTTTGATGCGATTAGACGGGATTATATGGGGGGAACAAAAACACGGAGCTTTAGAGTATTACTGTTTGAGTGTTTATGGTAATGAGACAGCATGACTTAGCGTGACTCACCTGATTGAGTTAGTGCGCGGTCTGTGCTCTCTGGAGTCCATCACCCAGCCCACATGGCTCTCCAGCGGAGGATTGGAGCTGTGCCGGGTTTTCCTCTTCCTGGGAGTCTAAGGGGGAAAGAGAGTGATCTCTAACAGACCTGTTTATGGGGTTTCTGAAACTGTTTGACTCAGTGCAGCACAGGGGAGGATCTCGAAGGTTCGACGGACTATATTGGGTAGAGAGGGCAGGACTGATAAATTTGATATTTTGGGAGAGTATCGCTTTAATCTGTGGTTCATCAATATTCATCTTCTTGACACTTGCTGTGTGTTTACCTTTCCATCAATGTTGCCGCTGTCCTTGATAACGGGATAGAAACGGGGTGTTTTGGTGGGGTCCTGGCGGCCAGGTGTGCGTGGGGTTCGGGGGGTCCGGGGTGCACTGGAGGATTCTGGGACATTGGTGGGGAGAGAATGGGCCATACTGAACTCATCTACAACACACAAAAAAACAAAATAATTAAAACGCTGCAGTTAAAACTTCTTAAAGCTCATCCCAAAAGTACAGGATGGAGCTCCATCATTCCAGAGAACACAGTTCCACAGCTCAATGCTGGGGGTCTTTATACGTTCTAGTCCATGCCTGGCAGACATGGAGACAATAGGGTCATGTTTATCTGCTCCAGAGAGTCCTATTCTATTGACAGTACATGGACTGGACAAGCTGTGTGTGCATTTGCACATCTGTGTCGGCAATGAGTAAAGCTGAATGCATTCATTAGAAGCGATGTCCATAAACCTTTGGACAGATAATGCATGTAAAAAGTCTCCCTTTTGAAATAAAGATATTTGAACATGAGCTTGTTTAAGCAATTATGTATCGAGCTAATAATTATTTCCATTATTAATTAATCTGCTGGACAGTATAAAACTCAGTCCAAAAATGTAGTCAAATCACCCAATTCTACTGTTCAAATATTATATACGCAGTAAATTAACTACACATATACATTTACACTATAGAACAACATGATCTGTTTAGGCTGCAAGTCTACAAATACAGAAACAATAATAAATAAAGAAGTCTACCTTGGCATGGGGGAGGTGGGGGCACTTCCTGGTTGGGATCAACAGGTATTTTAGGGGTCAAAGTGTCAAACTCGTCCTGGCTGATCATACTGATCTTCTTAAAGTTCTCTACTTCCTGTTGATAGAAAAACACACACACACACACACACACACACACACACACACACACACACACACACACACACACACACACAAAACTTTCTTTATTGAGTGTTCTGAGCAGGTAACCATGACCTTCACTGAACTCTTCAGAGTTGAATATACTCTGACCTTCTCCACACAGGATCCAGTGATGGCTTTCACACACTAACGGCCCCTTTAACCAACAATCTCAGCGTGGTCAGCTCATTACACAGCTTACACACACCACGTCACCAGCGAGTAGTGTAACCCCACTACTTTAACACCACTATGCTAAGCTGGATTAGATTCTACGTTAAGGCACTTGAGGTGAAAGGTCTTACTCTAGGTCCTGCTGCTCACTCCATGTCCTTAGTGACCCTCGATGGAGATTATGCTAAGGTGTAGAAATACATCCGGAGGAGCCACGTCAACAACACACGTTATATAACTTTAATGATTTGATTTTGTAACAGAAGAATAAAAAGACCTGTTTTGTTGCCAATATAAAAGTACACCGTTAAAGAGGTGTTCTTTATGATGAATAATGTACAATAACAGTGTACTAATGATGGTGCAGGGACGCAGATAAGTGTCAGGGTCCTTGTTAATTAAAGTGATGAGGTTTTTTTTTCCTGAGGCGGTGACCCTTCTGAACTCTTCACCGTGTCTGCTGGTGCAGGAGCTCCATGCCGGATAGATGGGAGGAGGGTGAAAAGTCCATGGTTTGGATGAGAAGTGTCCTCGATGATGTTTCTTTTATGGTAAATGTCCTGAATGGTGGGTAACTGGGTGCCCGTGACACGTTCTGGACAGCTTTGTGCTCAGCTGTAGAGCCATTGTCATACCATTCTGAGATGCAGTTTATGAGTAACTTGATTACGGTGTTGGAAGCATAAATAGGAACACAGTCGAGGGTGAACAGAGAGTACACATTCAGGCTTAGAACACCCGTGTTCAGGGTGATGGAGGAGGTGGTTTAGGAAAAATACGTAAACAAAACTACAACGTATTGCAGATTTACACTGATTATGTATTGTTTACATGCAATAACTGTAAACAAGTGTACATTTTGTTACTTTTACTGATTCAGTGCATTTTTGATTGTCAATTCAAGCAACACACACACACACACACACACACACACACACACACACACACACACGATTGCCCATGGCCGACCTATTTCACAGTACAAACACACTATCGGTCAACTGCGCTGCAACTGAAAGTGAACAGCAGCCTGACTGACTCTTAACAAAGCCCACGTCTGTTAAATCAACATATCAAGGAAGAGCACCAAGACCGACATCAGTGAACAGATACAATCAACTTATTCATTTCCACCCAGCTTCATATGGGGAACTACACTGACCACGTGACTGTCACATCAGTGAGACATTATTAACCCATTAAATGCCAAAGAATCATATTACACTCATTGTCAAAAATAGTGCCAACCAGAAGGAATCAGCCAACAGGAATGAAACGTGGTGGGTCAGAGAGTCTAATATGTTTAACAGAGTGGACAGTGAGTGGACACAGCGTTTAAACACTGATCTGCTCGTACCAGCAACACACACTAACACACCACCACCATGTCAGTGTGACTGCAGTGCTGAGAACGACCCTCCACCCACATAATATCTGCTTTGTGGTGGTCCTGTGGGGTCCTGATCATTGAAATTCAGGGTGAAAGGAGGAGAATGAAGTATCAGAGAAACAGATGAACTACAGTCTAGAATTATAGAACCACAAAGAGCTCCTGTGTGGTCAGAGGAGCTGATAGAGTGGACAGAGAGAGGAGAAAGAAGGTGGTCATAGTGTTGTGGCTGATCACTGTAAGCTTCCATTGCTTGTAACTCCAGTGCAATAATAATAACTAACGTGGTAATATAGCAGGTTATATACACGAGATCTCTCTGGGATACAGGGTCATGTGTCCAAGCCACCCAAGGGGCAGCGCTAGGAAATAAGGGTTTATTTTAGGAACAGGTGCATTTTGGGAACTCTGCGTGATTGGCTCTCCTGTAAAGGATATGTGCTGGGTGATATCTAAACCGAGGCCCGCCGCTGTAAGCAGTAACCTGGTGGACACAGACCCAGGGTGGACCAGTGTGAATTTAGCACTTACAGTAGTGCAGAGTGTGTGTGTGTGTGTGTGTGTGTGTGTGTGTGTGTGTGTGTGTGTGTGTGTGTGTGTGTTTAACACCGCAGTGCCGAAACGTCCAACAGCTCCGTTCAGTACGACTGTGATCCCGGGAGTATTTAACACTTAAGATAAAAGATAAGATAATCCTTTATTAGCCCCGCAGTGTAACGTGGGTTTGACCTCTGACCCATTTACTGCGGGCAGTGTGAAGGGGCAATGCTGAAATCAGTGCTGTGCATTTTCTTTCAACACTGGGATCAATACCAGTGCAGTACTGGTGTGAACCCCTTTTTAACCAGTTTAAAATCTAAAAAGACTTAAGGATGAGGGTGAACAACACAAACTGTACAGAAACAGATGAGCTTCTGTCTCCGATCCACTCGTACCAGCAACACACACTAACACACCACCACCACGTCAGTGTGACTGCAGTGCTGAGAACGACCCACCACCCACAGAATATCTGCTCTGTGGTGGTCCTGTGGGGTCCTGATCATTGAAGATCAGGGTGAAAGGAGGAGAATAAAGTCTGCAGAGAAACAGATGAACTACAGTCTGAATTATAGAACTACAACGTGCTCCTGTGTGGTCAGAGGAGCTGATAGAGTGGACAGTGAGAGTAGAAACAAGGAGGTGGTCATAGTGTGGTTGATCACCGTATGCTTCCATTACTTGGAGCTTCGGTGCAAAACGACATAAGCAAACCTTACAACTGAAACCATGTCTTGGCTGATGGACTGCAGACTCTCCTCTGTTTATCTAGGACTGGTATGTAGTACCTTAAGGTTTGTGCTGTCCAGCTGCTTGTCCTCTTCGGTCCAGAGGTCCTGCTCGTAGTAGTAGAGGCTGTCGTTGATGGCTTTGGCGAGTTCAGCAGTGATTTTGGCGCGAGAGATATGGTTCCCTGTCCGGTCGCCCCCCGGGTGTTTCCGCAGGTGTGGCGGCGTTTGCGTCACAATCAGGATTTTGTTTATGTCGCTGTCGTCCAGCTCACCGTCCGAATCATCGTCCGACCAATCAGTGAAGGTGTTCTTGCGAGGTGCCGCAAGTCGTTCGATCTCTTCATCAAATAAGAAATCCAGCTCCTCCTGGTCGGCCTCAGTCTGCTGGTTTGGACTGGAGCGGACCGGTTCTGAGCGCTCCTGTGAAACATGAGGTCAGTTATGAGGTCAGCACTGTTTCTGTTATGAAATATAACTGTATCGATAAACAATAATTTATCTACATTAGTACATGTATAGACTATCTCTACAGTCCAATGCAAAAGTTTGGGTACCCCTGTTCAAACATCACGTTCATGTTCTAAGCATCCCTGTTTTGTTTCAACCCGTGGGTGAGAGAGTGATCCCTTGAAGGGAGGGGAGGTACCGTTAGATCATCCTCATTTGTTGGTGGGTCATTCCATTGACCTACCTCTTCACACTCTTAGTGATCCCCACCCATAGTGACCCACCAGGATTTTTAGATTTGTCCAAATGGCCAGTCCATCCCTGCTCTATGGCCACATTCACAAAGCAGGGAAAACTGTCCCAAATACGGTCTTTTTGGTCATGTGACATAGGTGTTTTCTGTGTGGAGGTGTAAACGGTAACAACACTGAATCTAATATTTTCATTCGTTTAAACGTGGTAGTGAAATCCAATACATACTGAGGTGTTCTGTGGTGGTATATCAAGATATCAGATGTCGAATATTTGGGGCGATGTCTCTGTCCCAACTCGCTCACTCCACGGATTGGGCACACATGGAGGGCGTGCTGCAACTATCACTGAGTATTGGTGGGGACACGTCACCTCCGTTCATGCTAAAACTACACCCTTGTTGTGCTAAAATGTGCAGAAGCGTGTCTCTAGAGACAGTCTGGCTTCTTTACATGTACAGAATCAATCATGCCGGTCATGTGACAGGGATGCGGAGACATTTGCATAGGACATAAAAAGGAATAAATAAGTAAAAACCACAGTAACAGTTCAAAGCTTGAAACAGAAAGGAGAGAAAGATACTCAACTATAGATGATGAAGGCTCGAACTGAGAGAGAGGAGAAAGATGATGAAGAATTACAGCTGGCTGGAGAAGCGTGGTGCGGAATGAAGAGAGACAGAAGACAAGTGAAGACATTAAGAGCAGAGAAATGAAGGCTGACAGAAGAAAAGTGAGGTGAGGCTGAGGGGCAGCTGATGAAATGGTATAAATGGTGATATGTACACTGTTAATGGTGCACTGAACCACAGAGGCAGAATCAGTTTTACATTCTACAGTCAGATATGTTAAAACTGACAAACTGACACTGTAGTGACGTGAGGGACATGGACGGCTCAGCGACAAGACAATCGGCAGACGTGTCGCCTTTGACGGCAGGGCTTCACAGTGGCATTTTCAGCAAGATGATGAACGGAACCTGTACGCCTCCATACCCAACCCTATCTTATATCCACACTACAGGCCTGAGAGGGAACTACAGCCTCCTTTCCGTTGTAGTTTTCCTCAATAAACTCATCCTTTCACTCTAATATTGTAATAACACTGTAGTCGCAGTGTATTTTTTATTACATATAAAATTAAATTGAGAAATAAGAAATGGAACATGAGAGCAAATCTGAAGACATCACGGCCGTACTGAACTTCTAACTCCCTTATATAAAGAGTTCTCCTGAGGTCCAGAAGGTCCAGACCTACAAGCAGACTGAGAATTTAGGGGTTAATCTGCTGAAGAACCTTCAGTTCTCTCACTGAACTAAAATAACTAAAGGTACTCCACGTTTTCTTTGGTTCTGGAAGCCCTGCTCAGTGCCACCATGTCCTTGTGCATGTGTCTGCCTGTACCTTGGTTTTTCCAGAAGAGTTCCGATGCCGCTTCTCCACCTGGATCCACTGGCTCTCGGGGTCAGGCAGACTACTGGACAGGGCCTTCGGAGGCTCTGAATCAGGCCCTGTGGACAGCTCTGCAGGGGTCCTCTCAATCATACTGGACACGCTTTTGGACTCGGATGCTGGCGGCTCAGTGGACTGGGGTTTGGCCTCAGTATCGGAGCTGTCGTTTAATTGGCCGTTAGTGGTCGGGGTGGGTTTGACTGTCATGTTATTGGTTGGGGATGTTGAGACTGTAAAGGCAGAGGTAACGGCTTAGTGTCACAGTCCTACAGTTCTAGAACATGTCTGTCTGTCTGTCTGTCTAACCCACTAAAACAGAACTGTGGGTTAACTTTATGGATTATGTTTAATATATAAATGCACTTTATCGATATGGTCATTTGAGACCAGTGAAGCAGAAAGGATCACCTGCATTGAGGCAGGTGAATGTTTGTCCCGGGACAAACTCGGGGCAGTGTATGAGCTGGGTGAAGTCTGTGCGGGGCGAGTCCACTGGGGGTCCAGGGATGGGCCAGTGCTCTGGATCGTCCTTTCTCCTGATCTTCTCATCCACTAACTCCACCACATCACTGTTTTTAACCGCCTAAACACACAAAAACACACACATCCAGACCATGACACTGTGTACGTGAGTACCTGCACTGTAGTACTGGAACTGTTCACTGCTTCTTCTGAAATCAAGGGGATTAAAATGATGTCTTGTTGGAGTAACTGTCTCTACTGTCCAGGGAACACAGCTCCACCGCTCCACAGCTCACAGCTGGGGGTCTTTATACCCTTTAGTCCACACCTGCTATCAGACATGGTTCCAGTAGGTTCATGTTTGTTTATCTACTCCAGAGAGTCCTATTCTATTGGCAGTACTTCTCTACAGGGACTACACAAGCAGTGTGTGCATTTGCACATCTGTGTCAGCAATGGGTGCTGCTGAAAGTGTTCATTTTCATGTTAGGACATGCAGTGTACAATCTCATACAATACTTAAATGTATTTAAGGGTGAGACAGGAGAGGTCAGAAAGGTCACCTCTATGATGAGGTTGATGTCGGTGGTCAGGGCCTGGACGCGACGGAATCCGGCGATCAGAGAGATGGGCAGGAAGCCCTTGGAGTCCATCTTTCTCCGTAAGAAAAAGTCCCGCTCCAGATTGTGCAAGCTGAAGTAATACTCGCTGAAAACAAAGCAGACAAACAAAACATTCTACACTGCGTTTGCACTGGATTCAATTCTATAATATATTCTATAATATAATATTCAGTCAGGACAGCACTGAGGTCTTACTGAGGAGGAACATCTCCACCCAGCATTTCAAAACCTTTAGTCTGTCAGAGCAGGGACACATGAAGCACATCCACCCGTTTAAAGCCTCCTCTGAATCAGCAGTGAAGGAGCTGTGCAGGTCAGGGTGTGTGAAGCACATTCAGGACCAGCGTTCTCCTCCCCACGCTGAGACTGTAGTTCCACCTAAGTGTATATAATACCTACACTGAGGGGGAGGAGCTACACTCTCTCATTAGGGTGAATATTAATAACTCTAAATGTAGGTATTGTGATATACACTGAGGGGGAGGAGCTACACTCTCTCATTAGGGTGAATATTAATAACTCTAAATGTAGGTATTGTGATATACACTGAGGGGGAGGAGCTACAGTCTCTCATTAGGGTGAATATTAATAACTCTAAATGTAGGTATTGTGATATACACTGGGGGTTTGGTGGTGTAACAGACAGAAGAATGTTGTGGATGTTATTCTGAGGGGAGATAAACGAGGGATAATCAGAGCAGCACATTTGCTGTGGCTGAGAAACAGGAACAGAGTAAAAGAGTGATAAAAGAGTGATAAAAGAGTGCTTTTGTTTCTGCATCTATACATTCCTCCAACCTGCCTGAGACAGGCGACAACACACACTGTACAAGGTCTCTTCATTTACACCCCCCACACACACACCACACACACAACTCCCCCCACACACACACGCACACACTCACACACACCCCCCCACACACACATGCACACACACAAACCCCACTCACACACACACCACACAACCCCGCCCACACACACATACGCACACACACAAACCCCCCCCACACACACATGCACACACACAAACCCCACTCACACACACACACACACACACACAAACCCCACACACACAACCCCCACGCGTGCACACACACACACACACACACACTCAAACACACATTATTGTTAAAACTCCAAACTAAAATTACCCAAACACTGCCACAGCCGGCCGTGAACTTTAGCTTGGACAGTTAAACATACACACACACACACACACACACAAACACACACACACACACACACACACACACACACACTACTTTAGTGGGTGTTCTGATGCAACACAGTACTGTCAATTGCAGCATCTCCCAACTGTCAAATCTGGCTCCAGGCTCCACCCATAAATCTGTTCTTCTGTTTGTATTGTTCCAAAGGGTGAATAAGCTTTAGATTAGCTTAGCATAGCTGAAAATCTCCATTACCATCAGTGTATATCACAATACCTACATTTAGAGTTATTAATATTCACCCTAATGAGAGACTGTAGCTCCTCCTCCTCAGTGTATATCACAATACCTACATTTAGAGTTATTAATATTCACCCTAATGAGAGACTGTAGCAGTCTCTCATTAGGGTGAATATTAATAACTCTAAATGTAGGTATTGTGATATACACTGAGGAGGATCCTGAACAACCACGCTCTCAAACTTAACACCACTTAAACTCCAGTTCAGAACATTAACAATGAACAAGCAAAGGTTCATTCTTTAAATGTTTGAGGTGAGGGGGAAACTGGACAGGCTGTTCTAAGCAGCAAACGGAGAGTCTAGAAAAACAAGGGAGGCAAGCAGGCAATGTCTGTATGTCTCCTGCCTATTTGTCTCCTCTCTGCTTTGGCCTCAACTATGCCTGGGACTGTTTTGGTGTTTTTCTCTATTTTCCCCACTTCCCTGCATGCCTGCTCTCACACTCTGTGCTCCAGCTGCTCCTTTAAGAGCAGCTCTAACCACACACACACACACACACACACACTATATTGACACATTAGACACAGCTATACATAGCCATTGTTGAAATATTATACACACACACACACACACAGATCCAGGATCAGTTCATTAACACTGCTCTCTACCCCAAATGGCTTAACAGCCACTGACAGGACTGGCTGTAGATCAGAAGAATGAAGCCGTGTGTGTGTGTGTGTGTGTGTGTGTGTGTGTGTGTGCGTGCTCCTCAGAAAAGTACAGCGCACAGCACAGCAAGCATGACTGAGCTTTACTCAACAGCATTATTGAAGCAGTGTGCCACACACACACACACACACACCTCATTTATCTACATTTACACACAAGCTTAATAATATGCACTTATACACAAAAGCATGCATACACCCCCCCCCACACACACACACACACACACACACACACACACACACACACACACACACACACACACACACACACACCTGACCTTATCACTTCCTACCCTAGATCATTTTACAACTGCCCTTAGACAGAAATACTAAATGTCCTAAAAATAGGACACACACACACACACACACACACACACACACACACACACACACACACACACACACTCCAATGCTCTGCATTTCCTCACCCTGATGTAACAGCAGCAGCTCCACTCTTCTGGTGGTACTCTAGGCCATATGTTAATCTGAACAGCAGCTAGAAAGTTATAATTATAACCTCACATTAACTCAGCTCTGCCTAACACCACCATCAGAACCTGAACGTTGTTCTTTACATTGTCTCTGGATTTCATGATGAATGGACCAATAGAAATGCTCCAAAAATGACCTGGATTAAATGTGTTTAACGTCCACTGAAACAGGGAAGGTGTTTCATTCTTGCTCAGTTGCTGTGAGTAAGGACATACGTTCAGTGACCGTGCTTTGGGCTTTTAATCACCTGATATGTGACAAGGAGGTTTAAGGTGTAGTTACACTGGGTTTTTGTATTTGCGTTGTTTCACAAAATGGGCGTGTCTGGGAGCGGGGCCACAAACGGTCCTGCAGTTACAAGTCTTAGCTGACGCACCATCAACACTACAGAAAACACTGGCAGGTGAGCTTCTGTCTCAGACAGTGAGTGGACACAGGGTTTAAACACTCCAGCAGCACTGCTGTGTCTGATCCACTCGCACCAGCACAACACACACTAACACACCACCACCATGTCAGTGTGACTACAGGCTGAGAATGGAACCACCACCCACATCATAATCTGCTCTGTGGTGGTCTCATGGGTCCTGATCACTGAAGATCAGGGTGAAAGGAGGAGAATAATGTCTGCAGAGAAACAGATGAACTACAGTCTGAAATGATAGAACTACAACTGTTCCTAGTTCACAGTCAGTGCAGTGGTTTTAAATGACAATCGGAAAAAGTGTTACAGACTTAAAACGTAACTAAACCCTAAATTCCAGTCCATCTAGAGAACAATGAGTCAGAACCCACATAATCCTGTCTGTTAGAGATTGCTGAAGACCGGCTCACGGTGTGAGAGGAGTGGGTTCACAGCCAGCGAACGGATTCACCCGACTGACCGATTCATCTGAGCTGGAGCGACACCGTCCCCCCTTTAACCATGTGTTTAGAACTAAACATCACACCAGAGAAGACAGGCAGATGTTTACTCACATCTGGCGCTTGATGTACTCTTTGAGCAGACTCTCCTCGATGGTGTACATCTGTATCCGGTTACCGTCGTCATAGAAATACATCATATTGGTGCCAAACTCCTGGGGCACAGCAGAGTGTCCAGGTAGGAGTCACTAACTAAGGAGAGTAGTCATAGCGACCTGGAGGACAGAAAGAGCGAAAGGTTGGTCGAGTTTCAGCGAATCTGGATTCATAATTCATTAGCAAACAATCGCGATTCATTATTCAAATCCTATAAACTCTACCCTGAAGGACATTCCTCCAACGTCACTGACCAGGAGCACAGCCTGACCACTGACACCGTTATACTGGGTTTATTTTAATTATATAGAGTTCATTACAGCTACACACTCACTGACCACTGACCACGTTTATTCAGGTTTATTCTAATTAGTTAATTACAGCTAGACACTCTTACTGACCACTGACTTTATTTGGGTTAATTCTTAACTCATATAGAATTGATTAAAGGTAGACACTCACTGACCGTTGACTTTATTTGGGTTAATCTTATATAGAGCTGATTAAAGGTAGACACTCTTACTGACCACTGACTTTATTTGGGCTAATTCTAAACTCATATAGAATTGATTAAAGGTTGACACTCACTGACTGCTGAGTTTATTTGGGTTAATTCTAAACTCATATAGAATTGATTAAAGGTAGACACTAACTCTATATAATAAACAAAGTCAGTGAATTACAGATACGTCCACTAACTGTGTGTTTTATAGATTTACACCGTTTATGGGTTTCTATTCATATGTAAATCCTCAGAACGACCCCAATTAAAGAGCCCTAGCACACGTTAAGTCACAGTGACAACACTGTTACCTCGGCCTCGACCTCTGCCCCTGCCTCGACCTTTGCCTCGCCCCCTGAGGCTACCGCGGACGCTGCTGCCTTCACTGCGGGTGCTGGACGCGAGAACTCCCGCTCTCTCCTCCAGCCTGAACACAGAGAAGAGAGTTGTGTGTTAGACAGTGTTTATATGTAAATGTGGTCTGTTTTGATTGGCTCTCCTCTGTTGTTCTGCATTAAAAAACAGAAACACAGCCCTGACAACTTTATCAGGACTGTTTATGGAAATATATACCACAGTGCTGGATGAAATGACCTCAGAACCAACGGAAACGTCAAATTAATGATTACAGCGTTAGAATGCTGTCTACGGCCCTCAGACAGAATCACTAGCACGGTGTATTATCACTGTTACTGATACGATCACCATTATTGTATTGTGATCACTGTTACTGATATGATCACTATTGTTGTACTGTCAGTAACAGTGATCACTATTACTGTATTATGATGACAGTTACTGCTATGATCACTATAATTATTATTGTACTGTGATCACTGTTCTATGATCACTATTGTTGTGTATCAATATTATGGGGGTCTACCAGTGGTTTAATGAAAGCTGCCTGGACAGTGTTCACCAGTCTGGCTTCTGATCGCTCTGCACAGCGCTGTTCAACACACAACCAAACGAAGGTACAGCACTACACCGTGCAGCGAGGGACGCTCAGGAACTGGCCTGAGAAGCGCTGTACAATCAGACGTGCTTCAGCAGCATCAGCGTTGTGGACAGTTCTGATTTCTTGTTTTAGCCAAAGGTTTGGGTCCAGCTACTCTAAATGGGTGACGGTCAATCCAGTGTGGATCCTAATGTGTGTGATACGGCTATGTGGGCTGGGTGACACTATCAGTGCTTTAAAGAACACTGAATAGCACGCTTTTCATTGCAGTGTCATCAGATCTAGTACAGTTTTTTAGCCACACAACTCCCTGCATATGTATCCCTTCACCAGTTTAATGATCCAGAGTTTTGGATCCAGAACCTTCAGGCAGTGCCTTCATTAACAACTGAAATGTGTTTCTGACCTCCTCTCCGGCTCCTGTTCTGCGTCTCTTTGGCCGTTTCCTTCCCCTCGTTGGGGAGGTGTGAAAGAGGCTCCTCCTGCGCCTCCCTGTTCTCTTTACTGTCACTTCCATCACTGCCGCTCTCCTTCTCCCTCTTTTCTCCTCCGCGGTCCCTCCTCCTCTCCCGCCGCCCCGTCGAGGACTTCCGGCCCTGTGTGTTGATCACGTTCTGCTGCTGCTGGGGGGATTCAACAACCAATTAAAAACCCCCATCTTTCAGGGTTAGGGCTACACAACCATGACATGGTAACGGAAAGCGAAAGTAGCGGTGTTTACAGCGGCCTTTAGGGCCCTTTCCAGCCAGCAGCCGTGAGGAATTTCCTGAAGGTAGATAAGAGTTTAACAGGCTCACAGTGCGGCTGAAAATATGACGTAATATGCGACGCTGTATAAAGCTATTGTGGAAACACACTTACACACCATGGGTAATAATGCTGAGAATGACCCACCACCCACATGACAGCTGCTCTGTGGTGGTCCTATGGGGTCCTGATCATTGAAGATTAAGGTGAAAGGAGGAGGTGAACTACAGTCTGGAGTTATAGAACTACAACGTGCTCCTGTGTGATCAGAGGAGCTGTATGGAGCTAAGGAGGTGGTCATAATGTTATGGCTGGTTGGTGTATATTGGTTGATGTTGAGGAATTGAGGAGTAGATTGTCCCCAACACGATTCTTTAGGGTTTATCTGGTAACCAATAAGAACGTGTGCTCTAAATCAGGCGAACCTCACTGGCGTTCCCTGGTGTGAAGCTACAGATAGTGCATTATGTTGCCGTGACAACAACACCTGAGCAGGTAAAACCAGGTGGGCAGGCATTTGCTTAAAACACGTCCTGCGACGTCCAGTACGCAGCGGGTCTGGCTCTACTGACAGCCGATCAACAGGAGACACTCTCACCTCTTTATTGGCGATCTCTCCAGGAGTCGGCCAGTTTGTGATGTCACTGAAGTCGCTCGACTGGATTCGGGAAGAGAAGAAAGAACGGGATTCAGTGTTAGATTTCAAATCCTATGAACAAATTAACAATCATTATTAAAGCTCATCATAAAGTTTGTTGGAGGACCAGTCTCTACTGGAGCATTGCTGTGATGGTTTGATTGCATTCAGCCACAAGAGAAATGCAGATATTGGACACCATGCGCAGGTTTGTGGAGAGTTAGATGAGTGAGGGTGAAGCTGGATTTGACTGCATTCAGTGATAAAGAGGCAACTGAGGTCAGGGTGTTGGACGGAAGATCATCACTCCACCTCATGCTTCACTAAAGTGCTGGATGGAGCTCCATCATTCCAGAGAACACAAGATCCACTTCTCCACAGCTCAGTGATGCAGGGGCTGACACTCAACCTGCATTCAGACTCTGACTGATCAGAGAGAGGGGGCGGGGCTGACGCTCAACCTGCATACAGACTCTGACTGGATCAGAGGGCGGGGCTGACGCTCAACTCCATACAGACTCCACCGATCAGGAGAGAGGGGCGGGCTGATGATCAACCTGTGCCACAGACCTGACTGATCAGGAGAGAGGGGGCGGGGCTGATGATCAACCTGCAGACAGACTCTGACTGATCAGAGAGAGGGGGCGGGGCTGATGATGTCACTGATATATGGCAAGAAAATGAGGCTGTTTGCACTCTCTTTGCTTTTATTCTATTTTAATTTCAGAATAAAAGTCCTAAAAAGGGATAATACACATAATAAGGTATAACAAATGATAATTCACTTTTTTTAATTTATTGGTGAATAAAAGCACATCAAACTACGAAAACATCCCACAAAAGTAGCCTAGATTTCTGAAAGTCAAACTTGTGTATAATTTTAAAACCTCCGCCTTCCTCGTCTAGATGTTGGAGAGCGAGCCGAGCGATAGGAGTGTGAGAAAACACACTAACATCTTCATGACTGCCATGAATCTGTCTCTGTGGTGAAGTGCACTCTGAAAGATGACCCCCACGGCTCCCGTTACAGGGACTCGACTGGAGGAATCCTCTTCAGGACACTTATAGAATCGACAGCTTGATTGATACCAGCACTGGCGGACAGAGGCAGGATGAGGGGTCATGTCACTATAAGGGTGACCATGTAAACCGATTTAACCCCAACCACCGCCTCGTTCAGGTGGTGTGTCAGGTAGAAGAAACGTCACATTTTCCTCGAGAACTGCTGTGCAAAGCACATTTCCGGAATTCCGAGTGATGTATCGAGTTTTGGAGTCCCAGTGTAGGTTAGTGACACATATTTGAGGGGTTGCTCAAGTGGTGTGTAACTGGACTATATGTGCACTGGTGTGTGTGTGTGTGTGTGTGTGTGTGTGTGTGTGTGTGTGTGTGTGTGTGTGTGTGTGTGGTAGTCTCAAATTTCAATTTCAGGGACATAACCATTAGGCCATTGCACACCAATGAAGTAAGAGGCGTGCGTGCGTGTGTGTGTGTGTGTGTGTGTGTGTGTGTGTGTGTTAGGCAGATCATTCAGTTCATTCTGTTCCTATACGCTACCAGAGGAACCCACACCGGAGCATATCGGGGTCACAGATATCGGATTACTAAATAACGTCATTTGACAAGTGTGAACAAACGTCATCCGCATTAATCCTGAATGCTGTTACGCTTCGAACGCGATGCTATTAAATATGAGGGAACAGGAAATTCTTAAACCCAGTCCTGGTACCCGCCGCTCAGCACGTTTTAGTGAGTTCCCTGCTTTAACGTCTCTCCGTATCTCTGAAAAGGCATGTTAATGAGCGTATTAGATCACAGCTAATCCACTAAAGTGCAGGGCAGGTGGAGCATCAGGGCCAAGTCATGATGCTCAACCTGCATACAGACTCTGACTGATCAGAGAGAGGGGGCGGGGCTGATGATCAACCTGCATACAGACCTTGGACTGATCAGAGAGAGGGGCGGACTGATGCTCAACCTGGCCACAGACCTGACCGATCAGGCGAGCGGGGCTGATGATCAACCTGCACACTGGACTGATCAGGAGAGGGGCTGAGCTGATGCTCAACCTGCACAGACCTGACTGATCAGAGAGAGGGGCGGAGCTGATGCTCAACCTGCATACAGACTCTGACTGATCAGAGAGAGGGGGCGGAGCTGATGCTCGACCTGCATACAGACTCTGACTGATCAGAGAGAGGGGGCGGAGTTGATGCTCGACCTGCATACAGACTCTGACTGATCAGAGAGAGGGGGCGGGGCTGATGCTCAACCTGCACAGACCTGACTGATCAGAGAGGGGCGGAGCCGATGCTCAACCTGCACAGACCTGACTGATCAGAGAGGCTGGAGCCATGCTCAACTCTACATACAAACCTGACTGATCAGAGAGAGGGGCGGATAATGCTCAACCTACATACAGACTCTGACTGATCATTCTAATAATTACATTTTACAAGTGATGTTTTCAGGCGTTTCTGCAGTTTAGGGTCCATCGCCTCCATCTTTCAGTGTAGTTACAACGAAGACCACATTTCCATGTGTTTGAACGGTGTTTATGTTTGAA